>SJYX01004814.1:0-78253 GCA_006410675.1 Oreotragus oreotragus | reverse complement strand
GGATTCTCCAGGCAAGAACACCAGAGTGGGTTGCCAAAGTGAAGTTGCTCGGCTGTTTCCGACTCTTAGTGACCCCATGGTCTGCAGCCTACCAGGCTCCTCCCTCCATGGGATTTTCCAGGCAAGAGTACTGGAGTAGGGTGCCAGTGCCTTCTCTGAAACATTCATACGTGCTTTCAATATAATTTGTTTCATTTAAAATCCTTGTATACATTTATTATACACATTATAATATTACATGTTATAATGTATATAATATATACACATATTGTATGTATCATATACATATATAATATGCCACAAATAATGCATATGAATATGTATGATTATATATATACATATATGATATAGTTTACCTACAATAATGCATATGCATATACATATCACAAGACCATCAAGAAGTTTCATGACAAAAAAATGAGTAATCTCTTTTCCAAGGTAAATGCTCTAAGAGTACAATTTCTGAGGCACATGGTGTTCACAATTTGCTCTTTAGCAAACTTTGACAAGTGCTGTAATAAATGATGTTACCATTCACTTGACACACCTACCAGGTAGCTCAGATGGTAGAAAAATCTGCCTGTAATGCAGGAGACCAGGGTTCGAACCTTGGCTTGGGAAGATCCCCTGCAGAAGGAAAATGGCAACATTACTCCAAAATTCTTGCCTGGAGAGTCCCATGGACAGAGGAGCCTGGTGGGCTACAGTCCGTGCAGCTGCAAAGAGTTGGACGTGAGTGAGTGATTAACACTTTTGCTTTATTAACAAGATACTCCTAAGAGAGTTAGAAACAGCATGGAATTTTTGAAGATATTTTTTTCTCTGAAGTTGCCCTCATAAATTCCCTGAAAACTCACATTTTCTACCACTGATCTTCAAAGTGGGTGTTTGCCCCTAGGGGTACCCAAAATGATTTATTGTGGTGTGTGGAAACATAGTTCAGTTCAGTTCAGTTCAGTCACTCGGTCATGTCCGACTCTTTGCGACCCCATGAATCACAGCACGCCAGGCCTCCCTGTCCATCACCAACTCCCGGATTTCACTCAGACTTACGTCCATCGAGTCTGTGATGCCATCCAGCCATGTCATCCTCTGTTGTCCCCTTCTCCTCCTGCCCCCAATCCCTCCCTGCATCAGAGTCTTTTCCAATGAGTCAACTCTTCGTATGAGGTGGCCAAAGTACTGGAGTTTCAGCTTTAGCATCATTCCTTCCAAAGAAATCCCAGGGTTGATTTCCTTCAGAATGGACTGGTTGGATCTCCTTGCAGTCCAAGGGACTCTCAAGAGTCTTCTCCAACACCACAGTTCAAAAGCATCAATTCTTCGGCGCTCAGCCTTCTTCACAGTCCAACTCTCATACATGACCACAGGAAAAACCATAGAACTTTATTTCTATTTATCATCATTTAAAAATATAAGTAGAAATTAAACTTTATTAAAGCACGCTTGCTAATATTTACGCATTTATATCATGATTTCTGAATATATAGACATATATTGGGACATGTTTACAAGTCATGTTTTGATACCAGTGCTTAAGACAATGGGCACAATGATAAAAATGGTTACATTTATTTACTTTCTTATTTTAATTAAAAAATTATTTTATATTGGCAAGTAGTTGATTCACAATGTTATATTTGTTTCAGGTGTATGGAAAAGTCATTCAGTTATCCATATACATGTATCTATTCTTTTTAAAATTCTTTTCCTATTTAGATTTTTATTGAATATTCAGAGTTCCCTATGCTATAATATAGGTCCTTATATAACAGTTACACCTTCTGATGACCTACTATGTACCAGTTGCTTGGCAAACATTATTCATTTCAATCTTCATAACCCCACAGACTAGGCACAATCATTTTTAGTTAATCAGGAAGCTGAGAATCAAAGGTGTCACTCCGTTTACCTCAATGTTGCGTTTAGTAAATTGTGGAATGAGGAACTGCGTTTGCACATTGTTTTTTTCTGAGTCCATAGCTCAGTGTCTTTTCACCATGCCGCCCTCTCTTTGATTCTCCTTCAGCTAATATGTAAATATTAGTTCCATGAGGGCAGAGTCCATCTGCCCGTGTCTCTGCTTTGTCTCAAATGCCCCCAAACAGTCCCTAGCAAGCTGTAGGGCAGTAATCTAATTTTACTCAATGAGTAATTGAAGGAAAGAAAGAAAGGAGGGTGGAGAGGAAACAGAAAGAATGAACACAGGGAATTTACACACGCGTGTGTGCACACACAAGGAACACAGGAAATCCACATGCCAGTGTGGGAAATGGACAGGCGAGTTGGTCAGTAGGACAGTCTTGGGCATGTGCTTGTGTGGTGGAAGCATGGAGACGGTGGGGTAATCTTGGCGTAGGCTGAAGTGGGAAAGTGCTCCTAAATGGGCAAGATGGAAAGTGCATTTCTATCAAGAAAGCTGGCACTTATTCAGGGTTTTTGCACAACAGGAGAGAGGGGGGATTGAGAGACGGGAAACTGGGGTGGCCAGAGTCTAGAGTCTGGGCTCGTGTGCTTCTGCGTGGGCGGCTGCACGCCTTTGAAGAGCAAGGCTGTGTGTGCCTTCATCACCTCAGCTGGCGTCTGGATCGTCTGTGGCCTCTTTTGTCCACCTCTCTAGTCGGGGGCCGCCCGAGACACTGCTGGGGGAATGCAGGGCATTCGGCTAGACCCTTGTTCTGTCAGGACATGATACCTCTACGGAGCTGGGACCCTCGCTCACTCTCGAAGCAGGCAGGTGGGGGAACAGTTAAGGTTCTCAGCCAGCCAGTGGCAGGGTCTCGATGCCATGTTCCATGTGGTTTGAAATGAGAGATAGGAAAGGACATGACCCCTTTATTCTCAAACTTGAACCCCCAAAATCTTTCTGCACAGAAAGTCCTTAAGACTTTCCTCCACTTGTAGCAGCAAGTTGAGGTGAAGCACAGGGCAAAGAGTGTGACATGACAGACAGGACCATCCCTTGGTTAATAAATCCTCATGCAGACACTCATAGACTCATGGAGAGAGAATCCTCCAGAGAAAACCACTGCTGAAGACATAGCACCGAAAGGGAACTTGGATTGATGGATACAAATGATCCCAGATGTCTTACGGAACACACTCAGGACCCTGACCCAAGGGTAAGAGCATGTCAGCGCCAAGGACACAGGACAAGAATGTGGACGATCGCACAAGAGATGTGCAGGATTCCCAACACAGAGAGAAATCTTGATGACACTGCAGCTGAGCCCATGGAAGGAGGAGCTCGAGGTGGAAGAGTCAGAAGAACTCTTTGGGGTCCATGATCCGTGTCTTGGAGAGGGCGATGCTGGGCGGCCTTCACGGAGACACCCTGGATTGCGAGCTCATTCATTCGTATGCAGTCCTCTTGCTGTATGTGTAAAGTACCTGGGAGAGTGTTTTGATGGACATATTTAGACCCAAACTGAAATGGCAACCGTGATTTTGGTGCCTAGATTCAACAGAAGAGCTGATGGTCTATCGGAGTAAACTGTGGGTTTGATGGAAAGAGGGGTGTGGAAAATCCAGAGGACTCCCTTTGAGGACTTTCCTGGCAGTCCAGAAGGCTAACATTCTGCACTTCAAATGTAGGGAGTGTGGGTTTGATTCCTGGCTGGGGAACTAAGATCCCACCTGTGCTGGCATGGCCCCAAATACGTAAATTAAAAAATAAAAGGGCCTTCTTTGGTACTGGGCATTCTTTTAGTCTCCAGACTGAATTGCATGTTGGGTGTTTTATTTTCATTTTTTTAGTTTTATTTTATATTGGTGTATAATTGGTTAACAATGTTAGTTTCAGGCATAGAGCAGGGTGATTCAATTATACACACACATGTATAATGCATGTTGGATCTTGAGTAGGAAATATTCCTACGGCTCTCAGCCCCACAGTCTTTGTGGTATCAAATTGACACTCAGAATTTAAGAGCTGGAAGCTTCATTTAACAAAACCTCCAACACTTTGATAGTAGCACATACTACTGTAGTGGCAAAGCCCTGGACCAGGCAACTTGACTTTATGTGATCTTGAAAAAAAAAAAAAATCACCTTTGCCTGCTTCTTGTCAAAAATAAGTCTGGTCGCCTGGATGGGAGAAAGGATGCCTGTGTATGCATGGCTGAGTCGCTTTGCTATCCGTCTGAAACCATCATAACATTGTTATTCAGCTCCTGTTGTTCAGCTGCTAAGCTGTGTCCAGCTCTTTGAGACACCATGGACTGCAGCATCCTAAGTTCCTCTGTCTCCCACTATCTTCCAGAGTTTGCTCAAGATTCATATCCACTGAGTCAGTGGTGCTATCTAATCATCTCATCCTCCAACTGGCTATACTCTAATACAAAATAAAAAAATAAGAAAAGAATAAGTCTGGTCACTTTCTTTGTTCTTATTCTCAAAACCAGCCACAATGAACAGGGAAGCTCATTGAGTCCTGGGTTTAGCTGGCAGAGTAGACAGGGCTATTTTATGATACAATTTGTCAAAGGAAAGGCTTCTTCTTTCTCATTAGAAAGGCTTTGAAACAGGGCCTCTCTCAGTGGGAGAATTGTGGTTAAATAAATAATGCTACCATCCTATCGTGGCAGCAAGTGCTGTTTGTTTTCCCATATTTCTATAGTTTTGATTCATTTCCCCCTATTTGGTGCTAATTGGACTATATTTGCAAAAAATGTTATGACCTGTTATCCTATATACTTGGCCTAAGAGGCACTTGAGGGGCATCAGAGAAGTGAGAGCTGATCTGACTATATTTTTAATGATCATAAAACTGGAGGCAAAGTAATTTAGTTCCATCCTAGAAAAGGACTTAAAATAGGGCTCTTTTCCAAGACTTCTAAGGAAAGCAACTAGTTTTCACTACCCCTTCTGGGTTTTACTATTATTTTCTTCCCTTCCTTCTTTTTTCAAATGTACCTGAAGACTTTTAAGCATCTCCATTTGGCTATTTTGAGAAAAATGCTAATATCCTCCATCCAGTAGCATCATTTAGCATTAAAAAAAATATTCACTTAGCTTTTAAAAATGTAGTTTGGTTGAGAAGAGTTAACATTTGTTTCATGCTTTACAGCAGTCAGTGCAAGTGAGACAGCAGTTGGGAGAAGGAGTGATTTGTTTGCCTGTGTGGTGTGTTTATTATCACATCTTATTACATTATATTTGGAGATAAAAAATTGCCTGCCGAGGGCAGCGGCAGGAACTCTGCTCACCTCATCCCTCACAGGTGCCCCCGGAGGTATGTTATCTTCAGCTCCTGCAGGCTTAGTCATACCTGGTCGGGCTGGGGTTGATGGGGACCGTCTCTGGAATATGGATGCAGTGAGATGGGTTTGGGAGGAACTTGTGTTCCAGGCTCCTCTCAACCAAGAACACATCTGAAAACAGTAAAAGAAGATTTCAAAAACATAGAACAGAAGACCACAGTTGGGACCTTGTACACACACATGCTCATGATTCAATAAGTAGTCTGAGGTTTTTTCTTTGTGTGTGTTTTTTCCAGTCTCCGGCTGGGATGCTGAAGACAGAGGAATCCACAAGATATCCCTGGCTTCGTAGCCTCATGGTCTAGGCTGGTGACAGACGTGGGAGCAGCCAGCCAGCCAGCCAGACCGGGTAGCCCCTAAGGTAGAAGTGACTCCCTTAATGACTCAGATGGTAAAGAACCCACCTGCAATGGATGAGACAGAAGTTCGATCTCTGGGTCAAGCAGATCTCCTGAAGGAGGGACTGGCTACCTACTCCAGTGTTCTCACCTGGGAAACTCCATGGACAAGAGGAGCCTGGCGGGCTACAGTTCCTGGGGTCACAAAGAGTCAGACACGACTGAATGACTAGTGCTAACAAGGAAGAAGTGAGAAGAAGATGCTATAGGAACTCAGGAGAGGCCTCTTTTCCCGGGTGGAGAGAGTGGAGGCAGCTCATTCATTCATTCAATACCTATCAGGCACCTAACATTTATCAAGGTGGTAGGGAATCTGAGGTATTAAAACAAGATGCAACTGTTTCATGGGATCGAGTCCAAAATGAGTGGTGTGGTCTCTCTTCCACCTCTCTGAAATACAGACATACACACACAGGCAGACCTTCACACTATAGATATAACTCTATACTCATGCAATTTTCTATCTAGCAAAAAAGTGTGTGTGTATGTGTGTGTGTGTTAGCTGAAAATCAAAACTTTTCTGGAGCAGAGATGTCCAGCTAATAGCTGATCAAATGCTATTTAAGGAAAACATGAGGACCAAGGAGTCTCCTCACCTAAGAAGTGCAGCAGGCCTGGAGGACCCAGTGTGTTGGGTGAGTCTGAAGCTCAGCCCCTGAAACAGTAAAAAGAGAAAAGGAGGTGGAGAGGCCAGCTTGGCCGGCTCAGGAGCACGTGGACTGAGGGCCCTGAGGTCTATCCACTTGGGGATGGGGGGCTCCGGAGGCTTTCAGGGCAGGGGTGTGGTCAGATGAGATCCCTGAGTTGGAACCGTCACATGTCCTGCTTTGTGTGCTAAACTTCGTTGCCTCCACTTTCTCCCCCAATCTTGAGCTTGCCTTCAGATATATCCTTTTCAGTAACTGCAAACAGAGTTAACAAGAAGGCAAGAGGAGGGGTGTTTTTCTGAGATGACACTGGAGTTGAGCTAGGGATTGCATGGACCTGCAGGTGTGTCCTTGACCTGGGTTATTGCTGTAGTTCAATCACTCAGTCATATCTGGATGTTTGTGATTCCATGTACTGCAGCATGCCAGGCTTCCCTGTCCTTCACTATCTCCCAGAGTTTGCTCAAACTCATGTCAATTGAGTGGATGATGCTATCCAACCATCTCATCCTCTATCGTCCCCTTCTCCCCCTGCCCTCAATCTTTCCCAGCCTCAGGATCTTTTCCAATGAGTTGGCTCTTCACAGTGGGTGGCCAAAGTATCGAGCTTCAGCATCAGTGCTTCCAATGAATATTCAGGGTTGATTTTCTTTAGGATGGACTGGTTGGATCTCCTTGCTGTTCAAGGAACTCTCAAGCGTCTTTTCCAGTACCGCAACTTGAAAGAATCAGTTTTTCAGAGCTCAGTCTTCTTTATGGTCCAACTCTCACATCCATGCATGACGAATGGAAAAACCATAGCTTTGACTATGTGGCCCTTTAGCATCCACACAAATGTTGTCAAGAACAATAAGCTGTTGACTTGCCTTTGAATGTCTAGAGGGGGTGGGAGTGAGCATTAGAGGAGATTGGGAGGGGGGGCATCACCAGGTGTCTGGTCTTCCCCATTCTCTCCCCACCGTTAATTCTCTGGCTTGGCCTGCCTCTTCTGGCCTGAACCCTTCTGCCTAAACTGCCTTCTGGCTCAGAGGTCATGAACACAATGGTGCTTCTAGACTTGAGCTGAAAATTACGAGACCATTAAGTCAAACATCAAAGCAAGAGGGTGAGAAAGAAGTCAATAGGAAATGAGGAAAAGAAAAAAGAGAGGGGGAAAACTGCAAAAATTAGAAAAAGATAGTAGGGCAAGTCGTGCCTCAAGTGCAGGATTGCCGCTGCAGTTAGTATTTATTAGCAGATCGTGAGCAAAGGGTTTATAATGTGTCTTGGCTGCATGAAAGTGAGCCTATTGCCCCAGCTTTAAGTCACTGTTTATTTTAGCATATCGCTTTCTCTTAGCAGGGGCGGGCTCAGGTGCTACTGTTGACCCAAGATTTATTATGCTAAAGGTGGCAGAGTTGGCCTGGGACAATCAGAGGGCACCGCCATGAGTATGAGAAGTAATGTGTGCTGAGCAGAGTGACATTCTGAGGATCTGAGTCATTTCAGTTGGAAGGGATGGGGATCTTCCAGAAAGGAAAGGACCTGAGCATGGCTTGTGGAGCTCTGGTACCCAAAGAGCTCAAGCTGGATGCTCTCAACTTTCATTTCTGCCTTTTCTAAAGAACTCAGCAAGTGATGATTAAGGTCAGAGAGACCCACACACAAGGGGTCCTCTGCTGTGTGGGTTTTCCCCCTTCTTCCTTAGATTTGGACATGCTCCAAGGTGCGGGAAGAATGAATGGCTTCCTGGAAGAGGAGGCAAAGAAACTGGCCTTCTGTTCTTCTTGTTCATGAGCACAGCTAATTCTGATTCAACAAGATTTTCAAATTCCTCTTTCATTGCCCTGCAAACAAGTTTCTGCTCCTGAGTGTTAACTCTGGTTAAAAACTTCTGCAACTGTAAACAAGTTTTTTGGTGAAAGTCAAGTTCATACATATTTGCCTATTAAAACAGGTCCCTTAAATCTCCAAGCTGGGGAAAAAATAAGCTAAATCTTTAAATGCACATGTACAAATTTTCCTGTATAGCTGAGATTTTCCATAGCTCTGTTTTTTATTTATGAATTTTTGCAGTTGACTTTGGGTGGAAGGATTATTTTTCTGTCTGCCAACTCCAGCTGATTGATTCAATGCACCTGCTCACTTTCAGATATGGCCTGGGAAACTACAGCCTAAGTTTGCGTCTGTATTTAAAATTGGGAATACAAAATGGGTTTAAACTTGAATATTTCATCGAGATGTTGCGTCTTACAAGCAATTTACTTTGGAAATACAGGTTTCTGCCTGGGCAGTGGAGATTTTGAGTAACTCAATGCTCAGACTCCCTTCTGAGTATTCACATCACATCACGTTGGGCTGTGCACACTTTGCGATTTCTTACTAACATATCAGTTCAAGATACTTAAATAGCCATGAAGGGGATAAAGTGAATGGTTTTCTTAACATTTATATCAGGATACTGGCTTTACAGGCAATGACTTTAACTAGTATAATCTCAGAGAAGAAAAAAACACAATATATAGAAGAGACAACAACTCTGTTAATCACAAAAGCATTGGATACGGGGCTTAATCATTTTTAGAACCATGGGAGTCTTGTGTGCTGAGTAAAGGTAAGATTTTTCTCTTTTCATTACCTTAAAAATAAATATTTTGTGGACATTTTTTAAGACAGAAGCTTAAAAAATCAGGTTTAACAAAGAGATAGTTGTACTCAATTCCATTTCTCATCAGTATACTCTGCTTTGGAAGATGAAACTCATCATGTTCTGAAAAAAAAAAAAAAATTGTGAGAACTGATGATCCCAGGAAGAAGGAATGATTCAGACTGGATTCCTGACACACTCACAATCCTTTACCTGGGAATCAATTTTCCCTTCTATCATCTTTGAGCACTTTATAATTCTCAGCTGAAAGATGACCTTTTTATGAAGTGAGACAGAGGAAGCCTGGCATGAGGGTGAGGAAGAAGGCAATGGGTAGCATATGGGTTGAATTGTGTCCCCTGCTCCCCGAAGATTTATCAGAGTCTGAACCCCTGGGATCTGTGAACACAACATTATTCTATATTTAAATCTTTGCAGGTGTAATCAAGTTGGTTGTTTAGTCGCTAAGTCATGTCCGACTCTTTTGAGACCCCATGGACTGTAGCTCACCAGCTTCCTCTGTCCATGGGATTTCACAGGCAAAAATAATGGAGTGGGTTTGATTTTGAACCCTCATCAATTATGTGACTGGACAAGTTACTTCCTTTCTTTAAACCTGTGCAAAGTGGGATGATGAGATCATTTACTTCATAGGATTGTGTGTGGGTTACATAAATGATCTGTGTGAAGCGTTTGGCACAGGTAAGTATCTGTATGTACACGTGTGTCTATGTGATTATCACAATGCATACTGATAATTCTGATTTTCAATTTTAAGAGCCACACCTGGATGGAAAATAAGCTGTATGAGACCAAAACAGACTGGTATGAATCAATAAAAATTTCCCATCATATTTAAACAAAGTATTAATCTTTCAGCTCTCTGATGGCCCCGTATTGACACCAGCAACCTCCTGAGGAGGATGGGGCTCTCAACTGAAAATCTGAAAACTTGGCTTCAAGCCCAGCTTTACTGTTTTAATAACTGTGTGACCCTGAGAAAGTTACTTGATGTCTCTGAGTTTTCCTGTCCTCTGTCTGTCAAATGATATTAATAATTAGAATCTCACAGGCCTGTGGTATAAATCGAGGAGACAACGGTTGCAAATTGTAGTTTCACACAAGTTGTTGTTCTCGCTATTATTAAACTGTAGTTTCACAGAATTTGCTGTTCCTGTTCAGTCGCTCAGTCAAGTCCAACTCTTTGCAGCCCCGTGGACTGCAGCACTCCAGGCTTCCCTGTCCTTCAGCATCTCCCTGGAACTTGCTCAAACTCATGTCCATTTGGTCGGTGATGACATCCAACCACCTTGTCCCCTGTCGTCCCCTTCTCCTCCTGCCTTCAGTCTTTCCCAGCATCAGAGTCTTCCCTAATGAATCAGCTCTTTGAATCAGGTGACCAAAGTCTCCTCTATCCATGGGATTCTCCAGGCAAGAATATTGGAGTGGATTGCCATTTCTTTCTCCAAGGGATCTTCCTGACCTAGGGATTGAACCTGGGTCTCCTGCATTACAGGCAGATTCTTTACCATCTGAGCCACTTCTGCACCCACAGAAGTTACTGGTTGTTATTATTGCTAGGACTTAGCCTGCTGTCCAGCACGAAGGTGACCACATAGACGTGCTACATATATATATGGTATTACATAGAAGGTACTCAATTGATGTTTATTAAAAATGAATTGAATTTGTCTGAGCATCTCATCCTTCTAACCTTATGGATTTTTACACATGTAATTTTCTTGAACATGATTTGCATTAGTCCTGGCAACAACATGTTGACCTCAATGGACCAGTGATGCTGATCCTTGGTATGAGATAAATGTTTGCAGGCAAACATATAAATTTCTGGTGGGAGGTCTTGAAGAGAATAGAGCTCCTTGCAACAGCTGAGATGTCTGAAAATGGAGATGAGATTTCTAAACCTTTTCATTGGATCACGTTCTGGATTAGCCCAGAAGGGAATATGGCGGCATAATGGCTGGGGTGGAGGGTGGGAGAGTAAATCTTTCAAAGCTCCTGTTAGCTGCCAGCCGGAACTTTCCCAGAGCGGAAAGCACTTCCTGTCCTCCCCCTGCCTTTCTTCCCCCCTCCCAAGCTGCCCTCCAAGGCCCAGTGATTGAGACCGTTGAGTCTTTGTAAATACTAGTTTCATCATTTTAACCTCCAAGAGATTATGTGTTTTTGAGCAAAACAACTGAAGCAGAAATCTTGGAAACTTTAACTGCGATGGGCTCGTGCTGGCTGCATTGTTCAAGGCCGGATCCCCAAGGCAGGGAATCTCTGTGGCAATTTCGAGGGTGTAGGCAATGGGTGATACTTGTTTTGTTGGCTCCTGGATTCTCCATGTCTATACCGGCCACAGCAAGCCCAAGGGCTTCATGGCAATGGAAGCTGCCGCCCTGTCTGGCTATGCTCTGGGAATTGTTTAGGGAAGAAATGAAGGCTGACATATAGACAGGATTCTGACACAGGTGGGGCTCAAAAACTAGCCAGCACCTCACCTATGACCTGGAATTTTCTCAAAAGATAGCCAACGGATATACACCAATTACAGTGTACCTTCCCAGTAGAAGCTGAGCTATATGTATTTACAAAAATTCTGTTGAGAAATGTATCTCTTATGTGAGGACCCAAAACATAAATCAGAGCTGGACAATTAGCCCCCAGGAAGTGTCCCTGTTCCCACTCACGCAACAATTCCTTAGTAGAAGCCTGGCTTTTGCTGCCAGTGACTCAGTTCTCAGCCCCAGATGACTATGGCCGCCGCTTCATTCAAGAACTTCCCTGGATTTCCCTTTGCCCCATTTCAAATGATCCCTTATTATTCTTTTCAAAGTGTTATTTTAACAATTAATCCCATGTATATTTAAATGTCATCACCTGTTGCACCTAGATTTACAAGTAGGCAAGAGCAAGTCTCAGGAAGCCAGCCTCCCAGAAGGCTCGAGAGAGAGCTCTGATGCTCTGTGTGTGTGCGCATGCTAAGTCACCTCGGTCATGTCTGATTCATTGCGACCCCGTGGACTGTAGCCCACAAGGCTCCTCTGTCCATGGGGGTTTCCCAGGCAAGAATACTGGAGTGGGTTGCCATGCTCTTCTCCAGGGAATCTTCTCGACCCAGGGATCAAACCTGAGTCTCTTACGTCTCCTGCATTGACAGATAGGCTCTTTACCACTAGCGCCCCCTGTGAAACCCTTTCATGCTCTATCTTGGTGACTTTACCAATTCTCGCCACAGGACTGTCCACACAGGACTCCCTGGCCCTGATGAACTCCTGGCATTGGCCTTTGACCTTGCGCCTGTCTTGGCAACTGTGTTCATGACTGTGGCCTGATTCTTGTTTGACCACAGATTCCGGTTCTCTGGCCTAGCCTCCCCTGGGCTGTACTTTTCTCAGCTCCATCCCCGGACTCTGTGATTGGAAGTGCCTTCCCAGGTCACATCTGCCTCTGCCTCCTCTGCTGGACTTGGCCGCACCACAGAGAGAAATCTCATGACTCTCCTGCTCTTTATCTCTAAATCGGAGTTAATCACATCTCACCAGCCACCTCATTGTTTTCTGGGGGAAATCACACAGACTTAGTGAATAGAGATATGAGCTGTTTCTCAAACATGCCCAGCTCTTCACTTGAAGCTTCTTTCTCTGAAATTCTTTGCATGGATCTGTCCCCAGGACCCGCTTCTCACAGCACTGGTATTTGCTGAATTTTCACTTTCTCAGAGAAATGTTCACAGACCCTGGGTCCCCAGTTCCAAATGACAGGCCCTGCGCCCACCTCCTCCTTGTGCTTCACTGTTTCTATAACTATGACCACTACCTGAAGTCACACTGTGGGTATTCTTGCTTCTCGTGCGTCTCCTTCACCCCCGACTGTTCATCACTGTAGCCTGGGCATCCTCAGCTAGCTGCCTGAATCAGAGAAAGCGATCGATAACTGTAAAGTGCCTGGTTAAGTGGATGAATGGGCTTTGTGACCATAAAGGTCCAGAGTCAGCATGAAAATTGAAAATTACACAAGATCAAAATCTCCTGCTCTCCCTTGGAGGCTGCCATGCTGGGGTCAGGTGGACCCTCTCTCGACCGCTCGTCACCTACAGTTTTTCCTTCATGGTGGAACATGCTGCTGTTCTTCATAGAACGTCAAAGGCAGGACTCGACCCAAGTTTCAGATCCATATTGCAGGAGAACTACCCATCTTGAGACACTGGAGTCTTTCCCTCCATGGAGAGACGTTCTCACTAGTTGGAACTGGGATCTGTTCAGTGTAAGCATACAGAAGTCACTTTGCAGATCCATATGGTCAAAGCTGTGGTTTCTCCAGTAGTCGTATGTGAGAGTTGGACTATGAGGAAGGCTGAGCACTGAAGAATTGATGCTTTCAAATTGTGGCACTGGAGAAGACTCTTGAGAGTCCCTTGGACTGCAGAGAGATCAAACCAGTCCATCCTAAAAGAAATCAGTCCTAGTATTTGTTGGAAGGACTGATGCTGAAGCTGATGCGAAGAACTGACTCATTGGAAGAGACTGATGGCGGGAAAGACTGAGAGGCAGGAGGAGAAGGGGGCGGCAGAGGATGAGGGACTGGATGGCATCGCTGACTCAGTGGACAGGAGTTTGAGAGCACTCCGGGAGATGGTGAAGGATAGGGAAGCCCAGTGTGCTGCAGTTCACAGGGTCACAAAGAGTCAGACATAACTGAGCAACTGAGTGAGAGAAGTCGCACTTCCCGGTTATGCTCACATTGGGACAGACATTCTCTTCCAGTGGAATAAGGCAGAATTCCCCACATTATTAAATGGCTTACTTTCCTTTCCACCCCCTTCTCTGCACCCTTAATGCCAGATGCTTTGTCCGTAATGTCCATCCAGTCCCTTAGTTTTGGTTGATGGTACAGTGTGGTGATGATGCTCTTGGGAGGGATGGCCTTAGTTCCTCCAATGACACACCTCCATGCCTCTGAAACCCCTCCTCTGCCAGACACTGGGGTTTGGGGGGGACATCCTTCATTAACATAGAAGCCTCAAGCTTGAGTTTCGCTACACATCCAAAGTGAGTCATCCATCGTCACTGACTTTTTTAGAGCTATTTTTCTGTTTTTTTTTTTTCCCTCCTTCAAATTGCGACCTCTGCTGAAAAGACCCCCAGGCACAGAGACAATAGCATCATTCATTAAAATATTTAAATCAGCTGGAGCAGCAGTAATGACCAAGATGAAGCCTTGAAGCATAAACTGCTTGTAACAGAGGCACCTATTTTGCCAAAGGGGCTTGGAACAGTTTGAATTTGGGGTGCAGGCAACAACTTAACTCTTACCAACAGAAAGTATCTTAGATTCACATGAGGTCCCATATTTGCATTCTGGGGTCACCATCCTTAAATTCTTCCCAAAGTTCGCTGATGCTGGGATTCCATAAGACCTTTATTTCTGGTGCCAGATATGTAATTCTCCCAATAAGATAAAACTATTAAACTATTACTTAAGATAAAACTATTTTCACTCAATTATCTTACAAAGTATCACAAATAATAATTGTTTTAAAATTTTTACAAAAAGAATAAAAATTTGCCATATTTCCTAAAAGCAAGAAGCTGCCAGTAGGGTGTAGTGTCTGGGATTAGCATAACCAAGACCCTGGAAAATTTGGTTGAGAAAGAAATTTGATCTGAAACATGGGAACTACGTGAAAACACTTTGAGAACTGGCTAATGAGCAAAGTATTTAGTGAAGCCTCAATACTGAGAGGCATTTGTTGAGGATGGTTAAGGGCAAAGTCTCTGGAGATAGGGAGACCCACTCAGGTCTTACTAGATACATGACCCTGGGAAATGGCTAATGAGTTTCAGTTTTCATCTCACAATGGAAAAAGACATCAAGCTGCCTGCCTGCACCCATGTCAGAAATTGACCCACCCTGGTTCTGAATTTCCCTGGCTCAGTGGTACTCCAGTTTCTGGGTTCTGAGATCACCACCTCCTTTCCTGGTGATGGTGGTGGTGGATTTCAGCTGTGATAAATCCCTAGATTCTTTCATTGTTCTCATATTTAATCCTCAGCTGTTCTAAGGGCCATATAACCAATTCCCAGGATTGGACTCCCTCTAGTTGAAGTGCCTGGTGTAGTTTCTACTTTTCTGGATCCTTCTCCCTCGCTCCTTCCTCTCTCCTGCCCAACCTGCCTTCTTTTTCTCCTCTTATTTAAATGCATTCTGGACCCTAATCAATATGGTAACCTTTTCATTGTGTTTCAAGACCTAGGTCAAATCTCTTTTCCTGATTGACACTTTCTATGACGTCTCCAGCAGAACTCGTCATTCATCCCTCTTTCTTGCAGTGTTCTCTATTCAATATATTATTACAAACCACGTGACACTTAGCTTTTTTTTTCCTTCTGATTTCTTCAACAGACTCTGTCTTGTTCACGTTTGTGTTCTTAACTCTTGTGTCCTTAACTCCTTAGGCAGAGTAGAAATCAGCATATTTTTGTTGAGTTAATTCAACTAACATTGCACAGATGATCTCCACAAGTGTGCATTAAGCACGGAGGATGCTCAGATGTCTCCAGTCTCATAACCACCACCAAGCACCTGCGTGTTCAGATTCTCAGCCAGAGAAATCTGGGCAATGCTTCCTTGGATGCACCTCCCTGCCCCAGTGGCTATGCCTCTGCCTTGATTCTCTTGTCTTCTATGTGGAACAAGATCAGAAGTCAGAAAGGCTTGAGGCTCACCTGGCCGAATCAGAGGCTTGCTACCTGCCCTGCCCCTCCTGGTTGTGCTTGCGTTTCATGTCTATAAAATCAGTTTACAGGTGCTCTCTCCCCGGGTCCAAGGATGTGCTCTGGTGTGTGTGCTCACTCACACAGTCCTGTCTGACTCCTTGACCCCATGGACGGCAGCCCCCCAGGCTCCTCTGTCCACAGGATTCTCCAGGAAAGAATGCTGGGGTGGGTTGCCATTTCCTCCTCCAGGGGATCTTCCCCACACAGGGGTCTAACCTGTCTAACCTTATGTCTGCTGCACTGGCAGGCCAGTTCTTTACCGTTAGTGCCGCCTGGGGAGGCCCAGGGTCCCCTTAGAGAGCGTCAGGTAGCCTGTGCACATTGGATATGATGAAAAAACTGTCTGGTGTGTAGCTCACTTTCATCCTCTTGAGAGAGGGACAGTTGGTTTTCTCCATCTTAAGACAGCCCACTTCGGTCCTGCTACTTTGTGAGTCCAGAGGCCTCTGATCAATACTGTGTAGGCAAAGAGCTACCGGAAGTGGCCAGCGGGGCAGGACGAGGGTTGGAGTCTTTGCTTCCTTGACCAGAACTCCTCATTCCATTCTGATGGATCCAAGGAAAGCTCTTCAAGAGGCTATCCTTTTATTCCCCACCACCCCATTTTACAAAGTACTGTATAATTCATAAACTGTCTGCCTAAATAAATGTTTATCCAAACACTGGGCAAGGAGCCTGCCTCCACAGAAAACAAATCATATTCTAATTTTTGATGAATTATTATTTATGGAACTCAAACCAATGAATCCATCATGCTCTTCTCATTCCCCTCCTATCCCTTTCCCCTGGAAGGGGAAAAAAAAAAGGTGGGGGAATCTCATACCATCCTCCCAAGCTGGATGGACCTGGACCAAACCTATGAAGAAAATCAACACGGTCTGAGTCCTTGTCCTCACACTCAAAGTGGTCAGTTTCTCTTGTGGATGTGGGCCCTGGGGCTGTCCTCCAAGCAAGACATCCACACCTGCCATACGGCTTATCCTAGAACTAGTCAATTATCACATGCTTTATATATTTGTTTTTTGCCTCCTCGTTCTGTCATTTGGAAGAAACAAGCAACATTGTAAAATGTTTTCTGATCACAAAGCGCCAATCATTCAGCTATTTGAGAACAGATGACTATTTCATTGGAGTTTTCTAATGGTACAGACATGGATTGTCCAGGTCTCACACTGATATGGAGGCCCTTAGGCAGCCGTGTTCCCCACACAGGTTTAAGCATACCTGGAAGAAGTCAGCTGGTTGCTGTATCTCACAGACCTGCTTGGGATGCAGGTAGAGTCATCAGAGAGATCCCTAGATTAGGGTGTGGTCTGAATGGCACTGAGCAATCATGCATCTTCAGAGATGAGTGTCGGTGAATGTAGCCTCTGGGAGCCCATGACCTGTGCAGACAGGGAGGGTTCCATTCCTCAGTAAGTCTCAGGAAGGACCACAGAACCCCATCAGGCCATTGCTTAGGCAAGACATGAAGAGATAGATCCAGCAGGTCAAGAGGCAGATTGCAAAGCAGGAGGTGGGAGTGGAATGTGGCTGGGCTGAAGGCTGTCCAGCTCTGGGGTTTCTGGATGGAGGATCACTGTTAGCTCCAGGTTGCAGGTCACGGGGAACTCTACCAGGCTCGTGATTTTCTGTGTAATTCCAACCTTTCTACTGGGCAAGGAGCCTGCCTCCACAGAAAACAAATCATATTCTAATTTTTGATGAATTATTATTTATGGAACTCAAACCAATGAATCCATCATGCTCTTCTCATTCCCCTCCTATCCCTTTCCCCTGGAAGGGGAAAAAAAAAAGGTGGGGGAATCTCATACCATCCTCCCAAGCTGGATGGACCTGGACCAAACCTATGAAGAAAATCAACACGGTCTGAGTCCTTGTCCTCACACTCAAAGTGGTCAGTTTCTCTTGTGGATGTGGGCCCTGGGGCTGTCCTCCAAGCAAGACATCCACACCTGCCATACGGCTTATCCTAGAACTAGTCAATTATCACATGCTTTATATATTTGTTTTTTGCCTCCTCGTTCTGTCATTTGGAAGAAACAAGCAACATTGTAAAATGTTTTCTGATCACAAAGCGCCAATCATTCAGCTATTTGAGAACAGATGACTATTTCATTGGAGTTTTCTAATGGTACAGACATGGATTGTCCAGGTCTCACACTGATATGGAGGCCCTTAGGCAGCCGTGTTCCCCACACAGGTTTAAGCATACCTGGAAGAAGTCAGCTGGTTGCTGTATCTCACAGACCTGCTTGGGATGCAGGTAGAGTCATCAGAGAGATCCCTAGATTAGGGTGTGGTCTGAATGGCACTGAGCAATCATGCATCTTCAGAGATGAGTGTCGGTGAATGTAGCCTCTGGGAGCCCATGACCTGTGCAGACAGGGAGGGTTCCATTCCTCAGTAAGTCTCAGGAAGGACCACAGAACCCCATCAGGCCATTGCTTAGGCAAGACATGAAGAGATAGATCCAGCAGGTCAAGAGGCAGATTGCAAAGCAGGAGGTGGGAGTGGAATGTGGCTGGGCTGAAGGCTGTCCAGCTCTGGGGTTTCTGGATGGAGGATCACTGTTAGCTCCAGGTTGCAGGTCACGGGGAACTCTACCAGGCTCGTGATTTTCTGTGTAATTCCAACCTTTCTGGACACCACGCTTCTTCAGCTGTAAAATGGTATGGATGAACTACAGTTTTCTCCTCTTCAAAAAATAGTGCTGTCATGACCAATGAAAGAGAACAACCACTGAAGCCTCAAGGGGATTATGTGGATCCAGAGCAGTATTCTTCCTAAACTTTACAACCAGTGAGGCAGGGAGGAAGGCGATGGGGTGAATGCAGCCTGTATCAAATGATTTGTTCAGCAGGCCCTGGTCTCTGGGGCTCCTGTCTAAAGACGCAGCATATCCATTGCATCTGCTTACACGACTTCTGGGAAAAAAAAATTCCTTGAATTTTAGAAGTCTCTTCTCCTCCTCTTGTGGTATCTATATACAATGGAATATTACTCAGCCATATACATGAGTGAAATTGAATCAGTTGCGGTGATGTGGAGCCTATCAAACAGAGTGAAGTAAGTCAGAAAGAAAGAAGCAAATATCATATATTAATGCATATATGTGGCATCCAGAAAATGGTACTGATGAAACTATTTGCAGGGAGGAATAGAAGCAGAGACGTAGAGAAGGACTGGTGGACAGCCTGAGGGGGGAGGAAAGGGTGGGATTAACCGAGAGAGTCGTACTGGCATAGAAGCACATAGATACTGAATGTGAAATAGAGGGCTAGTAATAAGCTGCTGTGTAACACCAGGAGCTCACCTCAGTGCTCTGTGATGCCCTAAAGGGGTGGGATGGGGAATGGGCAGGAGGCTCAAGAGAGAGGCGACATAGGTGTACATATCACTGAACTACACCACTGTGGCAGAGCCCAACACAACATTGTAAAGCAATTATATTCCAATTAAAAACAAATTGTATGGTAGTGACCCTCCCCAAACCTTTAAAAAGTGTTTGTTAGGTTCTTATTGGATAGTATCTATCATAGTTCCATTGGTAGAGAACAGCTATTTCTTTTTAAAATCAGATTATTTTGGGGGGAGTGAAGTTAGAGAATATGAGTTTTAGTGCTTAAACACTCCTCCTTAATATACACTTGTATGGCACACCTCATCTTATGTTCATGAAATGTTCAAATATTCGCTTTAGCACCAGCTCTGTAGAGACCTAATTCCCTTTGTCATGGCGGGGAAAGGCAATTATATTCTGTAAACATTCCANTGGGGGGAGTGAAGTTAGAGAATATGAGTTTTAGTGCTTAAACACTCCTCCTTAATATACACTTGTATGGCACACCTCATCTTATGTTCATGAAATGTTCAAATATTCGCTTTAGCACCAGCTCTGTAGAGACCTAATTCCCTTTGTCATGGCGGGGAAAGGCAATTATATTCTGTAAACATTCCATTTGCTATCAGTGCCTGGAATATGTCCTGGTTAACCCTACATCCTTAAAAGCACCTTAATTTGAAGAAATTCCATGAAGGAGAAGGTTATATTAAGGGCTATTCTTTTGAGATTCCTATTGATGGCTTGTAGAGTCTTACTGCCTTCTCCTTGCCCAGATGCAGCCCCCCTGAGCCAAGGTTAGTCCAGGAGCAAGCTGAGGGCATTATTCCCTACACAGTGAGTGTTGTGTCAGCTTTTACATGCCTGCTATCTGCTTTCCAACATGTTGCTGCAAAGTATGAGGGGCAGCTGAGGATTCAGAGGATTCCTGGAGTCAGTGGTGACTTATTTTAGTCCATAAAATAAGTCCATCCATTTAGTGGGATGGACAGGATTTGGCTGGGGAATCTGTAAGGAGGACATCATTTAAGTGGAAGTCCCTTGGATAAACATGGCTAGTAATTCACAGTCAACTTTACTGGGAAATGAGTGGTCTAACCAGATTTGGCATCATACTGTCCCTTTCCCTCTGCTTCCAGGAGTAATCTCTTAGGGTAATTCAGTCTGACTCTATGTAGAATTTGTAGGTGATTATTTGACTTTGTGGATCACAATAAACTGTGGAAAATTCTGAAAAAGATTGGAATACGTGCAGGTCAGGAAGCAACAGTTAGAACTGGACATGGAATAACAGATTGGTTCCAAATAAGAAAAGGAGTACGTCACAGCTGTATATTGAAACCCTGCTTATTTAGCTTATATGCAGAGTACATCATGAGAAATACTGGGCTGGATGAAGCACAAGCTAGAATCCAGATTGCCGGGAGAAATATCAATAACCTCAGATGTGCAGATGATGCCACCCTCATGGCAGAAAGTGAAGAAGAACTAAAGAGCCTCTTGATGAAAGTGAAAGAGGAGAGTGCAAAAGTTGGCTTAAAGCTCAACATTCAGAAAACTAAGATCATGGCATCTGGTCCCATCATTTCATGGCAAATAGATGCACATAGATACTGAATAGATGGGGAAACAGTGGAAATATTGTCAGACTTTATTTTTTTTGGCGGGGGGGGGCCTCCAAAATCACTGCAGATGGTGATTGTAGCCATGAAATTAAAAGACACTTACTCTTTAGAAGGAAAGTTATGACCAACCTAGACAGCATATTAAAAAGCAGAGACATTACTTTTCCAAGTTCCATCTAGTCAAGGCTATGGTTTTTCAAGTAGTCATGTATGGATGTGAGAGTTGGATATAAAGAAAGCTGAGTGTCGAAGAATTGATGCTTTTGAACTGTGGTATTAGAGAAGACTCTTGAGAGTCCCTTGGACTGCAAGGAGATCCAACCAGTCCATCCTAAAGGAGATTAATCCTGAGATCAATCAATTCATTAGAAGGACTCATGCTAAAGCTGAAACTCCAATATTTTGGCCACCTGATGTGAAGAGCTGACTCACTTGAAAAGACTCTGATGCTGGGAAAGATTGAAGGCACGAGGAGAAGGGGATGACAGAGGATGAGATGGTTGGATGGTGTCACCAACTTGACAGACATGAGTTTGGGTAAATTCCAGGAGTTGGTGATGGACAGGGAGGCCTGGTGTACTGTGGTCCATGGGATCGCAAAGAGTCGGACATGACTGAACTGAAATGAATGGATCAAGACATCACAAGGATGGTGACGGGAGTGCCAATCAGTTATCCACGGTCATAGTTTCTGGGCTCAGGATCCTGGGAAGATTAAGAAAAGGAGTGTGACCTGGGAAAATAGTCTTGGATTAACACGTAGGGTATCTGGGTTCTGCTATTGGCTTTTCCACTAGGTTGTGTGAGGGACCTTGGTGGAGCTCCTGTCTTCAGTTCCTCTCCTGTGTCTCTCTGCTCCCAGCTCAGGACCCCACACTTAATAGGGTGACCCATAGGGTCTGGCTGCAGCAATTTTGTCCCCTGATCTCAGTCTCCCTGGCTGCCCTGCCTTCCTGGCATCAACAGCTTTATGGCAAGTGCTCAAATACACAGATCAAATCCAAGTGAGTCTCCAAAATATACAAACAGCTCAGACAGCTCAATATCATAAAAGCAAACAACCCAATCAGAAAATGAGCAGGAGACCTAAATAGACATTTTTTTCAAAGAAAACATACAAATACATGAAAAGATGGCTGACAAACACAGGAAAAGATGCTCAATATCACTAATTATTGGAGAAATGCAAATCAAATGTACAATGGGACATCACCTCACATGGATTAGAATGGTCATCATCCCAACATTTACAAACAAGTGCTGGAAAACATTTACAAATAATGAGTGCTGGAAAGGGTGTGGAGAAAAGGGAAAACTCTTGTGCTGCTGGTGGGAGTGTAAACTGATACAACCACTATGAAGAACAGTAGGAAGATTCCTCAAAAAAACTAAAAGTAGAACTACATATGACCTAGCAATCCCACTCCTGGGCATATGCCCTGAGAAAAGCCTAATTCACTGGAGGGATGATGTGGGGTGGGAGGTGGGAGGGGGGTTCATGTTTGGGAGTTCATGTAAAAAAATAAATAAATACAAAAAAAAATTAAAAAAAAAAAACAAAACAAAGACACACAGCTCAAAGGTCATTGCAGTGCTCTTTACAAGAACCGGGACAAGGAAACAACCTGAATGTCCATCATGGAGGGATGGAGAAAGAAGACGTGATGCAGATATACAATGGAACATCATTCAGCCTTAAGAAGGAAGGAAATCAGGTCACTTATAGAGATGTGGATGGACCTAGAGATTGTCACACTGAGTGAAGTAAGTCAGAAAGAGAAAAACAAATACTGTATGTTAACACATATATGTGGAATCTGAAAGAAATGGTGCAGAGGATCTTATTTACAAAGCAGAAATAGAGACATAGACATAGAGAACAAAGTGGGGATAACAAGGGGGAAGGGGGGAGATGGGGTAAACTGGGGGATTGGGACTGATATATATACACCACTTTCTACCACGTATGAAATAGAACAGGAACTCTATTCAGTGCTCTGTAGTGACCTAAATGAGAAGGAAATCCCCAAAAGAGGGGATATATATATATATATATAGCTGATTCACTTTGCTGAAACTAATGCAATATTGCAAAGCAACCAGCCATCACTTGCCTGCCATCACTGAAGGGGGGTGCACTGGCTTGACCCTCCCTGAGTTTAGGAACCACTGGGATGCGGACATGTACCACCAGGTGGGTGAGAATCAGGGGGGATGAGGGAGTGACTCTACTGTCTCAGAGCTGACATCCCACCCCTGCTTCCAGGCTGTCCCCAACACCACTGGCAGACCCACCCTCACTCTCTTGAATCACCAGGCACCCTGTGGAATACAAAGACACAGGCTGTCATATTAATGACATAAAACCATCATCCTGACCTGATTTCTCCCTCTAGAACACTGTGCAAATGCAAATTAGCCAACACTCTTCCCCATATGTGATGTAAACTATGTTGATTTTTTTTCCCCATCTGGAAATTATTCCTCTCTGATTGAGAGGTTCGAGTCCCTTCTGCTTGTAATAATATTATTATTTATAATTTATGTTCTTAATTTTTATAAATAGTGTTCAGTCACCATGGCAACAGAATCTTCACAAATCATTAAATTAAATAATGAGTAGTCATGATGCTTTGCATTTATGTTCATTTTCTTATTAAAAACAAAACAAAACAAAACAAAACAGATCTCCAAGCTCTTTAAAAAATACTAATTGACTGGGCCTCTCACTCTTTCAGTATTTTTCAAAGGTGGGTGAGAAAATAAAAATTTTTTACCTGTCTGCTGCCTCTCTCCTGGAGTTAGGAGATGATGGAGTGGGGGGAACTCAAAGATTATTGCTTGTGATGTTCCTCAGAGTATGGCTCCCAAATTCCTACTTAGGGTTGCTAGGGGTGTTTGTTTATAGGAAACCCAGGTTCAAGCCCACCCTAGATCCACTAGGAAAGCACTTCCAGAAGCTGGGTGCTTGTGTTCAGTAGCTAAGTCATGTCTGAATCTTTGCAACCTCATGAGATGTAGCCCACCAGGCTCCTCTTTCTCGAGGGAGGCTCCACTTAAGCCCCACTCCCAGAGGATCCTGCTAAAGGACAGGTCTCCAAGGAGTGGACCCTAAGCCTGTGTCTCAGTAAAGTGAGCAATGACCCTAGAGTCAGATTAAGACTCGCTCCTATCCTAAAGCACCTTCGAGGTGTCAGAGCCTGGGTTTTGCGCTTAACATTTGCTGCCTCTCAATCTGATCATGATCCTTCAGGGTCAACGGCATCCTCCCCAACTGGCAGAGGGATGTCAGTCATGTAAGCTGGTCCAGGGCAGCTTGGAGGCCCATGTTATTCGTTTAGTGTCTCCTGTGTCTTGCGCTGTGCCTGGGACTAGACAGATATGTGGCTAACGTTTGCTGAATGTTGGATGAGATTAAAAAGTGGAAGAACTTGGATTCACATCTAGGATCTTTCCCTCCCAAGCCTCCCCTCCCCCACTGAATTTCCTCTTTGGAACAGACAGCGTGTAGAGCAGGGCAGAGAGGGACAGGGGCCAAGCCCTGCCTGTCTAGACCCTTGGCTGCCCATTTGTAAATTAGTAGCAATAAAATGCATTCCAAACGGCTCTTGCATTAGAGCTAAATGAGCTATTTTAAGTGAACAGGGCTTTGCAAAATGTAAATTGCCACATAACCATGAGGAAGTGAAATGGCAAGGGAAACGGGCCACCGAGACTCTGCCTGCACCAAGGTGCTCTTATTTTGAACACAACCTTCCACTGCTAATGCATCAATTTATTCCCAGAAAACCTTGCACTGTGTCCCTGAGCGGCTTCACCCAGAGCCAGCCACTCAATTAGTAAATCCCCATTACCCTGCAAAAAACCCCAAACAAACAGAAAGCCATTTCCTTGTACCTAAACAACAGGATTTTCGACTTAAAACACAATGCCAGCCTAATTAACTAATTAGATGACAAAATAAATAATTATCCAGTATCAGTGAGAAAAAAGGAGATGCGTTAAAAGGTTACCCAGAGTCATTGTTTCCCTTGGAAAGGGATCAAGCCAGCTTCACCAGGAACTGGAGAGTTTTATTTGTGGGTTTCAGTCAGAGACCTCTCCCAAGCTGCTTGATAATTACACATGTCTCCCGGTAATGGCAAAGCCCGTCCGCACAAACTTTCTGGATGATGAGCAGTTCAGTCTCTCGCCCTGGACTCCCTCCTCTTTGCATGATGCAAGGCTATTTCTCAATACTCTTCCTGAACAAACTTATTGGAGCTGTAGCATCTTACAGAGTGGAAGAGGATGATGCTGTTTATCAAATGAGATACAGGCACGTGGACATGTTCTGGCCCCCTCCTTTGTAAGTCTCAAGCAAATTGCTTTCATATCATTGCAATTCTGAGTTCCCAGGAATGTTATCTGGGCTAAAGGTTGGGAAGCCTTCCATCCCATAATTCTGTAAGACCAGAATCTATGCAAGCAATCTAGATTCCCTCATTAGTTTTAAAACAGGGGTGGCAGCCAGAAGTACGTATCCATTGTGGAGGTTGGTAACACCCAGTGGCCCTTTCTGACACCCCTGAGGAATGTCCTCAGGGCAAAGCTGATGTGCTGTGCCCAACCCAATGGATGCTGTTCCCTTCTTCAGGGAATGTGGATCTGATAATGCTAGCAAGTGAAATTTTAGAAAAGTCCCTAAATAAAGGAAACAGTATCTCAAAGATTAAATTTCCAAATATCAAAATGAAACTAGAGCTTGGCTGGAGGGAAGAGGATCCTGGACGTGGGACAGAATGAGATGGTGAGACTGTTACCCTTTCAAGGAAAAGAACAAGATGGATCTTAGGATGACAATGAATTTCCAGTGAAAGCAATTCACACGGCCATAAAAGGACTTCATTTCTTGCTTGTAACCTATAGAAGGATTCTCTCCTTCTCCACTCTTTTCTTCTCTTTGTTCAGATCTATGAAATGGTTGCTAGTTTGCAGACGCTGTATAGACACCAAGAATCCAAGAGTAACAGCTCCATCCTTTTCCCCATGGAACTGATTCTTGCCAGGGAGGCAAACATTACCCAGTATTGCGATTAGTTATTGAATTGAAATGGTGATAGATGCTGCAAAGGACACAGCTGGGATTTAAGAAAGGGCCTGACTTGCACTGGCTGGGGAAAGAGGACTTTTAGCTGAAATCTACATGAGTCAACAGAGGCAGGCAGGGATCAGCTCATGCAGAGACGAAGAGGTTGTGATTTTTATCTGAAGACCAGTAAGGAGTGGTCAACCCCATGAGCAAAGACTGGATGGAAAGCTTTGAATTCCAGCTGAGAGTGATGTAAGCTCAGACTGCCGAGGCAGGAGTGTTCATGGTGAGAAGCTGACAGATATCAGTGATACTGAGGCATCTGTCCACAGCGTCTACTGCTTGATTCAATTGCGCTGGGGGGAAGGGTTCTCCAAATATGACTCCAAGGGACATCTCCAAGGATGTACCTTCTGCCACTGGATAGATGGTGGTACAGTGAGCAGGATAGTTGGTGCAGAACTTCCTACAGCCACTTGGAGAGTCAGTCAGTCTGTCTGCTCAACTCTGGGTGACAGCTCAAAGGGTGTGCCCTCTGCCCCCATGGAGGGATAAATCACGCAGGAATGGGGGCCCTCATGCTCATGAAGGGGGCTGCTAATGCGAGCCTCAGGTCAGAATGCATGGAAGCCCAGGTGGGCTGGTGGAGAACCATGCAGCCCAGGTACGCATGGTGGGAGCTGGTACAAGCAGCACAGGTGGGTGTAGAGATGGGCAGCTTGGCTTGAATCCTGGATGTGCCACTTAGCAGACGAATGGCCCTGGGCATGCATCTCATCCTCTGAGCCACTCTCTGTGGAGTGAGGGTGAGGATGGCACCATGCGTGCTCATCACTCGGTCATGTCTGACTCGTTGGCAACCCCATGGACCATAGGCCGCCAGGCCGCTCTGTCCATGGGATTTCCCAGGCAACAGTACTGGAGTGGGTTGCCCTTTCTTTCTCCAGGGACTCTTTCTGACCTGGGGATCAAGCCCGTGTCTCCTGCTTGACAGGCAGATTCTTTACCACTGTAACCCTTGGGAAGCTGAGGATGGCATCAACCTCAAAGTGAAGACTGGATTGGGTGATGGGATGGAGAAGCTACAGCTCCCACGTGGCAGGTCACTAACGGCCACTATCATGACTTTTCCCACTAGTAGAAGAAAGAGCAGGCTCAGTGCCCAAGTGAAGGGGCAAATGGGAAGGGCACCATTCACAGAAGGGTCAAGGGCAGATGGTGTCAGGAGGAGGGAGCAGCAGGGCCTCGGCCGAGGCAGTGGCAGGAGGCAGAGATTCATCAGCTCTCCCTACTTTTACTTTCTGAAACACTCAGATTTCTGAGCCCAGCAACAAATGCCCAGTCTGCCTAATGACAACAAATCAAGGGCCAAAGTCTTACTACAAGCAGTTGCAGTTGTTCAGCTGTCCACGACTCCGAATTCACAGGAACAGTCTGACGTCGGCCCCAGCCAGGCGCCCTGGTCTCATCTGGCTTGCACACGTGTTTCATTTGGCCCACACACTGTTACGAAGAAAGAGGAATTCACATTTAAAGCTTGGATCCACCACGCTGATGCTTTCAAACTGTGGTGCTGGAGAGGACTGTTGAGGGTCTCTCGGACAGCAAGGACATCCAAGCAGTCAACCCCTAAGGGAAATCAACCCTCAATATTCATTGGAAGGACTGATGCTGAAGTTCTGATACTTTAACACCTGATGTGAGGAGCCAGCTCATTGGATAAAACCCTGAATTTGGGAAAGATCGAAGGAAAAAGGAGAAGGGGGTGACGGAGGATGAGATGGTTGGATGGCATCACTGACTCAACTGACCTGAGTTTGATCAAGCTCTGGGAGATGGTGACGGACACGGAAGCCTGGTGTGCTGCAGTCCATGGGGTCGCAGAGTCAGACACGACTGAGCGAATGAACAGCAATACCCGCCGCAGCCTTTCCAGGGCCTACTGAGAGGAGAGAAGCTCTGACCAAGCTGGGGTTCACATCCCGAGGTGCCCACAGCCTCCTGGTTCCAAGAAGTAGACTTTTCCTTTGAGAGAGACACCTGCTCTCCAAGATGTTGGGGTGATGTTTGATAGCTCTGTGTTTTCTTATACCAATCTCTCTACCTTGACACTCCAACCCTTGCAGACTTAGAATTTTTCACTCCTGACTGAAACAGTGGTTGACTATGTTCCAACTAGGATGCTATTTCTTTTGAGCTGGATAAGGTGGTCAATAATATTGAGCATTTTGGGTACTTTCCAAATTTACCGCAGCCATGCTCAACGATGCACCTGGGCTTACGCTATGCAAACCTGATTACTGGGAAGTTTTCCTTAGTTTTTCTCCAGAATTCTTCTCTCAAGTCTTCAGCTTGCTTATACTAGAATCTGGCATCAATGTCAGTGTTAGCTCACATTTTGATCTCTGTTTTTTCACGTGGAAGGATCTACATTTCATAGTTCTTCCCCAGGTGTTTTGCCACTTGAATACTTCTGAGACACACTTGGCCAAAAGTTCTGGTTCAAAAGAATCAAAACTTTCCCCAGGCCCTGAGGGAAATCTTTTGATAATAATTCTCTCCGTCTTCTCTTGATGAACCGGTGAGGTGATAAAGAGACACGTATGAAGAACCTGCCTCTTCGATTAAAACAAATTTTACAAAAAGGCAATAAAATGGTAGACAGGGAAGGTATTTGGCCCAGTAGCAAAATCAGCTACTTGCAGAATCTCATTGACCTGAGGACAGCATGTTTTCTCGAATATTTCATAGTGATTATCTGGCAAAATCTCAAAACATTTTTTAATACAAGTTGTCTTTGGTCAATAAATACCAGAACTGAAATGTCCTCGGGGTGGAGATTTATGATGTAAGCACAACAAACACACCTGTAAATCAGGCTGAGAAAGCTGTCAGGTAGCCCACACTGCATTTTCCAGCTCTCAGCAAAGGCCACGTGTGTTGGGGGTCCTGGCTGGGCCAGACTCCGATTCACGCTCTTCCTCAAAGAACTTATTTATTCAGTCACAAAGGAATGAACTCCTTTGATTGCATAGATGAGTTTTTCTCTCTCCCATTTGCCTTCACTGGGAATTTGCCCTTTTCCATTGCTCACAAAACTTCACAAGGGGAGGCCTGTGGTGAACTGGGTTTGCATCCCAGTGGCTGGTGAATTTGGACACGTTTCTTAAATGCTCTTGCAATGTGCATTCTTATGTGAAAATTGAGGCTGGTAATGCCTACCTTATAGGTCTGTTATTAGGACTAAATGAGATGCATTTTGTGAAATGCTTAGTGCAGGGCCTTGCTTATCAGTTCAATTCAGTTCAGTCGCTCAGTCGTGTCTGACTCTTTGCGACCCCGTGGACTGCAAGGGGTCCCACCAGGCTTCCCTGTCCATCACCAACTCCCAGAGCTTGCTCAACCTCATGTCCATTGAGTTGGTGATGCCATCCAACCATCTCGTCCTCTGTCGTCCCCTTCTCCTCCCGCCTTGCTTATGGAAAGCATCTAATACAGTTTCATTTTTATGGTTAATCTGTATAATGAATGTGACAATATGCATCTTCTATAAATCGCTCTTAGTCTTTACAGAGGTGCTAATTCAAGGGACAGTGGAGACGATGCTCCAAAATAAATAGTCTCCACCCTCTTTGCTTCCTTCCCCTCCCCACCTCCCCTCATGTCTTTGACTTTCTGCCCTTCCTGTTGTTCTATTGCTGGAGACTCCCTACTCATCTTAAATGATTCCCTGTGTTCAGTCACCGTCTACATGTGCCGATGATCCCAAATGTGTCTCTCCTCAACCCTCCCTTTTGGATTCCCAGTATCCACATCTAGAAAGATCATCCACCTGATGTTTCTGCTAAGGGGTCTCAGACTCAACACTTTTCAGACCTCCCCCCACCTCGCCCCACCCGCTCAGTCTTTCATCCCTGATTCAACAATTCATTGCAGCCGCTAACCTTCCCTGGGCAACACGGACGAGGCTAAAGAGTCAGAAGGGAGAGTCTGACAAAGTTCCGAGCTTGTGGAGCTCACACCTGGTGGGTCTCAGGAGCCTTTGATCCTGGTGAAGTGTCACCAACAATGTACCAGTTGCCCTGGTCCAATATCTGGGAGTCCACTTGGACGCCTTCCTCCCCTGCATGCAAGCTTCCACCATGTCCTGTGGATTTCGCTTCCTGAGTACTTTTCACTTCTGCTTCTTTCTCTAGTTCTATGGCCTCCAACCTACTTAAAACCAGTTTCGTCTGTCACCCGGATGGTGCAGCAGACAACCCTTTCCTGGAACCCTGCATTCCCCACAGCCGTCTCCTGCAGAGCAGTGAGGGTAGCTTTACATACACAAGTCTAAATGTGTGATTCTCCAGCATAAAATGCTCTGCTGGTTCCCCATGGATCTCAGCTAAAACCCAACATGTTACAGGGCCCTGCCCACCCAGACTCCAGCCTACATCCCCATCACCTTGTGTTTCCAGCTTCTCTCATCCTCCTGTTCTGTGTTAAGCTTATTGAAATTCTTTGAGTTTCTCTGCCATGCTGTGATCTCCCTGACCTCCCAATCTTCTCTTCCAATTGTTTCCTCTGACCTCTCCCAATTTGCTCGTTCACAAGTCTCCACTGAAACAGAACCTTTTAGGGGGAAGTGTCCTTACATGTCTACCTTTGATGTACCATCCTGGGTCTTCTTTATAAGCTCTTGGCCACTTGAAATCATTCAACTAATTCCCAGATGCAATTGCAGGGCTGTTTTCCTTTGCACATGGCCCGGGGTGGGGTGGGGTGGGGAATGTGAACATGCAAATTCTTGGGTATCCTCAGACTTAATCTTAATTCCTAGGAAAACAAGGTCTGGAGATGTATATTTTTAACAAGCTCCACTGATGATTCTCAAGCACAACAAAACTGGAGCACTGTCGCCATGAGTGCTTGGCCCACAGAGCAGGAGGGGACTTCTTGCTTCTGGACCCAACCAGACAGAGAGATGGGAGTGCCTCATGGGATGTTCCTGGCCGAGGCACAGACTCTCAGAATACCTTAGGAAGCCTCCAACCATCTCAGGTCCTCAGTTCTTACTGCACAGCTCGGATTTCCAGCTGCCCCCTGACCACTTGACAAGCACATATTTCACAAAAAGTGGAAATTTTTCTAGAACTGTCAGACTTTCTAGTTCCTATCCTGGGGGGTCTGCCACATAGATTACTCTGCCCCAGCACTCTCCTGACACATGCATAAGCCTCTCTGACAATAAAAACCCCGTTGTCCAAAGTTATAGAGATGGAGAGGCAAATGGAGAAGGCCAGTATCTGTCTCTGAGATCCGACTTCCTTCAAGGATATTTTCATCTGTGACATCTCTTCCACTGTTCTTTAAAACAGCTGCTTAAGTCTTGGTGTTACTCAAAGAGCAGAGGCTGTCAAAGCAGATCTTATTTGGTGATTCCGTGACCTTACATATGTTTCTTTAACTTTTCTGGAATTCAGATTCCTTTTCCGTTTAAAAAAAAAAAAAAAGGCAGAATGCTCACCTGGAGAGGGCGTGAAATTCATAAAAGGGCTGGGCACAGGGAGGCCTCCGGGGAATGTGGGCATTTTTCTCCTTGCCCTCTTCACGGAGTGCACGTCAGTCTTCGGTTTCCAAACAGACCGGCGCTGCTCTGATGCCAAAGCCATCTCTGCTCTCAGCTTTTAAATTGTATTTTGTCATGGGTGAACCAGGTGGTAGCCATTCTTGCTTTGGTAAAGGACCCTAACTAAGTTTTATTTCATACTTTTTCCAGGCTTCCCCAGTGGCTCAGCAGTAAAGAATCTGCTTGCAATGCTGGAGACCCAGTTTTGATTCCTGGGTCAGGAAGACACCTTGGAGGAGGGCATGGCAACCCACTCCAGTATTCTTGCCTGGAAAACCCATGGACAGAGGAGCCTGGTGGCTTACATCATGGGTTTGCAAAGAGTCAGACACGATTGAAGCCACTGAGCACGCATACATAATTTTTCCGAGATTGACAGAACACGTGGCCTCACTTTTCAAAGGAGGAAATCCAGAGACTGGGAAATGTCAGCTTTTTCCTCTCATCAGTTATCTGGATTCAGACTTTGACTCTGCCACCTACTAGCTGTGTGATATGGGAATAACCTCCATACCTCCACCAAAACCACAATGCATCTGCTGCAGGGCCCCCATTTAAGGGCTTGTGGTCTTTTTCCTTCCCTTCACATTACGATCATGATCTTTGTTTTACAGATGAGGAAATTCAGACATGCTATTTCAGACAGCATGAAGTAAGCCTATTGTCCTGTTGTCCCGGATCCCATTGCTGGGAATGGTCTTGGGACAGGTGAGTCAAGCATGGAATTGTCATTCAAAAGCACAAATGGCTGAATTTCCTAAGCCTAGGAGCCAGAAGTAGGGGTGATTCGAGTTAGTACTACATGGGGATGGACAAATGGGGATGGAGTGGACAGTTGAGCAAGGCAGTGCAGGAAAAATGCTTAGCCAGAAGCTGGCCTTGTAAGTGTCCAGATGTGCTATTTGTTACGTTTCATGGTAAAGCGGTACTTGGAGCCTCACTGGCAGGCTCACCCTGCTTGCATAGCCTGGCTGAGTCCACTTATGTGCTCCAAACTGGCCGCAGGCTCTCTCTGATGCCCCCATCCTACTCGAAGTGGTCCCAGTGGTTCTAGTGGTGCCAGCTCCCACTGATGGCCGTGGGCTTCCATGTCTTGGTTAGGAAAGCTCTGGAGAGAGGGTGCTTGGTGAAAGGACTGGCCTTGGCAAGTCTGCCTGATGTGGGCACAGAGTGGGGAGCCAGGCCCTGAGCTGCCCCTCTCCTGCTGCTCATTCCTCCCAGGTCCCTACCACGTGCGGGCCTTTTGTAGGACTGGGTCTCTGTCTTCCGCATCCTGGCCCAACTCTCACCTGGGCTCATTTGGAAGCCTCCCAAATTATCCTCTTTACTGAGATGCTAGACCAGCAGTCAGCAAACCACAGCCAGTCACAGAATCCAGCCCTGGGCCTATTTTTATGGCCCTCAAGCTAAAAATATTCTTACATTTGTTAAAGGCTTATAAAAACCAATGAACCAAACAAATAATAAAAACAAAGAAGGATGTGCAATGAGGACCACGAATCCTAAACTATTTACGATCTGGCCCTTTATGGATAACACTTGCTGAGGCTGTTCTGGACCATCCATAGCTCTGTAACAGTTCCATCTTCCTCTAGTTCCGAGGGCCCCTTCCCCACCCAACTCAACACATCATGTCACCACCCTGCTCAAAACTCTTTAAAACACCCTGCTTGTAAGCAAATCACCCTGGAAGCTGTATAATAAAATCTGGGTTTGAATCCCAACCCCTTCCAAGCCTCAGTTTCCTCATGTGAGCAATGGGGCCATGGTGCCAGCCACAGGGGCCCAAAGACTGTGAGATGTGCAAATGCCTCCTGGCTGCAAAGCACAAGTGAATGTGTAAGATGATTTTATAACTCTTTCATCCATGGGGCAGCATCTCTACTACAGAGCCTGCTTTAAAGGCTGTCCCCTGGGGCAAGGGTGAGGCCTTTCCTTTTCCACCTCTGTCTTGGGTCCCCATGTGATATCCACCCCATGGAGCGTGACCTTCATGCTGCCTTGGTTGACAAGTTTCTCCCTGTGTCCTCCTGCTGCTGAGTCCTACCTGATCATCAAGGTTCACATGTGCTGGGATGTGCCTACGTTGTGTTGTTCCCGGAATCTGTGGGGATATTTGGAAAAAAAGAGATTGTGACAGAGTGTTCCCAGCTCGGAGGAATTGTGCTCCAGGCCCACGAAGCAGTTAACCATTTCAATCTGTGCACCAGTCTTAAATCTTCTCCTCCCTTTCGTTTCCCTTCTTTTTCTTTCCAACACTGCAGCATGACACAGTGCCTGCTGTGCAGTAAAAATATTTTGGCGGTCTCCCTCTTAAAAACTTTCCAAAAATACACAGAGGCATCTCGCAGGCACACATGGCTCACTTTGACGGTTGCCTTCCAGGTGACGAAAACACAACCCAAGCGAGCATCGCTCATCGGGACCGGCGTGGACAACTCCTGGCTCAGCCTTGCAGACAAGATGCTAGGGAAGTGGCGGTCATGTCTGACAGGAAGCAAAAACTCGCTCTCTCTTCTGGCCCTTCGAAATATGCAGAACTCTCACTTATTTGTAGAAATCAGAAAGAAAGAACGTGCCTTAAATGTAAGTAGACTGTGATTTGGGCTTCCCTGGTGGCTCAGATAGTAAAGAATCCACCTGCAATGCAGGAGACTCGGTTTTGATCCTGGGTTGGGCAGATTCCCCTGGAGAAGGGAATGGCAACTCACTCCAGTACTCTTACCTCCATGGACAGAGGCGCCTGGCGGGCTACAGTCCATGGGGTCACAATGATTCGGACACAGCTGAGTGACTGACACGACTTTACACGTACAGAATGTGATTCACCTCTTTGGTGTTGTAAGATCTGCTCAAGGGAAATAAGAAGCTCTGAAACGCTTCAACTTTCCCTTCTTTACAGACCTAAATTACTTGCCTGGACTTGGTTAAACTTTTCCTTCACTGATGGAGGCATTGTCCAGCCCTGAGGACCACTGAGCAGAGAACCAGGGAAAAGGTTCTAACCGCCACCTGCCACTAACCTCAGACAAGTCACGGGTTGTCTCAGACCTTCAGCCACTTTTTCTTAAGGTTGTGTGTGTTAGTCACTCAGTCGTGTCCAGCTCTTTGCGACCCCATGGACTGCAGACCGCCAGGCTCCTCTGTCCATGGCATTCTCCAGGCAAGAAGATTGGAGTTGGTTGCCACTTCCTTCTCCACTAAATAAATGAGCTATCAGGCCCATTTCAGCTCTAAAATTCCATGATCTACTTTTTGCTGTTCAGTCTCTCCATTGTATCTGACTCTTTGTGACTCTTAGACGGCAGCACGCCAGGCTTCCCTGTCCTTTACCGTCTCCTGGACTTTTGCTCAAACTCACGTTCATTGATTTGCTGTTGTCCTGTTATCTAATCCTCTGTCATCCACTTCTCCTCCTGCCCTCAATCTTTCCTAGCGTCAGGGTCTTTTCCAATGAGTTGGCTTTTCACATCAAGTGGCCAAAGTATCAGAGCTTCAGCATGATATATTAGCTGTCTAATATTTAAGACATAGTATCTAAACTGCCATGATTTTTTAGCTATCTAATATTTAAAACATAATGTGGGTCTAGAAAATAAGAGCATTTCTTTTATTGCCAATAGTTACAACTTTGCAAGCTGATGCATATGATTTTCATTGTCCTCTTCACCATGGGGTGAGTGCTGTGGCTACAGCAGTGTGTATTTATATGCTGATCTCTGTGTGTCAAAAGTTTATAACATGCCATTGTGGTTGATATCATTCCCATTTCACAGACGATACCAATTGAGGCTAAGTGAAGTTGAAATTAATATTCAAATTCATATCTATGATATGAGCCCATTGTAATCAAAGGGCCTCAGTCTCAATGAGCATTCCCACAGCAGGCATTCAAATAATTAGTCTTTCAGGGCATTCAGAGGTATGAAGCATTCTTAGTTTTGATGGATTATTAAGTGAAAGTGTTAGTCACTCAGTAGTGTTTGACTCTTTGGGACCTCATGGACTGTAGCCCACCAGGCTCCTCACTCCATGGAATTCTCCAGGCAAGAATACTGGAGTAGGTTGCCATTTCCTTCTCCAGGGGATCTTCCTAACCCAGGGATTGAACCCAGGTCTCTGGCATTGCAGGCATATTCTTTACCATGTGAGTCATCAGGAAGCATTATTAAGTAAGGCAAGCCTATTTTGGATCACAATTATTTCAATATATTACTTTCTATGATGTCTTCAGTTCAGTTCAGATCATTTCAGTTCAGTCACTCAGTTGTGTCCGACTCTTTGCGACCCCATGAACTGCAGCACGCCAGGCCTCCCTGTCCATCACCAACTCCCAGAATTCACTCAGACTCACGTCCATCGAGTCCGTGATGCCATCCAGCCATCTCATCCTCGGTTGTCCCCTTCTCCTCCTGCCCCCAATCCTTCCCAGCATCACAGTCTTTTCCAATGAGTCAACTCTTCGCATGAGGTGGCCAAAGTACTGGAGTTTCAGCTTCAGCATCATTCCTTCCAAAGAAATCCCAGGGCTGATCTCCTTCAGAATGGACTGGTTGGATCTCCTTGCAGTCCAAGGGACTCTCAAGAGTCTTCTCCAACACCACAGTTCAAAAACATCAATTCTTTGGTGCTCAGCTTTCTTCACAGTCCAACTCTCACATCCATACATGACCACAGGAAAAACCATAGCCTTAACTAGACGGACCTTAGTTGGCAAAGTAATGTCTCTGCTTTTCAATATGCTATCTAGGTTGGTCATACTTTTCTTCCAAGGAGTAAGCGTCTTTTAATTTCATGGCTGCAATCACCATCTGCAGTGATTTTGGAGCCCCCCAAAATAAAGTCTGACACTGTTTCCCCTTCTTTTTCCCAAGAAGTGATGGGACCGGATGCCATGATCTTCGTTTTCTGAATGTTGAGCTTGAAGCCAACTTTTTCACTCTCCTCTTTCACTTTCATCAAGAGGCTTTTTAGTCCCTGTGATGTCTTAGTATTATCTTAAAGTTTCTTGCTTATTCTGTGCCTAAAATAGCCTCATTTAAGAATCAGGTAATTCAGTCTTTTCACAAAATCAAGATTCTTTAATGCATGCCCTGATTCACTCATTCTTGTATATCTTTGTTACCATATTAGGCTTTCATAATCAATGCATTTTGGAAATATGAGATTAAACAAAATTACATCAGTGACTTTAGAGTAGAGCTTTTCAAAGCCCACGATACAGATATATTTTTGGAATATCTAAGTGGGTGTATAACTTGTTGCTTTTCCCAAAGTTATTTCACCGTAGAACACTTCTATCATTGCACTGGTATCCACAAAAAAATCAGTGCTACCCCAAATTAATCTGAATTTCTCTCACTGACACTGAATCTGTGGGGCTTGCTACAATGTTACAAAAGGAATAAGGATTGTTATATTTTAGACACTTTATTGTTTCCAAAGCATTTATCTTTTTTGATTTCAAAAAGAATCCTGAGACATGGTCATGGTTACTACACGGTATTCACATAGCAATGAGAATTTCAGTTCAAGGTGGTATACAGAATACATGCTTACTTCCTCTCACTTCTGTGAACACGTGGGAAAGTTGGGAAAGTATTGGCAAGGTGTATTAAGCACACTCGTTGTTGTTCACTTGCTCAGTTACATCTGACTCTTTGTGATCCCATGGACTGCAGCATGCCAGGCTTTCCTGTCATTTACTATCTTCTGGAGTTTGTTTAAATTCATGTCCATTAGTTGATGATGCCATCCAACCACCTCATCCTCCGTCATCAGGGTCTTTTCTAATGAGTCGCCTCTTGGCATCAGGTGGCCGAAGTGAGTGATCTAAAACAAGAACAGAGTGTCTCCAATACTGGACATGGGAATATTTCCTGGAAAGAAGGCACTTGTTGTGCTCAGGAGGATTTGAACCCCTGAGACCCAAGGAAAGGGTCCAATCCCAAGCAAGGGCCTGGATCTCAGCCTTGAGTCCTAGGAAGGGTTGGAACAGTTACTTAATCTGCACTTAGTCTGTGAATCTGCAGGGAGCACTGAGATTTGCTACCTGACTCCCATCTCTAGACTCCGCTCTGCTATCTGTTTACACAAGGGTGTGACTTGCTGCTGCTGCTAAGTCCCTTCAGTCGTGTCCAACTCTGTGTGACCCCATAGATGGCAGCCCACTAGGCTCCCCTGTCCCTGGGATTCTCCAGGCAAGAACACTGGAGTGGGTTGCCATTTCCTTCTCCAATGCAGGAAAGTGAAAAGTGAAAGTGAAGTCGCTCAGTCGTGTCCGACTCCTAGCGACCCCATGGACTGCAGCCTACCAGACTCCTTTGTCCATGGGATTTTCCAGGCAAGTGTACTGGAGTGGGGTGCCATTGCCTTCTCCATTACACTTGACTAGCTGGATTCAAAGGCTGCTTATAAAACCTGTCTTCCATGTAACAAAGTGCTGCTCTAGCACAACCTGAGAACTACCCTGGCCACATTCCACCTCAACACAAACTTACAGGACTTCATTCTAGTACTGACATTTTACAGTTAATCCAGGGATTCGAGCAATGCCTTCTGCCCAGGGCAGCTCAGCAAAGGGTAGAGACTGTTCTAAGTTCCACATGGAGCATGAGATCCAAACTCAGACGTGAGCAGAACTCATAACTGGGAGCCATGACAATGCATGAGAGTCCCAGGAGGCAAGGAAGAGAAATTCCCCAGGATGATGATGACCACACAGCCAAGAATTGCAAACACTGAAGGAAGCTGAAGTCCATGGGAAACAAACAAACATTCAGGGAGTGGAAGAATAGTCACCTGATGAAAAGATCACAAGGACATCTGAAAAGACATTTAAAGTATTTTTCACATCCTGAAAAAAATGAAGGTGACAAAGCAGTCATATGCAAAGGAAAGAAGGCCATGGAGTAAAAGAGACTTTCAAATGCTAGCAGGGATTTTGGATGGAAAAAGCAATGATAACTTTCTTGCATAAAAAAATATTTTTTAAAGGTAAAACATCCCTTACAAGATGTGCTTAACAAAGAAAGATCCAACATCATAACAGTACAAAGAGAAAGCAATCTTGAAAAGTTGAAACAGAGAAGATGACCTGGCTAGAAGCTACAATGTCTCTCCAGTTCTAGGAGAAGAGACCAGACAGGACAGGATGTTGGACACACAGGAGGGATGTGAAGATATTCCAATCACTGGCTGGTGTCATCCAGAAAAGGCTCCAAACACAACAGGTAAAAAGAAAACCCTATGATATATCTGAGAAAATTAAAAAAAAAAGGATTTCTTACAAACAAGTGAAGATCACACAGACATCAAACTTCTCATCAGCAGTACTGATTCTAGATGAATCAGTTCAGTTCAGTCGCTCAGTCGTGTCCGACTCTTTGCGACCCCATGAATCGCAGCACGCCAGGCCTCTCTGTCCATCACCATCTCCCGGAGTTCACTCAGACTCACGTCCATCGAGTCCGTGATGCCATCCAGCCATCTCATCCTCGGTCGTCCCCTTCTCCTCCTGCCCCCAATCCCTCCCAGCATCAGAGTCTTTTCCAATGAGTCAACTCCTCGCATGAGGTGGCCAAAGTACTGGAGTTTCAGCTTTAGCATCTAGATGAATAATTAAGTAAAATATCCAAAGAGAAAATAGAAGCTCTCTGTCAAGAATTCTTTCCTCTTCCCAAGAAGTTATCAAGAGTGAGGATAAGATGAAAATAAAGACGTGTAATGATATGCACAAACTAGGCATTTGACCACAGACCTCCTCTCGCAGAACAAGATACCCAGGAGTGAAGGTCAACTCATGATGGCCAAACCCACCCACCACCTGGTTTTGTACGCTCTGTGGGCTAAGAGTGGATTTTACATTTTAAAATGACTGAAAGGAAATCAGAAGATGAATAAAAATTTTTGATACATGGAAATGATATGGAATGCAAATGTCAGTGCCCATAAGTTACATTTATTGGGACACAACCATGCCCATTTGTTCACATGGTGTCTGTGGCTGCTCTCAAGCTACAGAAACACAAGTTCTGAGTACCTGTGGCAGAGACCACATGGCCTGCAAAGCCTAAAATAGTGATTATATGTTTCCTTACAGAAAAAGTTTTCACACCCTGAGGTAGCAAGAAAAAGTCGTCACCCAGGAAAAAGGAAGTAGATGAAAAACTGAGAGTAAAAAATATAATCAATGACTATTTTCAGAAATGTGAAATGTAAATAATACTCTTAACTAAGAATCACAGTGTGCATGCGAAGTCTCTTCAGTCATGTCCAACTCTTCATGATCCTGTGGACCTTAGACCACCAGGCTCCTCTGCCCATGAGATTATCCCAGAAAGGACATTGGAGTGGGTTGCCGTGTCCTTCTCCAAGGGATCTTCCTGACCCAGGGATTGAACCCACGTCTCTTACATCTCCTGCACTGGCAGGAGGGTACTTTACCCCTTGCACCACCTGAAAAGCCCCAATAATCATAGAATAAAACAGACCCACCAAAAATGACAAAATGCTGTTAAACAAATATCTCCAAAGATTGAAAATGGATGGCTAAAAAAAAAAAAGAAGTGAACTTACTTACAAAATAGAAATAGACCAAAAGACATTGAAAACAGACAATGTTACTGAAGGGGAAAGGCGAGGAGGATAGATTAAGAGTTTGGAATTAACATATACACACTGCTATATATAAAATAAATAAACAGCAAGGTCCTACTTTAGAGCACAAGGAACTCTACTCAGTACTTTTAATAACCTCTAAAGGGAAAAAAAATCTGAGAAAAGAATATAAATATATATATATATATATATTCTCTATAGGGCTTTCCAGGTAGTAAAGAATTCAGCAGTAAAGAATCTGCCCATCAGTGCAGAAGGTGCAGGTTCAGTCTCTGGATAGAGAAGTTCCCTGAAGAAGGAAATGGAAACCCACTCCAGTATTGTTGTGTGGGAAATCCCATGGATAGAGCAGCCTGGCAGACTATAGTCCATGGGGTTGCAAAGCGTAGTCAGACATGACTGAACAACTAGGCCACAACAAGTAGACACACACACACACACATCACACCACACCACACGTGTGTATGTGTGTTATAAAATGGCCCAGCTACTGCAGAAACCAGAATGGCAGTTGTTCAACAAATTAAATGTAGAATTCCCATCAAATGCAGCAGGGAATTATCATTATCAGAACCATTAAGACACTATCTTCTGGGTGTGCACCCAAAAGAGCTGAAGGAAGGTACTTGGATAGATAATCTGTACACCCATACTCAAGGCGGCGTTATTCACAAAGGTGTTGTCTGTGACTCGGTCGTGTCTGACTCTGTGACTCCCTGCAGCACTCCACGCTTCCCTTTCCTTCACTCTCTCCTGGAGTTTGCTCAAATTCATGTCCATTGAGTTCACAGTAGCTGAATGTAGAAATGACTCAAATGTCCATCAACTGAGGATAAACCGATAAGCAAAATGAAGTAATGTTTCATCTATAGAATGATTTTATTCACCGTTTAAAAAGGATGAAATTCTAATATGTACTAAAGCATGGATGATCTTTAAGGACATTATGCAGAATGGAATAAGTCAGAGACAAAACAACAAATATATATGATTCCACTTATGTGAGCCTCCAACAATAGGCAAATTCACAAAGGCAGAGAATAGAACAGTGGTTTCCAGGGTCTGGGTGTCGGAGGACAGGAGGAAGTTAGTTTTGAGAGTGGAGGGCTTTCTTTTTTTTTTTGGTTTGGGATGATTAAAACTTCTAGAGGTGGATGGTGATGAGAGTTACACAGCGATGTGAAAGTACTTACTGCCACTGAATCGTATGTTTACAATTATTAAGGTGGTAAATTTTACGTTAGTCTATTTGAATAAAATAAGATAAAAACCATGTTTCCCGACATCTTTGCAGGTAGGATGTAGGTGAAAGTAGTTTAATGAGGCTTTGAGGGAGGGACCACTCCCTGACCCTGATCAACCTTTCCTGTCTCTCTCTAGCCCTGTGCACGCTCCCCTGGGAGGAGGGGCCGTCACTGGGGACCCCCATGTGTTTCCCCTTGGTGGAGCATGTGGCAGGACGTCCGNACCATGTTTCCCGACATCTTTGCAGGTAGGATGTAGGTGAAAGTAGTTTAATGAGGCTTTGAGGGAGGGACCACTCCCTGACCCTGATCAACCTTTCCTGTCTCTCTCTAGCCCTGTGCACGCTCCCCTGGGAGGAGGGGCCGTCACTGGGGACCCCCATGTGTTTCCCCTTGGTGGAGCATGTGGCAGGACGTCCGAGGTTCTCACTTGGCTCAGGCGTCCTGGACCAGACCCTGACATGAAGGCCATATGGTGAGTCGACACAGATCTGCCTTCCTTTTGTCAGAAATCCTTCATCGGGTCCTGATTTCATGATGCGATTTCATCACTGGGGACCCCCATGTGTTTCCCCTTGGTGGAGCATGTGGCAGGACGTCCAAGGTTCTCACTTGGCTCAGGCGTCCTGGACCAGACCCTGACATAAAGGCCATATGGTGAGTCGACACAGATCTGCCTTCCTTTTGTCAGAAATCCTTCATCGGGTCCTGATTTCATGATGCGATTTCACTGGAATGCATCAGGAAGAGCAGCACGGTATGGATTAATTGCATTCAGCTTTCGGGCCTGGGACTAATTGATGTGCAGCCCTAAGTGTGTGGAAAGCGGGTGTGCAAGGCTGCTGTGCGGGCCAGGGGGAGAGGCGCCCCCCTGACCCGCACACTTCTTCCAGACTTTCTCCCTGGCCCTCTCTGAGCCAGCTCACCAAGCCACGCTCCTGCTGTTTCCCCTTTTCGAAGGTGATGGATCTTCGGCCCCAGAGGATGGTGAACAGCCCCAGGTGACACACCTCATAATGGACCACGCTGAGAGCCAAACGGGAACCTGTCTGCTTTGAGTTTCTTTTCTTTCTGAATCTGTTGCACTCATTCAAAGAAAGTGTCTCCTACACTCTTCCTTAGAATTCTGCTCTTTTGTCCCTAGAGGACTGCTCAGGAGCTTATTCATTATTAGGGGAAGAAAGATGAAAGGGCTGCATTTTTTTTTCCAGGGGAAACTTATACCTGCTGAAAGGTTCCCAGCTGATGGACGTTTGGGGCTGCCAGCCCTCCGCTTGTTCCTGGAATCAACCTGTTTCCTAGCATCTGGCTCCATCCTTCACGGGAGGCTCCAGACTTTCTGGAAGAACAGGGAGCTTTTGTCTGCAATTTTTGGTGCCCCTTAAATTACAAAGCTCTGGGCCCTTTTCTTCTCTCCATTTTCATTGCCTGGATGAATCTTAACTCTCACCTGAAATTCTCTAACAATCTTCATCAATTATGAAATACACATTTATTGAAGAAAAGCAATTCTGTTCAAAGCACTGTGCTATTCATGGGACCATGAATAACCAAGTCTTGGTTCTCCACCAACTCACAGTCTAGTAGCAAGTGTGATATATAAACAGATAGTGATGATTAATGTTTATTAGAGGCTTACTACTATGTATATTGCCATTTAATCTTTTACACACTGTAACCTCATTTAATCCTCCAAACAAATACCTGGACAAGGAAGGTGTTATTATCAGACCATTTTAGGAATGTGGGAGTTTCAGATGAGAGAGTGGGGAGGTATAGATGGGGTCCCTCCTTTATCCAGGGATGGCAAAGGCCACACTCTTACAGTGGGTGAGGAGATCACTTGCATTAGGAAGTGATGCTTACTTGCTTAAAGGATGAAGGAGGGTGGTATTAACTCTGCTGCTTAGAACAGGATAGAAAGCAAACTGAAGTCTGCAGGACAAATCAGAGGTCACTAGGGAGTGGAGGAAACAAAGACCCACAGTCTCTGTGCAGAGCATCAAGTTAGCACAAGTACAATAGTCTAGCATCACTAATGCCTTTAGCAATTCTGGAGGGCAAGTGGGATGCAGAGAGCAAGGGCCAGGCACTGAGGGTGGGAAGTGAGTGGGACCAGGTCTCGAGGGTCCTGCAAGCCTTTCTAAGGAGCTTGGGTATCTTCCTGTGGGAGACAGAAGATTCAGGTATATTTTCAGCAGGAGCTGATGTGATGGAAAATGCATGTAAAGCTGTTTCCAGGGGCCAGGCACATAGTAGGTGCTCAATTCCTGCCTGTGAAACAAACCGGTTTGCTCTGGATGCATTTCTGAGTTTCCGGTTTAGATTGTTTACTAACACAAAGAACTAAACTGCAGTAAAAGCCAACAATATGTCTATTACATGCCCATGTCTGTTTTAGACCATTCACGGAATAATTATCAGGATGGCTAACAATGGATGATTTGTTAGAAATATCAGCTTTGCTGCTTGTTAATTCAGAACCAAAATATTTGCCCATTTCCATCCCAAAGGGAGAAATCTAGTTAGTTTGTTCCCCATGTTATAACTATGAAATTAAATTAAATGAACTGAATGAAATTCATGGGGGTAAATAAACTATTTAATTTAACTCACACGATGAAGAATAATCCTGAATACATCTATAGTTGGCTAAATAAACCAATTAACTCTTTTCTCTTTAGACAGCACAAGCCAGCAGTGCAGTCAGGACAAAAGAATAAAAGAGAAAAAAACGTGTCTTAATCAGATGTGATCCGAATGTGTCTTGGGCCACTACGCTGACTTCTGGCTCTTTCACCACCTTGCCTGATTCTGACATGGGCTTCAGGTTTGTCTCTTTCTTGTCTTCCAGTGTTTTGGTGTTTGTTTGTTTTTACATCATAAATTGAGAGACAAGTCTATGGGGTCAAGTGGACCAAGGCTTAAATGCATGGCTGGGCAATCTCAGGCAGGTTATGGAACCTCTCAGCATCTTCATCTCTAAAATGGGGATGATCACAGTGACTATTTCCTGGCTGAAGATGAAGCGAGGCAGTGATGTAAAGGCATAGCCCAGTGCCTGGTGCCTAAGCATTGCATCCTTCCTGGGGTTTCCTGCTGGCTTGCATTCTCACCTGCCTGGGACGATGGAGATGCCCTACTCCGAGAGTCAGGAGAACTGAATTCTTTCAGCCACTCTTACCTGAGCACTTACTATGTTTCTGGCCTTTGACCCGAGGTATTGGAAGCTGATAGGTAGAGTAAGTCCCCTGCAGACAAACCTTCAAGTTGTGAACTTTCAAAGTTGCAAACATGTGTTCACATACCCAAGCATGTATATTAGTTCACGTGTCACATGTGTGTATTTTCTGCAAGTGGCTATGCTTTGGGGAACTTTACTGTACACACTGTATAGAATACAGTATTGCAGTAGCTTTATTTCCAGCCCAGCAGGTCCAGAAGCAAGGACAAGTAGCAGTGATGTAGCTGGTACTGCTGTACTTTTCCAAAGTACTGTATTGTAAGATTAAAAATGTTTTGCTTCTGAGATCAGACACACCCAGGGTGATATTGCCATAGGAAACCGGGGCTTGGTAACAACCTAGAGGGGTGGGATGGGGAGAGACGTGGGAAAGATGTTCAGGTGGGAGGGGAAATAGGTAAACCTGTGGCTGATTCATGTGATGTTTGGTAGAAACCAACACAATATTGTAAAGCAGTTATCATTCAGTTAGAAATAAGTTTTAAAAAATTAAGAGGAGGGGGGTTCAGGAGGCAGAACACGTGTATACCCGTGGACGATTCATGCTGATGTATGGCAAAACCAATAAAATATTTTAAAGTAATTAGCCTCCAATTAAAATGAATAAATTTATATTTAAAAATTTTTAAAAGATCGGTTTTTTTTGTGTTTGTTTTTATATATTATTTGTGTGAAAAGTATCATAAGCCTATTAGAGTACAGTACTATATAGCTGATCATGTTAGTTGATCATACAAACAAACTGGACCTGTGAATGTGCTGTCAAAACGGAACACCTTCGTATATAGGTGACTTACTGTATATGAATGAGATCCCCCAGGGTTGCTCTGCAGGAGTCTACAGTCTAGCAGATAAATCAAGGATGGGTCTACACATATCAAAGAATTAGAATTACACAAGAACATACTGAATGGGACTTCACAGTTTCAGTTCAGTTCAGTTCAGTCGCTCAGTCGTGTCTGATTCTTTGCGACCCCATGAATCGCAGCACGCCAGGCCTCCCTGTCCATCACCAGCTCCCGGAGTTTACTCAGACTCACATCCATCGAGTCCATGATGCCATCCAGCCATCTCATCCTCTGTCGTCCCCTTCTCTTCCTGCCCCCAATCCCAAAAGCATCAGAGTCTTTTCCAATGAGTCAACACTTCGCATGAGGTGGCCAAAGTACTGGAGTTTCAGCTTTCGCATCATTCCTTCCAAAGAAATCCCAGGGTTGATCTCCTTCAGAATGGACTGGTTGGATCTCCTTGCAGTCCAAGGGACTCTCAAGAGTCTTCTCCAACACCACAGTTCAAAAGCATCAATTCTTCGGCGCTCAGCCTTCTTCACAGTCCAACTGTCACATCCATACATGACCACTGGAAAAACCATAGCCTTGACTAGACGGACCTTAGGTTAGCCAGACTCTTATGGAACGTGGTGACAGTGAGGGTCTCAGGAAACTGGTATACAGTCTCTGACAGCATTTTCAAGTCCAATAAACCCCATCCCTGTCTCTATCTGACTCTGATTCTTGTAACTGAAGCTAGTTCTGAGTCATCTGGGGGCTGGGTTGGTAGTAAGTGCTGCTTCCGGTTGGCCAGGGGTCAGTATCAGCAGACAGGAGAGTGAGAGAGGGCCTGCAGCCAGCAGAGGCATCCTGGACAGTGTCAGGATCCCAGGTCAGTCCAAGTGTGGCATGGAACTTGTCCCTCCTGGGGCCTCAGTTTCCACATCTTGAATGGGGATGCAAGGGGTTTCCCTCCAATTCTGAGACTCTTTAGGGAGAAATTCTTGTGCAATGAGTGCAGCAGCTCTGTTCCCCAGAGAAGTGAAATTAATTATGCATTTTTCGGACAGCATACTTGGCGTGTACAACAGCTCTGTGAACTGAAGTTGATGCTCAGTGAATGGGAGAGGGGCTGAGCCCAAGAAGCCCACCATCCAATGGGCCACAAAGAAACACAGCAATCCTCATGGAAGACTGGACATGTACCAAAGTGTAGAATACTGGGTCAGGACTCAGTAAACCAAGATGGAAATGGTACCAACTCAGTCCTGGGGGAATCAGCAAAAATTCAGTTCCTGGAGAGACTGAAGCCTTGCGTGAGTCATCAAGGATATGAACGGGTCAAGGAGGTGCAAAGCATCAAGTTATCTGGTGCACAATCTAGACTGTGAGACACAAGCTGTTGATGTTGCTGAAACTGAAGGACATGCCAAAGAGGCCTGGTCAAATTAAGAAGGGCATTCTGTTTTTTTTTTTTTTAGTTATTATTATTTTTAAGTTTTGTTTTATACTGGAGTTTAGTTGATTTACAATATTGTGTTAGTTTCAGGTATACAGCAAAGTGATTCAGCTGTATGGTGGTTTAGTTTTTAACTTGTGTTCGACTCTTTGTGACCCCTTGGACTTTAGACCTCCAGGCTCCTCTGTCCATGAGATTCTTTCCTAGGCAAGAATACTGAAGTGGGCTGCCATTTCCTCCTCCAGGGGATCTTCCCCAGCCAGGGACCAAAGCTCATGCATTGCAGGCAGATTCTTTATCAACTAAGCCACCAGGGAAACCCTCAACTGTATATATTCATACATCTTTTTTTTTTTCAGATTTCTTTTCTCATATACTACAGAATATTGAGTAGACTACAGGTTACTACAGAATATTGGGTAAAGTTCCCTGTGCTATACACTTGCTCCTTGTTGATTATCTATTTTATATGTAGTAGTGCATAGACATTCTAAGTTTTGTTAAGAAATTGGAACTGGGTCCTCCCGGTACAGGGTGATTTTGAAATTGTAGTGACGCAGAAAAGGAATCAAGAGAACTTGAGAAGATAAAAATCTTTAGGATGCTGGGAATAATTGGGTAAAGTTCCCTGTGCTATACACTTGCTCCTTGTTGATTATCTATTTTATATGTAGTAGTGCATAGACATTCTAAGTTTTGTTAAGAAATTGGAACTGGGTCCTCCTGGTACAGGGTGATTTTGAAATTGTAGTGACGCAGAAAAGGAATCAAGAGAACTTGAGAAGATAAAAATCTTTAGGATGCTGGGAATGCAGGAAAGGGAGAGAAGGGTACTTTCTGTCTTGAGCCATTGTGGTGGAGGGTACCCAAACCACAAGGGATGGGAAACTCGGGAGGTGAGAACTTCTGGTTTGGAGCTGCAGGTGTGAGGAGCTGAGCAGCTTTTGGAAGGGAAGGGTATAAGATGGAGATCCAGAGTTCAGAGAGAGGGGTTTCAAGGTGGAAGATGCAGATTTGGACTCTAAGATAGTGCCAAAATATCAAGGAAGGAGAGGCGCAGAGATGCCAGCACTTGGTGCTTCATCAGATGAGCAAACCGTCTCTTCCTGTTCCCACCCTCTGCTGTCATCTAGCCACCCCCACGTGGCTCCAGTCCTCCCGGCCTTGGAGAGAAAAGGGCCGATCAGAGTCTGCTCCCCTCCCTCGGTTTAAGTCTCTGTCTTCAAACAGAGAAGAAAATCAATGACAGGGGAGGACCCAGCATTTGACTGATCATCCCTCCCAAACTACCCTATGTAGATGTTCTTCTTCTCCCAAGCTCCCTTAATTCCACGAGGATGTTAATGACAGCTTGTCAAGTGAACTTCTTGAGAAGAGCCCAGCCTCAGAAGGCAAAGCACAACTGTGTTCAGCAGGTTCTGCTAAGGCCTGGGGTCCCTAGCGACTTCCACTGCCTGGCGCCCTCGAGGGAAGACGAGGAATCATAAGAGTCTGGGGCCATCCCAGGAAGGTGGGCTTGCCTGGTGGCTCAGTAGGTAAAGAACCTACCTGCAGTACAGGAGACCCGGGTTTTATACTTGGCTCAGGAAGATCCCTGAAGGAGGAAATTGCAACAATTCCAGTATCCTAGCCTAGGAAATCCCACGGACAGAGGAGTCTTGTGGGCTTCAGTCCATAGGGTTGTAAAGAGTCCACCACAAATTAGTGACTAAAGTACTATCCCAGGAAGGCAGCAAATGGCATTCTGAACGTCCCTACCTGATACTGCTCCTCCAGAATATACTCAGAAATTATTTATGTTACTTTGCTTTTGTTTTAAATCAGGGGATTTCTGATTCTTCCTCAGCAACATTCAACAGTTCTAAAGGATGCTCGTTGACATGGACCTTAAACCAGCTCCCACTTTGCTCCACCTCCAATTCTGATGTCTTTTCCACCTTATGTTGTATGAGAGGAGCCTGCTGGCTTGGTCCAGTGAACTGAGAAGTCGGGGAGGGCTGGACAAATTGACTCATCGCTGCCCCTCCCCATACCCCCAAGAGCCTCTCACAAGTTCCCACAGGTGGCAGATGTTCCAGCAAGGTTTGCTGGGATAACATTGTTTCCCCCAGAACAAATCTCATTGATTTGCTTCTGTGATGACTCTCAGGGCTCCTAGATTGGGTTGTCAATTTCCAGAATCCAAGTTTCAAGTATGTGTCTTCCACGCGAGATGAATTTGTGAAAGTTGGAAGAATGAAAGCATGGGTGCGACATAAAGACCATTTAAACATTTCTGCGTCTGTGGGAGCTTTCATGCCTCTTTCCTTCCAGTTTGCATTTTTAAAGAGAACTTTCTTGTCTTACTTCCTTTTATATCATCCATTTACTTACCTAACTACACTTAAAGTTTCTGCTTCCTCTTTCAGAAATACTACAGAGCAGACTCTATGTCTGTCTTGCTCTCCCTGAATCTCTGGGGGTTACTGCAAGCCCACTCCTTAGATGAACTTTGATCAATATTTGCTAAATATACAAAGAACCCACAGTACTTATAACTGGTACTATTGGGCTGTGCTATGTACTCCCTTCATTCAGTTCTAAATCTACACATCATCTCCTCCAAGAAGAACCCTCACCTCCACGTGCTGCCCCAGCAGAATCTGGCAGGCTTTGGACCACACCATCCTTGAGATGGAAATACCAGACCTCCTGACCTGACTCTTGAGAAGTCTGTATGCAGGTCAGGAAGCAACAGTTAGAACTGGACATGGAACAATAGACAGGTTCCAAATAGGAAAAGGAGTACGTCAAGGCTGTATATTGTCACCCTGCTTATTTAACTTATATGCAGAGTACATCATGAGAAACACTGGACTGGAAGAAACACAAGCTGGAATCAAGATTGCCAGGAGAAATATCAATCACTTCAGATATGCAGATGATACCTCCCTTATGGCAGAGAGTGAAGAGGAACTAAAAAGCCTCTTGATGAAAGTGGAGAGTGAAAAAGTTGGCTTAAAGCTCAACATTCAGAAAACGAAGATCATGGCATCCGGTCCCATCACTTCATGGGAAATAGATGGGGAAACAGTGGAAACAGTGTCAGACTTTATTTTTTGGGGCTCCAAAATCACTGCAGATGGTGACTGCAGCCATGAAATTAAAAGACGCTTACTCCTTGGAAGAAAAGTTATGACCAACCTAGATAGCATATTCAAAAGCAGAGACATTACTTTGCCGACTAAGGTCCGCCTAGTCAAGGCTATGGTTTTTCCTGTGGTCATGTATGGATGTGAAAGTTGGACTGTGAAGAAAGCTGAGCGCCGAAGAATTGATGCTTTTGAACTGTGGTGTTGGAGAAGACTCTAGAGAGTCCCTTGGACTGCAAGGAGATCCAACCAGTCCATTCTGAAGGAGATCAGCCCTGGGATTTCTTTGGAAGGAATGATGCTAAAGCTGAAACTCCAGTACTTTGGCCACCTCATGCGAAGAATTGACTCATTGGAAAAGACTGATGCTGGGAGGGATTGGGGGCAGGAGGAGAAGGGGACGACAGAGGATGAGATGGCTGGATGGCATCACTGACTCGATGGATGTGAGTCTGAGTGAACTCTGGGAGTTGGTGATGGACAAGGAGGCCTGGTGTGCTGCGATTCATGGGGTCACAAAGAACATGACTGAACGATTGAACTGAACTGATCCTTGCCTTCTGTGTCCATGTTTACTCCAACTCCGAATGCATCGAGTTGTGACATCTTGCATGCATGCTTGTTTCCTCCATCCCTTCCTCAGAGCGTGGTCAGGGGTTGGTCAGATGCTTTTATCCATCCTTCATCCTTAACAGAACATGATATGTGAACAAATGAATGAGTGAGCAGCCTGTTTGGAATTCAACTTTGGGCAAAACTGGAAAACAATCTGAAAAGCCTCAAGAGCAGGTTGAAGGTTTATTTGGGTTTGGGGGGGATTTCCAGACCTAGTCCACTTGGCATCCTACCAGGATAACAAAGAGATGTTCCCTATTACTCAATTTTCTAAAGGCCCAAGCCATAGCTACTGAAATAGTTCTCAAAGTTCCTTGATAAACATCAGTCCAGTCACTTTGGCTTTTTAGCCATTAGCACTTTATGTCTCGGTCCACTGTTTCATCTTCTATCACAGATTGATCAATATTCATTGGATGAGTCTCATATGACTGCAACAAGTTACTTTATAAAATTAAAAAAACATTAATTCTGCCCAACACTCTGCACGATGGACGTTTTATCACCATATTCCAGGGTGGAAAAAAAGCCCAAAGAACATAAATGATTTGACCACCTTCATGAGGTTCATACCTAGTGAATCTGCCCTGTTGTTGACCTAACTCTAAAACACTGTTGTTTTTATTTCACTAAAGAGGCACAGAATTGTAGGAGATGTAGGAAATTTTAGACCTCACCTGGTTCCCACTTTCCACCCAAGGCAAGGATTTCTTAACATTGTCCCCGGAAGAAGCTTTTACTGTTGACATCCATCTTCTTGTCTTCCTCTTCACCACGTCTTTGTCACTGTCATCATCCTTATGACCATAACTGGCGTGTTCACCTTGTATGCAGCTACAGTCTCACAGCTTGTAAGTCAGAGCCAAGACATGAACCCAGAACTTCCTTGGCCACTGTGATGCTTTGCCTTGTATTCTTAGACTGGGAAACTCTTTCCTTCAAAGATGATACATCCTTTGTTCTATCAACTTTAATGGACAGAAAGGTCTTTAATTAGTATATAAAGGGACCAATCACTTGAATGACTGCCGGGGTCCAGCCCCAGTGGATCCAGGGTGATTCGAAGGTGGGGACGGAGTCAGCATCCTTGGAAAAAGACATATTTAATTACAGATACATAGAGAGATTAGGAATGGATAGTGTAGTAGGAAAATTAGTGGAGAAAAAGTGGCTGAATAACTTGGTTTATGTGGAATAGCATCCATGCTCCAGATGGGAATTCAGCCAGAAAAATGGGGAGCAAGAAAGAATGACATGGGGGAATCAGTCTTTCCAGAAACTGACCCCATTTCTTTATTTTTCAGGTTTTCTTATATACCTTTTGTTACANGTGAGAGAAGTGACTTCTATACAACTTTCTGAGCCTGAGGACTGAGCCACATCATGACCCACACTGCAGCAAAACAGAAGTCAGAGAATGGAGTTGTTGGCAGTGGATTTACAGTTGGGATACTGTAGATCTATGGCTGGATATTAAGTAGATTGGATAAAGCCAAGAGAACAGATTTGTATCTAGAAGGCACTGGTGGAATTTTCCTCTGGAATGCTGGGAAGCAGTTCTGCCTTCACAAGACAAGCTTCATGGCTTCTCAACTGTGAAGGGGACACTGGAAATTCTGAACAAAGTACTTTCCCCAAGAGATAAGAGGCTCCATCTTTCATACCTATCGAAGAAGAAACTTGCAACATGGCCTTTCTCTGAGATTCAGGACAGTGGAACGCCCAGGGCTACTGGGCAGGCCTGCTGGGTAGAAGATATAGTGCGTTAAATGACTGACACTGGGTGGAACAAGAGGCTGGTCTCTGATGGGTGAGTTGGACACAGTCCTGGGCAGGAAGCCAAATAAGATGGGTTGGCATTGGTCCCACTCTTCAGATCCATCTATCTTTGGTCTCTCAAATTAAACCCAAAGTGTATCCATCTTCACTCTTGTCTCCTGTTTCTTCCAGGAAGACTTCCTCTTTTCCTGCCAAGTTGCTCTGGCAGAGCAGAAAAGTCTAATGACTCGATAACAGAGTAAACGTTTTATCTTACCTTTGAATGCACTTGTTCTTGACTCATTAGTCAAACATCTATGTCCTCTGCATAGTCACATGGGTTGGTCTCCAGAGGACGTGGATTCTATTTGTTTAATTTGGCCAAATGAGACATCATTCAGCACCATTACTTTAAAAAGATATTTGATTATAATTAACCATACTAAGGGGACATTTTTCCAGACAAGAGCCTCATCTGGTGATGAGGTTGCATCCAGGTTTCTTTTGAATTTTCTCAAGCTTTCAGATAATATGGGAAAAACACTCTTGATTAAGAGATAATTGACACTGAGAAGACTCTCAGACCTTCTTGCCCCCAGGTGGCCTGAATTCCCTCATGTCAAGGTTAAGAGCGTGAGCTCTGGAGTCTACATTTCATCTCCAGTACTTGGCTACCTCTGCAATATCAGACAAGCTACATAACCTCTCTGAAAAACCCCCTCAGCAAAATTAGTTCACAGAGCTCTTTGAGAATTAAATAATGCAATAAAACATTTATCACATTACTTAACATATGGAACATGTTCATACATCATCCTTACCAGCTGCATTTTTTAATATTTACTTATTTTTTTAGAGTACATAGGTTTTTAAAATAATTTTGCGTATTTATTGATTTTTGGCTATGCTGGCTGTGTGTTGCTGTTCGGGCTTTCCTCCAGTTGCAGCGAGCCGTGGCTACTCTTCATTGCACTGTGAAGGCTTCTTTCTCCAGCGGCTTTTCTTTTTGCAGAGCACGGGCTTGAGGGCGTGTGAGTATGTGGGCTCAGCGGTTAAGGTTCCTGGGCTCTAGAGCACAGGCCCAACAGCTGTGGTGCTCGGGCTGAGTTGCTCTGCTGTCTGTGGGATCTTCCTGGACCAGGAAGATTGAATCCATGTCTCCTGCCTTGGCAGGCGGATTCTTTGCCACTAGGCCACCAAGGAAGCCCAGCAACTGCATTTTTAAATTTGGGATTCATTTGCTGATTTGCCTTATCTTTCCAAGGGCAGATTGATTAGCCTGCCTACCCAAATTGTAAACTCTGAATGACAAAAGGCATTTAATATAATTTTAAATTACTGCAGAGACATTAAAATTTGTGCTGACCCTTGCTATCTATGCCAACCAGTGATTCTCAAAAAAAAAAAATGTAGGCCACAAGCCATTTCCACAAAACAAAAAATTCTGTACAATAATAAAATTATAATTCGTTTATCTCTGCAAAGAAATTCGGGGAAGGCCATGGCACCCCACCCCAGTACCCTTGCCTGGAAAATCCAATGGACGGAGTAGCCTGGTGAGCTGCAGTCCATGGGGTCGCTAACAGTCAGACAGACTGAGCGACTTCACTTTCACTTTTCTCTTTCATGCATTGGAGAAGGAAATGGCAAGCCACTCCAGTATTCTTGCCTGGAGAATCCCAGGGATGGGGCAGCCTGGTGGGCTGCCGTCTATGGGGCCACACAGAGTCGGACACGACTGAAGTGACTTAGCAGCAGCAGCAAAGAAATTGCCACAAGTAAATATGTTCCAAGCAAATAATCTAAAAGAAGAAATATATATCTACACATTATGCATGCATGCTAAGTCACTTCAGTCATGTCCGACTCTTTGAGGTCCTCTGTCCGTGGGATTCTCCAGGCAAGAACATTGAACTGGGTTGCCATTTCCTCCTCCAGGTGATTTTTCCGACTCAGGGATTGAACCCCTGTCTCTTGCATCTCCTGCCTTGCCAGGCAGATTCTTTGCCACTGCGCCACCTGGGAAGTCATTGTTTGGTATGTGTGTGTGTGTGTGTTAGTCGCTCAGTCAAGTCTGAGTCTTTGCAATCCCATGGACTGTAGCCTTCAGGCTTCTCCGTCCATGGGATTCGCCAGGAAAGTATACTGGAGTGGGTGGCCACGTCTCTTCCGGGGCATCTTCCTGACTCAGGGATGGAAACTGCATCTCCTGTCTCCTGCATTGGCAGGTAGGTTCTTTACCACTAGTGCCACCTGGGAAGCCCATCTACATATACCAATTCTATTTATAGCATCAGTATACAGTAGTAGAAAGTGGGGAAAATATACAATGTTTATTGTATAGCAAAGTATAACATGTATTTCTGTAACTTTTACCCTCCACACCTTTGCAATTTGGAACTTTTGCAGGCATGCACAGGTATTAATCAGGTAATTAAAAACTAAGGGATGGGACTTCCCTGGTGGCACAGTAGATAAGAATCTGCCTGCCAATGCAGGGTACACGGGTTCATTCCATGTTCTGGGAAGATCCCACATGCTGTAGAGTAACTAGCCCTGTGCTTTTCCGAGCCTGCACCCTAGAGCCACAACTACTGAGAATTAATAAAGCCTGCGTGCTCTGGAGGAGAAGGCAATGGCACCCCACTCCAGTACTCTTGCCTGGAAAATCCCATGGACGGAGGAGCCTGCTAGGCTGCAGTGCATGGAGTCGCTAAGAGTCGGACACGACTGAGCGAATTCACTTTCACTTTTCACTTTCATGCATTGGAGAAGGAAATGGCATCCCACTCCAGTGTTCTTGCCTGGAGAATCCCAGGGACGGGGGAGCCTGGTGGGCTGCCGTCTATGGGGTCACACAGAGTCGGACACGACTGAAGTGACTTAGCAGCAGCAGCAGCGTGCTCTGGAGCCGCACACGAAAACTACGGAGCGCCCGTGCTGCAACTGCTGAAACCAGGGCGCCTAGAGCCCATGTTCTGCAACAAGAGAAGCCTCCGCAGTGAGAAGCCCATGCACCACAGCAAAGAACAGTTGCTGCTCGCGGCAGCTAGAGAAAGTCCACATACAGCAGTGAAGACCTAGTGCAACTGAAAAACACAATGATGTACACAACAGGTGAGAGTACAAAGGGAAGAGAAAGCATGCTAAAGACTAGGAATTAATTTTTAGTACAATCATCTCTTGTAAAATGTCAACATTAATAACATCTCTTATATAAAAGTAATAGAAATATTTGGAAAAATAGCAGTGCTTTAAGTGAGACATTATTGTAGGATATCAGGGCTTCCCAGGTGATGCTAGTGGTATAGACCCTGCCTACCAATGCAGAAGACATGAAGAGACGCAGGATGGATCCCTAGGTCAGGAAGATCCCCTGCAGAAGGTACCGGGGTCCAGCCCCAATGGATCCAGGGTGATTCGAAGGTGGGGATGGAGTCGGCGTCCTTGGAAAAATACATATTTAATTACAGATATAGAGAGAGATTAGAAACGGATAGTGTAGTAGGAAAATTAGTGGAGAAAAAGAGGCTGATTAATTTGGTTTATGTGGAATAGCGTCCATGCTCCAGATGGGAATTCAGCCAGAAAAACGGGGAGCAAGAAAGAAACGACATGGGGGAATCAGTCTTTCCAGAAACTGACCCCATTTCTTTATTTTTCAGGTTTTCTTATATACCTTTTGTTACATATAGGGATGAATACAGAGTCACACGGGGGTCAGCAGTCCTGACCTTTATCAAAATCAGGTGCTTTACATAAAAAAAGGTCTTAGGGGTTTTACATCATCTTCTGGCCATGAGGCTTGCTGACATTTACAACCCTTTCTTTCTGATAACCAAAAAACTTATTTTTTCCAAGGGTGTTTTTTCTTAAACCAGGCACCACCCTCCAAATAAAGTTGCATTCCTATAGGGTGAAGGTGTAGTGAGTTACAATCAAGAAAGCAACTTATTTAACCCAAGGTTACCATGATTAATCTTAAAGGTTAATACTTATTTCTCCTATATGCTAGTTATATTCATTATAAGNGTGTTTTTTCTTAAACCAGGCACCACCCTCCAAATAAAGTTGCATTCCTATAGGGTGAGGGTGTAGTGAGTTACAATCAAGAAAGGAATTTATTTAACCCAAGGTTAACATGATCAATCTTAAAGGTTAATACTCATTTCTCCTATATGCTAGTTATATTCATTATAAAGGCAGGGAATATGGAGATTTAGCAGCAAACATCAGCCCAACAAATAAAAACCCTTCACCAATGTTCCCCTTAAGATCTATTTAGTCTTAAGATAGTGAAAAAGTTACATTTTTACATAGCAAGGACACAGTGATTTATAACAAAGTACAGTGATCTATTACAAAAGAGAAAATTCATTAACTCAAAAAGTCTAATATTGCTAACATCAAAAACTACTATATTTTCTTTTCTATATTCCAAATGCATTGATTAATATATTCCCAGGTGCCTAAGGATATGGAGGCCTGGCGGCAACCATTGACTCAACAATGAGAAAAGCCCTATGCTAATACTCCAAACTCTTTGTGCTGTTTATGGTTGAGAGGTTGTCACATAAGCTAGTCTGTCAGCAGAGAGATTTGACCTGAGACACCCTTGTCTCGCCCAGGGCAGGGAATTAGCAGCAATTATTGGCACAACAAATGAAAAACCCTTCACCAATATAATTCCTAACCAATCCACTATACTAATAATTTCTAACTTCCCAAAAGAATCTGCCTTTAGTAAGTCTAAAACATTCCATGCCTCTCATGGTTGGGAGGCTGTAAACAATCACATGTGGCCTGACGAACCTATACAGGCAGGCTAGATAACCTTCAGAGTTCGTAAGTTGAAACACTCTTGTCATGCCCAGGAATTTTTATTAACATGGAGCTGCAAGTTAACTCCTTCTCCGAGAGAAATGGTTATGGGGGAGAGCCCCCCGTAAAGTCAGAGATGTAGGTGAGAGCGTAAAACAGACTCTGGTTTTGGGGTTAGATGCTCGGGAACAGGGGGTTTCCTGAGGCTTGATCATGCCTTTGCGTATGCCAAGCTTCCTTCCTCATGACCTTTGCCATGGGCGGAGTTCGTCACGCTGGCCCCTGGCAAATGACCCTAGTTCCTCTGTGTGGATGAAATTTCAATTTCTCATGTACACTACACATTCTCTTTAAATATTTGACAATGATGTTCTGTAGGACCTTTTTTTTTTTTCTTTAAATTTTGTGATTATTTTAACCCCTCTTTTCTGAGCCACACCCAGATCCATCTCATCCTTGGGGAAAACATGATGACATAAAGAATAAACTCTCCTCCAAGATGGGGTCCTCCTTGCCAGCCCTTCTAGGCATGGCCATAGTGGGAGTTGGCTGGTGATGGCTTATCTGAGCAGTGTTTGCAATGATGACGTGGAGAGACTCTTGATGGTAGAGTTTGTGGGGGTGAAAGGGTGAACAGTCACATCAAGCAGTATGGCCTCACAGATAAAGATGGGGGGACAGGCAGTACCTGGAGAACAACCCTCTTCATAAAACGTGAACATTGCTGAGACAGGGTGAAGTAGTGTGTGGAGTGAATGGTCATCCTGCTCTCAGATCTCTTGGATCTAGTCTCAGCTCTGCCATGAACTTGCTGTGTGCATTGGCGAAGTCACTTTCCTTCTCTGATCTTCAGATAGACCTTCTTAAAAATGAGAGAGAGATGTAATGATCTTCCTCTTGCTTCGTCTGTAAAACTTCTCTGAATTGAAGAATTCAGAGGGAATGTATGAAGCTACTGGCTTTAAGACAAACCAAATGTTGATTTTGCTTTGAGAAAGAGATAAAGGCCAGATGTGCAGTGATCAGCTGCTCTCTCCTATACATGCAGAAAATAGAAAGAGCACCATACGGTGACTCTGCCTCAGTGTTTTAAATTTATTTAGAAATACGAGTTGTGACATAAAAAAGGGGCATAGCCTCTTGAACGGCTAGACCTGAGAGGCGCCTGAAGAGCGTGACTAACTCCATCAGCCGTCACCTGGTTGTTGCTGTTCAGCTGCTAAGTTGTGTCTGACTCCCTGTGACCCCATGGCCTGCAGCACGCCAGGCTTCTCCGTCCTTCACTGTCTCCCTGAGTTTACTCAAACTCAAATCCACTATGTTGATAATGCCATCCAACCATCTTGCCCTCTGCTGCCCACTTCTCCTCCTGCCCTCAATCTTTCCCAGCATCAGCGTCTTCTCCAGTCAGTTGGCTCTTCGCATCAGCTGGCCAGAGTACTAGACCTTCAGCTTCAGCATCAGTCCTTCCAATGAATATTCAGGGTTGACTTCCTTTAGGATGGACTGGTTTGATCTCCTTGCTGTCCAAGGGGCTCTCCAGAGTCTTCTCTAGTATTAGAATTTGAAATCATCAGTTTTTCAGCAGCCAGCTTTCTTTATGGTCCAACTCTCACATCCACATATGATTACTGGGAAAACCACAGCTTGACTCTACAGATCTTTGTTGGCAAAGTGATGTATGTGCTTTTTAAGATGCTGTCTAGGTTTGTCTGTCTACTATGGCTGCCTGATGTGAAGAACTGACTCACTGGAAAAGACCCTGATGCTGGGAAAGATTGAAGGCAGGAGGGGAAGGGGATGACAGAGGATGAGATGATTGTATGGCAACACCGACTGGATGAACGTGAGTTTGAGTGAGCTCTGGGAGTTGGTGATGGACAGGGAAGCCTGGTGCGCTACAGCCCATGGGGTCACAAAGAGTTGCACAGAACTGAGTGACTGAACTAGGTTTGTCATAACTTTCTTTCCAAGGAGCAAGCATCTTTTGATTTCATGGCTGCACCCTCCATGCACAGTGAATTACTGGATACAGAGTCATCTTGATAGCAATTTGAATTTTAAAGGAAATTTCATTGAGTTGGTCAGAATGGTAGGCAATGAACTAGCTGTTCAGAGCAGTAGACCTCCTCCCAGATATCTGTTCGCAGTCTCTGCCACCTGGAGAAACAAGACTAAGGTCAGTGTAAGCTCACACTTAGCACACTAGAGCTGAACTTTCACCAGACCACTGGCTTATATTTTAAGACCAATTATTAACATGGGGGGTTCATAGTAAAGTAAATGCTTATTATAGGAACTTGATACTGAAGTGATCACAGCTAATTTATCAGATATTCTTTAAAGAAATTACAGATTGTATTTTATTATATACATAACAATCTGATCATGTTCAGTCTCAAACTGCATGAAATATGAAGCCCTCTGGAATGGAAATGATACAGTAGCTATCTGGATCTACATCTTACTTACACCACCGTTGGTACTTTGCAGAATAAATTGAAGTGTTCATAAAACCATATAATAAATTTAATAGTTTTTCTCTTTGTCACAACATCAAACAAAAATGGCCAGACCAGTTTCTGCACGCCAGGGTTGGATGGCTGAGTGTAAAGCTTGTGCCCTAGAGTGTAGGTGACGTTCATTTTGGGGACCTCTATTGCCTTTCCAAGGAAGAGGCAGGCACCCTCCCTTTCCCATTGCTGATCTTGATGTTTGATGAGAGGTGCATGTGATAACACCAGGAAAGATGGACTATATTTAGTAAGGATATGTTGTGGTCAAAGAGGATGAGAGAGGTTTTGAGAATGAGTTCCACACTGAAAGTCACAAGGGCAAAGCTTTGAACTTTGGTCCAGTCTGGCTTTGCAATAGGATCAAACCTGCATATTATGAGGAAATTGTGTATTCAAGAAGAGTATACTCAGAGATTAACTTACTCAGTGATTGTTAGTAATTCTAAGCAATATGAAGAGATGTGTGAATTCATACGTATATAACATATTTACTTACATAAAACATGCCTCTAGTAAGATTTATGTATATTAGACATAACACATATAGGTTTGTTTATATCTGTTATGTGGTAACAACTATAATACCAATTTCTCTCAAGATAACAGCTTTTCAGCTCCATTTAAAAATTTATTCATTTATTTTTAATTGGAGGATAGTTGCTTTACAATATTGTGATGGTTTTTGCCATACATCAAGGTGAATCAGCCATAGATAGGTGTACGTATATCCTCTCCCTCTTGAATCCCTTCCCACCTCCCTCGTCACCCCACTGCTCCAGGGTGTCACAGGGCATCATACAGGAAACTCCTAGCAGCTGTGTATTTTACAGATGGCAATGACTATGTTTCAACTGTATTCTCTCAAATCATCCCCCCCTCTCCTTCCCCCACTGTGTCCAAAAGTCTGTTCTTGATGTCTGTGTCTCCTTCACTGCCCTGCATGTAGGCTCATCAGTACTCTCTTTCTAGATTCCATATATACGCATTAACATATGATGTTTGTCTTTCTGACTTACTTCACTCTGTATAAGAGGCTCTAGGTTCATTCACCTTATTAGAACTGACTCAGATGTCTTCCTTTTTCTAGCTGAGTGATATTCCATTGTGTGTATGTACCACAGCTTTCACAAATTCAACACAAATATCAAGTACATTTTAACTATTCTTTACAGATACAGGAGTATAGTGAAAGTGAAAGTCGCTCAGTCGTGTCTGACTCCTTGCGACCCCATGGGCTGTCCATGGAATTCTCCAGGCCAGAATACTGGAATGGGTAGCCTTTCCCTCCCCAGGGGATCTTCTCAACCCAGGGATCAAACCCAGGTCTCCCGTACTGGAGGTGGATTGTTTACTAGCTGAGCCACAGAGGAAGCCCATACAGGAGTATAAAACCTGAAAAACTAATTAAAACAAAAAGTATTAAAATGCATGATTCTCTAGCTAAAATGAGGGACTTCTTTGGCAGTCCAGTGGTTAAGATTTTGCCTTCCAATGCAGACAGTGCTGGTTCAACCCCTGGCTGGGGAGGCAAGATCCCTATGCCTCCCGGCCAAAATTCCTAACATAAGATGGAAGCAATATTGCGTCAACTTCAATAAAAATTTTAAACATGGTTCACATGGAAACATCTTAAAAGAAAGGGGGAGAAAAAAAACACCTAAAATGAGCCATGAAGGAAAACCAACCAGCTAACGCCCCTCCACACTCCCACCAGTCATGAAGTAGCCTGGAGTGAGGCCACTCTGGTTCCAGGTCGGGCTGGGCCACGTACCAGCTGCGTGACCTTGGACAGAGGCCTTGTCCCTCGCAGGTTCTGGATCCCCTTACTCTGTAACGGGCCACAGATTCAATATCCAGCAGCACCATGCTGAGGATCGCAGGAGACTGGACGTGTGAGGCAATGTGACATGGTGGCTGGGGGCCGAGACGATCGAGTCTTCTCCACATCTCAGTCGAGTGACTCGGCGTTAGTAACAATGAGCTTTTGGGGCCGTGGTTTCCTCATCTGTAAAGCAGGGATGTTGGGGGCCATCCTCGTGGGTCCCAGGAAGCTCCCCGGGTTCATTTAGGTGAGCGGCTTTGCACCGTGCTGGGCGCATAGATGGTTGCTGAGTCATGCAGAACTGGGAGCGTCGTGTTCTCATCAGCTGCCTGGGGCTCACAGGAGCCTTCAGATCCCTTCTCCGGCTTGGATAAAGAGGTCAGGAGAAGGACAGAGAGAGGGTGATTGCTCATCTCCTCCCAGCCCCTTAACAAAGCTCCTGGAGCCACACGGTCTTTGTGAAGGTCCCCGTTATCTTTCTCTGCAGCGGCTCCCGCCTTCTCGCCTTGACATGTGGACATCATTATCTCTTTCTGGACAGTTAAATTACCGAAGGAAAAAAATCTCACCCTGAAGCCATCAATTTTACTTTTGATGCTTCTCCTCGGGTTGAAGCTTTCTTCCAAAGTCACTTTTAAAAAATAACTTTACAAAAAGTATAAAAATCCCTTTAAGTGGAGGTTTTATGCAACAGACAATGTTCCCTATTTGAATGATTTCTTTTGAGCCTGGATAGCATTTCTGTTGCCCACCGTCCAATAAAACATTAATCACAGAAATATTGAGCTTTAGAGAATGCCTTCAAATCTCCAGTGCGTCTATGTCAAGCACTTAGGGGAATGGATGTGTTATAAATCTGGAGAGGACAGCAGCTACGAAGTTCACTGCTTTCCGCATCCACAATTTGAAGGCAGAGGGTTGGAGAGCTCATTCTTACTCTGAAGTGCGTGTTCCTCGGAGCGGGGAGAAGACACACAAAGGGAGAGAGGAGCCTGTGATTTTTATCCTGGCACGATTCTCAGGAGGGCCACGTGCCCCTCTGTGAGCTGGCGTCTCCTAGTCTTGGATCAAGTTCTGTTCAGCTCTCCGATCTTTGGCAGACATCCAGCACTGTGTTTCACCCCCATGAGACCCACTGTCATCATAGGTCAATGAGAGGACTGGATGAACTAAGGATATTATGATGTTCACATAAGTTCACCTTATATGAGAGTTCACTGTGTTCTGGACATGACGCCGACTGCTTTATACACATAATACTTTTCCATCCAAGTTTCATCCTACATGTGGGGCATTATAACATTTCCCATATTAAAAAAAAATACTTATTTAAGCTTTGTTGGCAGTGTGGGGTGGGGTGGGGGGAGGGCTTTCCTGGTGGCTCAGACGGTAAAGAATCTGCTTGCCATGCAGGAGACCCGAGTGTGATCCTTGGGTCAGGGAAGGTCCCCTGGAGAAGGGAATGGCTACCCACTCCAATATCCTTGCCTGGGGAATTTCATGGACAGAGAAGCCTGGTGGGCTACAGTCTATGTGATCACAATGAGTCAGACACAACTGGCGACTAACACATTTATTTATGTGGCTGTGCCAGGTCTTAGCTGATGCATACAGGGTCGTTAATCTTCCTTGCAGCACGTGGGATCTTTTAATTGTGGCATTTGAACACTTAGTTGTGGCATGTGGGATCTAGCTCCCTGGCCAGGGATAGAACCTGACCCCCCTGCATTGGGAGCGTGTAGTCTTAGAGACTGAAGAACAAAGTAAGTCCCAGACCCTTCCCATAATGCAGCAAACATTAGATTTGTTCAAGATCCTACAGCTTATAAATGTGGACTCTAGATATCCACACTTCTTATCATACTCCGGCACTGCCTGTCTCTATGTGAGATCTGCAGATAGATGCCCCAGGCCTGGTGTGTAGGAGAGGCCAGCCCCTTGCCTTCATTTGGCCGTTTGTGGATAACGTCTGTCTGAGGGTTCTTTTTCCTGGCAGGAAGCCCACAGGCATAAGTCAAAGATACTCGATCGTTAATGCCCTCGGAAGAGTGCAGCTGAGCCCTGGGGGCTGTGCACCCCTCAACCCACAGTGGATGGCAAAAGGGCACATCGGTAAAGCAGCCCCCTAGCTTCTGGTTTGTGCACGGGGGGATTCCAGGAGTGCGGGGCGTTATCTCCTGGAGTCTGGTGGAGTGAGCCCACTGATTTCCGCGGCAGCCTTGCCCGGGCGGCGCGCTCCTTTGTGGCGCCTTCCCTTCCCTGTTTCAGGCGCGCCTCTTCTACCTGTGTGCCCTGCAATCTAAATAAACTCCTCGTTTGGTGACCCTCGTGTCAAGTTCTGCTTCTGCAGGAACCCAAACTGAGCCTGAGACTCCAGAGGGCTCTGGCAGGTCTCACTGATCTCACATGCATGCCCGCTCAGTCTCTCAATCATGCCTGACTCTTTGCCACCCTTTGAACGGTAGTCCCCCAGGCTCCTCTGTCCATGGGATTTCCCAGGCAAGAATACTGGAGTGGGTTGCCATTTCCCTCTCCAGGGGATCTCGACCCACGGATGGAACCCACGTCTCCCGTGTCCCTAGCATTGCAGGTGAAATTCTTTACCCACTGAGCGATCAGGGAAGCCTGGGCCATTGGCACACTGCCTGGCAAAATGGGCACATGGCCAGTGCTTCTTGTGAAGGACAAGCGGCATGATGTAAGCAGGGGGTGCCCTAGGTCTTGGCTTAGACATGTTCTAACTGGGATTCTGGGCTAGTTCCATACCTCCTTGGAACCTCAATTTACTCCTGGGGATGATAATCCTTGCATGAATATGTGGCTTTGGATCAAATTCACAGGCAGCACTTGACACATGCTGGACACTCAATGTACAGTAGCAGTGATGATGGTCTGTGGAAGGCTCTGGAACCCAGGCGCCCAGCACACCTGCCACACTGACAAATCACAGACCTGTGATGCATGGGGTTCCCAGCCACAGAATGAATGGTTGATAACACCTCTCCAAGGGCAGCCTGAGCTTTTGTGTGGCTTAAGCCAGGGGCTGCTACTGAATTAGGCCAGTGTTGCATACTACTACTTATGAAATAGATAAGCAACAAGAATCTACTGTAAAACACAGGGTACTCTGCTCAATATTATGTAATGACCTGTAAGGGAAAAGGAGAAGGCAATGGCACCCCACTCCAGTACTCTTGCTTGGAAAATCCCGTGGATGGAGGAGCCTGGTGGGCTGCAGTCCATGGGGTCGCTAAGAGTCGGACATGACTGAGAGACTTCGCTTTCAGTTTTCACTTTCCTTCATTGGAGAAGGAAATGGCAACTCACTCCAGTGTTCTTGCCTGGAGAATCCCAGGGACGGGGGAGCCTGGTGGGCTGCCGTCTGTGGGGTCGCATAGAGTCGGACATGACTGAAGTGACTCAGCAGCAGCAGCAGCAGCAGCAGTAAGGAAAAAGAATCTGAAAAATTACATATACAGATATGTGTGTGTGATGCATATATATATATACACATGCTAAAACTGAATCACTTTGAAACCAACACAGCATTGTGAATCAACTCTACTTCAATAAAAGCTGAATAAATAAAAATTTTAAAACTTGAAAAAAATAATAAAAATAAGACAAAACACACACACATTCACCCAAAATGAGGCTGACCGTGCTAGCAACTGCCCTCAAGGGAACATTACTGACAAAAGGGGTGAAGGAGGGTGAGTGAGGGAAAAAAGAAACTTCTGAGTTATTCCTTGAGAAAAGGCAATGGGCTTCTTTTAGCTCAGGTTTGAGACTAGTCTGTGGAGATCAGCACCTTCGTTCTAAAGTCAGTGGTTTAGACAAAAAGTGTTTGACTCTGAGGATAAACAGATGTAAAGACCATGGTCTCCTCCCAGGACAAAGTTGTTGCTGTTCAGCTGCTAACTCTTGTCTGACTCTGCAAGGTCAAAGAGTGACCTTGCCGTGTCTTGACGGTCCAGTCTCCCTGCTTCCTCACTGATAAAACCCCAAACCCTCCACACCACGCCCTGCCCCTAGCGCCACCTGCTCAGGCCCCCTGTCCCTTGGCTCTTCACAGGTGCCCAGCACAGTCCAGGAGCTGGGCCTTTGACCTCACCACTCACCACCTGGAGTGCCCAGGTGCACCCCGTGGACTGCAGCCCACCAGGCTCCCCTGTCCTCCACTGTCTCCCAGGATTTGCTCTAACGCATTCCACTGAGACGGTGATGCCATCCAACCATCTCATCCTCTGTCGCCCCCTTCTCCTCCTGTCCTCAATCTTTCTGAGCACCAAGGTCTTTTCCAATGAGTCAGCTCTTCTCATCAGATGGCCAAAGTATGGGAGCTTCAGCATCAGTCCCCTAAGGAAGGCCCTTAAAAGTCTGAATGATGGATCAGACACCCCTCCTACTTCTGAGGCCTTTCCAAACACCCCCTCCACACCGCCTCTATGAAATGTGTCAGCAGGCTTGCAAAGGCGACTTCTGAATCAGTGTCTGATGCAGCGAGGAGCGTGAGTTTTCTGAGCATCGGAAGCCGAGCAGGCTGGACTCCATTCCAGCATTTCAGTCTGTTTTGTCCAAAACTTGGAATTCTTCTGAGAAGCAGCAGCAGGGGAGACACTTTGCACTCTCTTAACCTTTTGAGAACCACACTGGGAATGCCTCAGCGGACATCCAGGTTATTATTATCATTATTATTTGGAGCAAAGGCCTGGGCCATGCTGGCTGCCTCCAGGGAAATTAAACTCTCAGGACGTCTTTGTGTCTCTGGATTGGGAGGTGTGGCCAGGCACATGGATTTAGGCCATCCCAGTCATGGCTGTGGGGCTTCCCAGGAGTTTGAGCAAATTCCCAGGTGCCACAATGGTAAAGAACCCACCTGCCAATGCAGGAGACGTAAGAGACGAGGGATCAATCCTTGGGTCAGAAAGATCCCCTAGAGGAGGGCATGGCAACCCACTCCCTTATTCTTGCCTGGAGAGTCCCATGGACTGAACAGACTGGTGGGCTACACTCCACGGGGTCACACAGAGTCAGACACGACTGACGCGGCTTTTCACACAGCAAGCACACCCTGGCTGCAAGTGGGACACAGTGGAAGAGTGTGCTGGATGTTAAATACCAGGGTTTCAAGAGCCTACACAGGGTAAGCCTGGCCCCCAGAAGGAAGGGCTGCTTTCCTGCAGTGCTGCTGGCTGCGTCTCTACTGTTAGCTACACAAGGGCTGGGAGGTGGGGTTTGGGGAAGGACCCTGGAAGGACACCGGCCTTGGTCACACGTTCTCTGCGGTCCCAGCAGGTGAGTCGAGGGATGCAGTGGGCACTCGGTCTTCACCACAGCCCACGAAGCTCTCCCTTCAGTGAAATAGCCACATGCTGGTCTTCCAGGCTCGGCTCTGCCTGGTTTCTGAGCCTCTTCCTCCCTGAGGGAGCAAACTGCAAAACTCTAAGTTAAATCTAGTCATTCTTTGCTTGTAGCTCTCCCTCCTCGGAGAAGTCAAAGTCCTCACCTCGGTGTTTCCATGATCTTGATGGTCCAGTCTCCCTGTTTCCTCTCGAATAAAAAATCCAGACCCTTCACACCACGCCCTGCCCCCAGCGCTGCCTGCTCGGGACCCCCGACCCCTGGCTCTTCACCGGCGCCCAGCACGGTCCAGCTGCTGGGCCTTTGCCCTCGCGGCTCACCACCCGGAGTGCCCAGGCGCACTGCCCAGGGCTCACAATGCCATTCATCTCCCTGGTTCCCCATGTCAGCTCCTCAGAGAGGCCTGCCAAGCTGGGCTTGTCTGAAGCAACAGCCCCCAAACCTCTCTAAGCCCTAAAATGGCTATAGATGTCTTCAGCACCTGGCTTTGTTATATGATGATCTGGTTTTCATTATTCTCTGGTCCTTCACTCTCTCTCTCTCTCTCTCTCTCTCCCTGAAAGTAGTGCCTCTATGTATCTTGCTGGCCAAAGAGCCTGACACCTAGAACTCTGGCCTGTACCCAGGGGCCTCAGAAGTGCTTAGTGAGCCACTGAATGAGTCACTGGCTGCCCCCTAGTCTTTGTCACTTACAGCTTTGAGGCTCATCGCTTTGTATTACTCTTAAGCCTTTGGGTTTGTGGCTCCCTGTGTTAGCAATGGTCAAACACTGGCTTGGTGCAAGCGGGACCCGGGGAAGGGAGGGACCGTGGAAGAAGGGGTATGCTGTCAAGATTTGCGCATGGAGAAAAGTATGACCTCGATCGTGATGGTTCCCATTGGCCTTCAAGTGCTGTTGCAATCTCCAGAAGGATCCTTTTGGCTCAAAATATATTTGGGGCATTATGACATTTATTGAACTTGGTATTAAGAATATCTATATGAAAACAAATAGGAAGTTGATAGACTTAGCTTCTTTGAGTTTTAGCAGATATCTGTGATTTTCACATGAGAAAGATGGATTGAATTCAAATACTTATTGCTTGGTCTTTGGGAAAGATGATGGGTTGATGGAGATGGGTGTTGTATTATCTTGCATGTGAGTTTTCAAGGGAAAAAGAAAGAAAACTTTTAATGGTGCCAAGAGTCCAGGCAAGCTTACAACATATTTAAGGAGACATGTCTGGGAAAAAGCGGCCCCTTGTCCCTCACTGGCCTTCCCGGATCCAGACTGGAGAAAGGCAGGGGATCTGAGTCCTGGAAGATTCCAGACAGAGATTCAAACACTTTCCCTGCATGACATGTCTCCTGTCTCCTGCAGAGGAAACACTGTCAGAGTGCTTCTTAGCTGAAGAAACAGAGGCTTGGGAGCCGAGTCACTTACCCCATCACATCATCGTAAAACGCCACCACTTAAAAAGCCCTCCACATATGACTCTGAACTTCTCTGTGTTTGGACCTAAGTACACACCGTGGTCTTCTCATTCGAGGGATGGAAACTGTCTGGTCTAGCCAACCTGAGGCTTCTTGCCCGTGTGAGTATATTTTTGTGTTTCAGTGGAAACAGACACAGCAGCAATGCTTTGTTGCTGGAGAAGAAGATGCGTGGTTTCTGAGCTCTCAAGGGGAAATAAATATTAGCCTCCTTCTCAGGCCCAAGTTGCAGACAGGGACCCCTCACTGGGCGCCGGAGTGCTCAGAGATACATGTCCATCGGACAGGGTGTGCTTTCACGCAGGCTGGCTGGCTGACGCCTGAGCTGTCCATACGACCCTGAAGTCTGCCTCAGGCATGCCAGGAGACTGCCCTGGATGCGCCTTCACAAGAGCCAAGCATCCTGTGGCCATTTGCTGTGCGCGCTTAGTGGCTCAGTTGTGCCCGACTCTTTGCCGTCCTTTAGACTGTGGCTCACCAGGCTCCTCTGTCCACGGGATTTCCCAGGCAAGAATAATGGAGTGGGTTGCCATTTCCTTTTCCAGGGGATCTTCTTGACTTAAGGATTGAACCCAAGTCTCCTGTGTCTCCTTCATTACAGGCAGAATTTTTACCTGCTGAGCCATTAGGGAAGCCCCGAGGTCTTTTATCTATAATCAAATTAGCGTCCCCATCCTTAGAGAGTTAAAACATTTTTTTAAAATAGAAAAGACTCATTCATCCTTCATTTGTCCATTCTTTTATTCACTAGGAATGATCTGGCATGAATGATCTGGCATGGGTTCTGGGGTGAAACAGAGAGGAACCCATTGGGGTCTTCGAGAAGCTCAGGGTTTAATGTGTAGCTCAGACTCAGACAACTTTAAGGCAGCCATAAAGTGTTGTGAAAGAGGCAATGAATCCAGGCTGGCTGCATAGAGGAAGGTGTCTAACTCAGCACCAAGAGGCAGTGAGTTATGGAAAGCTTCTGCGAGCCAGGGAGCTTGGGCTGAAACTGGATCTTTGACTTGAGATTCTCCCAAAGGAGAAAAGAAGGAAGAAGGGTTTGGGTGGAAGGGATGGTGTGAGCAAGTCCAGGAGTTGGTGATGGACAGGGAAGCCTAGGGTGCTACAGTCCATGGGGTTGCAAAGAACCAGACACGACTTACCCACTGAACTGAACTGACATTGTGAGCAGGACTATGACCTGTCCAAAAGGATGCACAATAGTGTCAGCTCCGGCTGGAGCTCTGGCGCAGGGAATACAACTTGAAAGACAGCAATCCCCCGCCCCCACCAGGATGACCTGGGTCTCTGTCCTGCGTCTGTTGTTAAGGGGCTGGGCACACCCGGCAAGGGATGAACAATGAAGGCTGTGAGCTGGTCTCTTGGGGCCCCACCAGGGCAGGATTCAAGGGCTCTAATGCTATGAACAGCTGGGTGCCAGGTGGCCAGGGACCGCGGCCCCTGCGTTCCTGGGTAAATTCAGAACAGCTGAGCATCCTTGGCCCTTTCCTCATGGCATGTTGTCCACACAGACCTCCTTTTGGCAGAAAAAATCAACTTCAATTCTTGGGACCCCTGGGGATTTTGGGCCATCCAGAAAGCCTGCCCCTTCCTCCCCCAACCCCCATTCATTCATTATCCCCTGCAGAAACTTCTAGTTATCTGACATTGAGCACAGGTTTGGGGGAGAGATAGAACCATGGAGAATGCCAGTGATCTGATATGACTGGGCTCTTAGAAGAGTTACCGGCCCACGGATGTTAGCTAATTAGGAAATCCAGGCCTGCCATTCAAAGATGGCTGATAAACAGACCCCAAGAATGATTATCTCCTCAACCAACCGAGCAGTGGGCCGCCTCCCTGCCAAGCCCTCCAGCCCTCTGGGAGGGAGAGCTGTTTCTCTGCCTGATAGTCTAGGGTAAATGGGCCCCAGGCCAGCCTGGATGGAGCTGAGTCTGCTTGGACTGAAATGATTCTTTCAGTCTCCTCTCACCTGCCCAGAGCCTCACTTTGCTCATCTATCAAATGGGAGCCAATAACAGATCTCCATAGGAAAAGGAGTACGTCAAGGCTGTATACTGTTACCCTGCTTATTTAACTTCCATGCAGAGTACATCATGAGAAACGCTGGACTGGAACAAACACAGGCTGGAATCAAGATTGCTGGGAGAAATATCAATAACCTCAGATATAAAGATGACACCACTCTTATGGCAGAAAGTGAAGAGGAGCTAAAAAGCCTCTTGATGAAAGTGAAGGAGGAGAGTGAAAAAGTTGGCTTAAAGCTCAACATTCAGAAAATGAAGATCGTGGCATCCGGTCCCATCACTTCATGGGAGATAGATGGGGAAACAGTGGAAACAGTGTCAGACTTTATTTTTGGGGGCTCCAAAATCACTGCAGATGATGACTGCAGCCATGAAATTAAAAGACGCTTACTCCTTGGAAGAAAAGTATGACCAACCTAGATAGGATATTCAAAAGCAGAGACATTACTTTGCCGAGTAAGGTCCGTCTAGTCAAGGCTATGGTTTTTCCTGTGGTCATGTATAGATGTGAACGTTGGACTGTGAAGAAAGCTGAGTGCCGAAGAATTGATGCTTTTGAACTGTGGTGTTGGAGAAGACTCTTGAGAGTCCCTTGGACTGCAAGGAGATCCAACCAGTCCATTGTGAAGGAGATCAACCCTGGGATTTCTTTGGAAGGAATGATGCTAAAGCTGAAACTCCAGTACTTTGGCCACCTCATGCGAAGAGTTGACTCATTGGAAAAGGCTCTGATGCTGGGAGGGATTGGGGGCAGGAGGAGAAGGGGATGACCGAGGATGAGATGGCTGGATGGCATCACGGACTCGATGGACGTGAGTCTGAGTGAACTCCGGAAGTTGGTGATGGACAAGGAGGCCTGGCGTGCTGCAATTCATGGGGTCGCAATGAGTCGGACACGACTGAGTGACTGAACTGAACTGAACTGACCCACGGTAATGAATGAGGTCATGGGCTGGAAGAGATTGGCTGCCAATGGAATCAGTAGGCAAACGGGAGATTTCAGCAGCACTGAAGGGTGATGTTAGAGCATCCTTTCTTCCTTGGGTTCCTTGTGCCGTTTAACTACCTGGGGCTTCCAAGAAGATCATGGAAAAAAATCCCAATCTTGTCATTTGTTGGGGATTCATTCACCAGAAGCTCCATGAGCAGGCACACCTGATTTGAAACTTGGGATCTTGCAGCCCAAAGCCCGTACCTGTTGGATTCAAACTATTCCATTGTCCATCCAGAGCTGGGAGTGAGTCAGGCTGCACACTTTCTAGTCTGTTTTTCCTTACAGGTGTTGTTGTTTTCCAGTTGCTAAGTCATGTTTGACTCTTTGCAATCCCAAGGACTACAGCACTCCAAGCTCTCTTGTCCTCTACTATCTCCCAGACTTTGCCCCAATTCATGTCCATTGAACTGGTGATGCCTTCCAGCCATTTCATCCTCTGTTGCCCTCTTCTCCTGCCCTCAAGCTTTCCCAGCATCAAAGTCTTTTTCCAATGAGTCAGCTTGCATCAGGTGGCCAAAGTATTGGAACTTCAGCTTCAGCATCAATCTTTCCAAAGAATATTCAGGACTGATTTCCTTTAGGATGGACTGATTGGATCTCCTTGCAGTCCAAGAGACTCTCAGGAGTCTTCTTCAGCACCAAAATTTGAAAGCATCAATTCTTCCATGCTCAGACTGCCTCATGGTCCAACTCTCAGAACTGTACGTGACCACAGGAAAAGCCATAGCTTTAACCAGACAGACCTTTGTTGGCTAAGTGATGTCTCTGCTCATTAATACACTACCTAAATTTATTATAGTTTTCCTTCCAATGAGCAAGTGTCTTCTAATTTCATGGCTGCAGTCACCATCCAGATGTAGAGCAAAGGAAACGGAGAAGATAAATATAGAAATAGGGAGAAACTGAGGAGTGGGCGAGAAGCATTTTGAGACTCAGGGAAACTTGTGACTTCAGTATTGAGGGGGAAAGAAGAACCAAGGCCTAAAACTGGTTGAGCAAAAATGTGTATTTTCCAGTCTTTCTAGAAACACCCCAAAGATTAAATGCTAGTAGCTCCAAGGAAAATGGACATAAATGGTGATAGAAGTTTCATGTTTTCCTTTTTAGTTTTTAAATTTTCTTTCTTTCTTTTTTAAATCCATTTTATTTCCTACAGAATTGAATGAGCAGTCATCATTTCTTCTACCTCTCAGGGACAGCACCCCTTACCTGGAGAGATGGCTCTGCCTTTTTGTCCCCCCTCTGCTATCAGCGGAGGCAGGCTTGACGGAAGGTGGCCAGTCAGTTCCTGGAAGGGACTTCCCTCCTGCTTAAGACAAAATTGGAAGACACTGTTCTGGAACCATCTCCTCTGAGTTGTGGGGCTTAGGCCTCCTCTACATGAGGGACTCTATTGGCCAGAGCTCAGGAGGCCTTGTCACCCTTGCCTGCCCCACAGGGCATTTTGCAGCTGAGGACACTCTGGCTTAGAAGCAGCCACTTTTGCAGTGGGCTTGAACTAGTGAGTGGTAGAGCTGGATTCAAAGCCAGATCTGCTGTGCGACCCCATGGACTGCAGCACCCCAAGCTCTCTTGTCCTCTACTCTCTCCCAGACTTTGCCCAAGTTCATGTCCATTGAATTGGTCACTCCTCCTGTGCTCGGGGCCTTTGACCATGACCAGGAAGCTCTTTGGAGTCTTAGAGCGCACTGCCCTACCCACATGGATTCCCATCATCTCTTTCCCATGGTGTTCCAGGCCTCAGCCTGCTCGTTGCTTACCCGACACCTCTGTTCCATGTTGCCCAAGCAAGTGTAACTGTCTCCAGACCTGGGCGGTCTGTACAGGCTTCTCTTTCCCTTCTGATTTGCAAATTGCAATCTCTGCCTTCTAGAATCTTCTGCCACTCTGAAATCCAGACATAGCCCCTGGCTCTCCACCCAAATACGGAACAGTCTCTCTAACCTCAGCCTCCTTATACCATGTGGTCTAGTGAAAATAACTTTAATTTTTTTATTTTAATTTTTAGAAAGGGGCTCTCTCAAGTGGGTTGCTTTACTTCCCTCCTCTAAACATTTAGAGGGAGAGAATACATTTCTCCAGCCTGCTCTGACTCTCTGGATAGCCATGGAAACCCTCGTTAGAACCCACTATGTTTCCTCAGGCTCCACCTCTTTCTCATGGGTTCTCCCAGGCTGGAGTCAACTCACTTTCTTGGAGAACCTGTTCTTTCGCTTGGAGTCTCACACAAACCAAGATGCTCCCTGGAACATCTGACTAGCCAGAAGCTGAAAGGAGCATCCTGCAATCTGAAGGGGGCCCTCACCCTTTCAACACGTTCCCATCCTAACACTTGTGGTTGTTTCTTTTCCCTGTTAGACTGTCGACTCACTGGTCTCAATGTTTCCAGCCCCTTGTCTGCTTCCTGGCACACAGTAGGCCTTCAGGATGTCTTTGCCGGTTGCACAAATGAATAAGAACTGGGACTGTTGAGAGCATGTTTGTCGAACTACAGAATTCTAAGCGCACACTTCAGCAATCTGCTGATGAACCAGGGAGCATGGGGACTTACCACCGCCACTGAACAAAAGAAAATAGCAACAGTTCAGCAACTTGCCAAAAGACAAAATCCTCGTGACTGCTGGGGATGGCCTGCCACCCAGGCCTCCTGCTGGGGCAAAGAGGATGGAGGTGACCGTGGATCATACCAATCCAGCCCCTCTCTGCTTCCCTTCTCCTCACAGTGGCCCTCATGCTGGGGACATGAATGTCATTACCAACACGTGGCCAAGGCAAGGGCTGGTTTTTCTGGACCTCCTCTGTCATGGTCTGGTTTTCCCCTCTCTCGAGCCCTCCATGGGAAAGCACATCCATGCTGGAGCAGTGAGAGAGAAGGATTCCATTCTCAGTCGCCCCTTTCCACACGACGTTTGACACTCAGACCAGATGGGAGAGCTTCCCTCCAGCCAGGCTCGACTCACGAGGCCACACGGGGTGTTTCGGGCAGATGTTGGCCCCGGGCCACCCATGGCTGCCCTGCTGGGCCCCCTCTCATCTGGCCCAGCTGCGCAGGAGCTTTAGAACTAATCCACAAGAATGTCCCTTTCAGATCCGATTGGCTGCCTGTGACATCATAAGAATCTGGGAGAAGCGATTTTTATTGCATATCCTGTTATATATGTCTTTGATTAATAAACATTGGGCAATCAAATTAATTATGTCATCATCGATGCAGATTTGTTGGCAAAATATTTTGAAAACATGAAGTTCAGTCAAGTAAGGCTTGATTAGAGTGGTGACCTTCTCATTGTGTAAGTGACACCAAGAGCTAGCAGGAAAGATTTTGTCTAAATGAGGGTTCAAACTCAAGTTTTCTGATCCAGCCCAGGGGTCTTACCCTTATTTACTTCACTACCTGGAAGATCATTCAGGGAGACGATGAGAGTTTTCTCACTTATCATCAAGTCTGAGGCAGTCCTTCTCCAGGGTATATCTGTAAGATGGTATGTATACATGTATGTATGTGTTTACAGAAGACAGACATGTATATTCAGCAAGAAGCTTTCTAGTTACAGTATAAAGATACTGTATTTGTTTCTTAAGGCTGCAGTAACAAATTATCATCAAGCGAATAACCTGAACAGCAGGAATTCGTTGTCTCAGAGCTGTGGAGTCTCGAAGTCCAAGCTGAAGGTTTGAGCAGTACTGGTCTCTGCTTAGGGCTGCAAGTGAGAAGCGCTGTCATACGTCTGTTTCCAGTGGTTCACTGGCCCTCTGTGGTGTTCCTTGGCTCATAGAAACATCGTCCTGATTTCTGCCTCTGTCTTCACATAGAATTCTCCATGTGTGCAGATCGGTGTCCAGCTCCTTCCTTGCCCCCTGTTTTTAAAAATTTTTATTGGAGTATAGTTGATTTATTATGTCCTGTCAGTTTCAGGTGCTATACAGTTTTTCCCTTTTCATGAGGACCCCAGTCATACTTGATTAGGACCCACCTTAATAAGCACCCCACTCCGGTGCTCTTGCCTGGAGAATCCCAGGGACGGGGGAGCCTGGTGGGCTGCTGTCTATGGGGTTGCGCAGAGTCGGNTTATTATGTCCTGTCAGTTTCAGGTGCTATACAGTTTTTCCCTTTTCATGAGGACCCCAGTCATACTTGATTAGGACCCACCTTAATAAGCACCCCACTCCGGTGCTCTTGCCTGGAGAATCCCAGGGACGGGGGAGCCTGGTGGGCTGCTGTCTATGGGGTTGCGCAGAGTCGGACACGACTGAAGTGACTTAGCTTAGCTTAGCTTAATGACTTTATCTTAACTAATTATTTTGGAAAGATCCTATTTCCAAAACAGATGACTGGGGCTTGGGACTTCAATATGAATTTGGGAGGTACAATTCAACCCCTACATGATGTTTTGAAAAGGAGACTGCATGATATAGTAAACAGAATATTATCTAGGATATTCCACTGGGCCAAGTCAATTTTCCCTCACTGAACATGAATTTCTTCACATTTAAAATGCACTTGGCAAAAATAATTGTTGTTACTTATTTGCTAAGTCATGTCCAACCTTTTGTGACCCCATGGACAGTAGTCTGCCAAGCCCCTCTGACCCTGGGACCTCCCAAGCAAGAATACTGGAGCAGGTTGCCATTTCTTTCTTCAGAGGATTTTTCTAACCCAGGGATCAAACCCTGTTTTCTGGTTGGCAGGCGGATTCTTTACCACTGATCCACCAAGGGGAGCTGTTAGTGATTTTTATATGAAGAGGATACATGTTTCTTTGGTGATCCAGCAACATGGCAGGTTGAGGATCAGAGAGGTCAATGCCTTGACTGAATTGACACAGAGAGAAGCTGGCAAAGTCTGGAGGGCTTGAGCTCTCTGCTGTCTAGTTAGCTCTTTCTACTTTGTCAGGTGGCCTTTCCATCATATATATATATATATGATGTGTGTGTATATGTGTGTGTGTATATATATATATATATAAGAAATACTTCAGTTACATGTATTCTGCACCCTGAAGTATTTCTTCCTTCTACATATAAGCACACATAGCATAAAGGAGAAGTCCCCTTTAAATGTGGGAGGTCTGAGCTATAAAGTCAAATCTGCCTCCTCTTATATGTGTGAGTTTAGGAGTTGGTAAGCTTTTTATTAAACATGCATGATTTAGTGCCTGTTGCAGTCCAAGAACTTTATTTAGCTTATGAACTTGGAAATGATAAACACGAATAGCAGTGTCCCCCAAAGCACTATCTAGCTATGAGCTGTTTGTAAGAAACACATCGAAAAAGAAATTGATGTTAGATGTTTGTCAGTGAAAGAATGCAAAAAGAAATACCTGACAAATGCTAAATAAAAATATTCTAAAAGAATGTCAGAAAAATAAATTTTAAGTCAAATTGGCACTAAAAATTTGCAAGTTATAACATAATAAGAAGAGCAGTTTATCAGAATATATAATAACCATGAATTTAATGCAACTAACAACATGACTATAATCCATATAAAACTGAGATGTACAGAGTTATAAGGAGAAATTGGCAAATTCCTCATTGGAGATATTTTGGTAGCCTTCTTTTTAAACTGTTATGAGATGAAGATTAAAAACTTAATAAAGACGTAAGAAGTTTGAATAGTATACTGAAAAGCTTAAGCTATAATAAGATCCTAAAAACATAGAGAATACCCTTTTTAAAAGAATATCCATGTATTTGTCAGAAACATTGACCAATATCTGGAACAGAAATTTCAACCAGTATCAAAAATTATGTCAAATAGACCATTATTTCTAAAAACACTTCAAGAAATTCAGAGATTCATGAAAATAACATCTTTCAGGCCCACCATATATTTAGACACTAAAAAAGAAAAAAAAGGACAACTCAATAGTGTATGGAACAAATAAGAAAAAATAACGCAAGTAAAAGAAATTTTTTTAACTAAATAATAACAAAGTCATTATCCATAAAATGTCAGGTGAGATTGAAGTTTTAGATGGGAATTTGTAACTTTAAAGTTATATATTAAGGAATATTAAATTCTAAAAAATTTGCTGAATTGGCCACTTAATAAATTAGATAAAGTGCAACAGAGTAAATCCAAAGGAAATAGAAGCAAAGATATAATAAAACATAAGAGCAGATTAGAAAAATAATAAGAATTTATGAAATCAAAGCTAATTCTTTAAAAGATTATTGAAACAGGAAAACCTCTGATAAGATTAATTGGGGCTTCCCAGGTGGGTCAGTGGTTCAGAAGATCTCCTCAGGAAGAAAATGGCAGCCCACTCTAGTATTCTTGCCTGGAAAAATCCCATGGACAGAGGAGACTGGCAGGCTACAGTCCATGAGGTTAAAAAGAGTCAGACATGACTGAGCGAGTGAGCACAACGACAAGATTAAATGAGGAGGAAAAAAGATAGAAGTCACAAACAAAAATATTGGGAACAAAGAAGATTAATAACAGATAAAGTGGAGATTATATGAATAGCTTTGTTATAGTGAGTGTGATGGTTTTATATGAGATAGATAATAATTGAAATAATATGAATTACTAGAATTGAAATAAAAGAAATAAAATATCTGAAGAAACCAATTACTGTTATGAAATAAACTTGCTGACATATAGATTACATCAATGTGTCTTTCCTAGACATTGAATGTGAATTATTTTAAGAATAAATTTTATCAAATGATCAGGGAACAAATAAACTATGTTTTTTACAAATAGCTTCTGAATAAAGGAAAGAAAAGAAGCCATCCAAGTTATTATATAATATTAGTACTAGGTTGATTTCAAAATCAGAAGACAGGACATGATGGGAAAATCTATAAATCACTCCTACTGAGATGTAGGCAAAAAATCATAAACGTAATATTAGCAAGCCAAATTGGTTGTGTTTTAAAACACTGCATTCTAAATTTACCTCAGAAGTGTCAGTTCAGTTCAGTTCAGTTGCTCAGTCGTGTCCGACTCTTTGTGACCCCATGAATCGCAGCACACCAGGCCTCCCTGTCCATCACCAACTCCCAGAGTTCACTCAA
>SJYX01004813.1:335288-461131 GCA_006410675.1 Oreotragus oreotragus | reverse complement strand
TGGGGCAGAAGCACTCTATAAAGAGGCCCTGGGAGGGGCAGTCCTCTGAGGAAGAGTTTGGGTACCTGCAGAAAAGGCGAAGAAGTCGATCTCAGTTCAGTTCAGTTGCTCAGTTGTGTCCCACTCTCTGCGACCCCATGAATCGCAGCACGCCAGGCCTCCCTGTTCATCACCAACACCCAGAGTTCACTCAGACTCACGTCCATCGAGTCCGTGATGCCATCCAGCCTTCTCATCCTTGGTCGTCCCCTTCTCCTCCTGCCCCCAATCCCTCCCAGCATCAGAGTCTTTTCCAATGAGTCAACTCTTCGCACGAGGTGGCCAAAGTACTGGAGTTTCAGCTTTAGCATCATTCCTTCCAAAGAAATCCCAGGGTTGATCTCCTTCAGAATGGACTGGTTGGATTTCTTTGCAGTCCAAGGGACTCTCAAGAGTCTTCTCCAACACCACAGTTCAAAAGCATCAATTCTTCGGCACTCAGCCTTCTTCACAGTCCAACTCTCACATCCATACATGACCACAGGAAAAACCATAGCCTTGACTAGACGGACCTTAGTCGGCAAAGTAATGTCTCTGCTTTTGAATATACGATCTAGGGATTACTAAAGGATGAGATTCCCAGAACTGGGCCCAGAGATGGTTAACATGGGCTTCCCTGGTGGCTCAGACAGTAAAGAATCTGCCTGAAATGCAGGAGACTCGAGTTCAATCCCTGGATTTGGAAGATCCCCTGGAGAATGAAGTGGCAATCCATTCCAGTACTCTTTCCTGGAAAATTCCATGGACAGAAGAGCCTGGCGGGCTACAGTCAGTGGAGTTGCAAAGGGTTGGACATGACTGGGGGGCTAACAGATTTCAGATGGTTGACATGAGGGCCCAACCTGAAGCAATCCCCTGCTAAGAGCCTGATGATGTATAGGTCGTGACGGGTAAGTGTAACGGCTACAGGTATTCGTGGAACTTACCTGGCTTGAGTGCAGTCTGTGTTCCTTGTCTCCATCCGCCACACAGGTGAAAGTCTTAGATGATGTAAATTCAGCGCCCACTGCCCAGCAACTCGTGGGCTCTTTTCACCCGTTATTTCTGATCCTCAAAAATTTTTGATCCTCAAAAACAGGTGAAGGATATGAAGTCCAATTAATTTAAACATCTCACTCAGAGCCACATAGCTAATAAATGCTAGAAATAGTATTTAAATTGATTTCTCACCCTTGCAGTTCCCACAGCTAAAGGCGGGCTGGGGAGGGGGTGAGGAATGAAGTAAGGTTGGTGGATGCAGTTGAGGGCCTGTGATAAGGTGAGCAGAGGCAGAACCAACTTCTGTGGGGCTGAAGTTTCTACGATTTGGAAAGTGAAGTGAAAGTCGCTCAGTCGTGTCTGACTGTTTGACACCCATGGAATACAGTCCATGGAATTCCCCAGCCCAGAATACTGGAGTGGGTAGCTGTTCCTTTCTCCAGGGGATCTTCCAAACCTAGGAAATGAACCAGGGTCTCCTGCATTGCAGGCAGATTACAGTTTGGGGGGCTCCTTAAAAAAAAGGATGCAGGTGGTCCAGTGGCAAAGACTCTGTGCTGCCAATGCAGGGGGCCTGGGTTCAGTCCCTGGATGGGGAGCTAGATCCTACGTGCTACAATTGAGACTTGGTGCAGCAAATAAAAAAATATATTTTTAAAAAGCAAGCAGACATATGTAGAAAATTGCCTATTTAGATAGTTATTTAGGATAAAGAAATAAATTGCAATAAACGATTGGTACTTTGGGACTCAGAATACTTTCTTATGGTTCCTTTTAGGCAGTTTAGTAGAATTGCTCAGATAGAAATTCCTCCTGGGACTTAACTGGTGGTCCAGTGGTTAAGAGTACACCTGCCAGTGAGGGGACACAGGTTCAAGCCCTGAGTCAGGAGGACTCCACGGCTGTGGGGCAACTAAGCCCGTGCACCACAACTCTGGAGCCCAAGTTCTAGAGCCGGTGACCCGCTACGAGAGAAGCCAGCGCAGCAGGAAGCCCGTGCACGGCAGCTAGAGAGGGGCCCCTGCGCCCCACAAAAGGCGCGGTGCAGCGGTGAGCACCCGGTCCAGGTCAGCTGCTCCGTCCTGTCCGACTCTCCGTGACCCCATGACCCGCAGCTCGCCGGCCTCCCTGTGCATCACCATCTCCCGGAGCTCACCCAGACTCACGTCCATCGAGTCCGTGATGCCATCCAGCCATCTCATCCTCGGTCGTCCCCTCTCCTCCTGCCCCCAACCCCTCCCAGCATCAGAGTCTTTTCCAATGACTCAACTCTTCGCATGAGGTGGCCAAAGTACTGGAGTTTCAGCTTTAGCATCATTCCTTCCAAAGAAATCCCAGGGCTGATCTCCTTCAGAATGGACTGGTTGGATCTCCTTGCAGTCCAAGGGACTCTCAAGAGTCTTCTCCAACACCACAGTGCAACCCCAAATAGATAAATGAATAAAGAAAGAAAATTAAATGAAAAAATAAAGAAGTGAAGCTATTTCCCATGATGTTACATGTAGAAACCTGAAGGAACCCCCACACACAAAAAGTTAAAAAAAAAAAAAAAAAAGAAGGAAAGAAATACCTTTTGATTCTTTGGCCTCTCCACTTGGACCCTGCACGCCCAGTAGAGGAGCTGGGCTTGGGTCTTGTCCATTGTGTCAGGAGATGGTTTAATGAAAGGAACACCTGAAAACGTTTGAGTTTTGAAACAATCTATCAGCAACAAAACATTTTTAATTATTTAAGGGGTGTGTGTGCACACACACACTTGTGAGAGAGGGAGAGGACAGAGTTTTTGAGCAAGTCAGTCTTCAATATCTGTATGATTTTATTTCTTCATAAATTTTTAGATTGGCTGCTAAATCTTGTTTTAAATAAAGAAAAAACACATCTTCACATCTATTCTGTGAAGATGATTATTCCCAATACCTTTTTTTTACATTGAGTATTTCTAAAAACCAAGGATGCTGGTGGACAATACCTGGGCCAGATATAAAGGAGATAGTTGAAAGTGGTCTAGGCCACCGGTATCTCTCTGTAATGCAAACTCCTTCCGTGGAGGTCTGTAAGCTTAGCAGTAGGCATACACATAGTGGTCTCTTGGAGATGGTGAGCTGAGCTGGGGCTGATGGTCTGGATCAAAAGATGAGACCCTCTAGAAGGGAGAGGGCATTAATGAAAGTCCCCAAGGTACACCCAAGTGATTGGGGTTGATTGCTGATGATAAGAACAAAGCGAAGAGGACAAGGTTGAGCAGCATTTAATGGGCCTCTGACACAGCTTAAATGCAATTCACATTTAGTAATACATTTTCTATGTGATTTACATAATTCTGCAATTCTATTTTTTTTTGCTCTATGTTATTAGAGAAGAGTGACTGCTTATTAGTCTTTAACAATGTAGAGGGGCTTTTTTGAGGGGGGCTGCAGTTGGATGTTTGTTGTGGGTTCTTTGTTAAAGCATGCAGGCTTCTCTTGTTGCGGAGCGTGGTCTTTAGAGCTCTGGGGCTTCAATAGTCCCATGCACAGGATTAGTTGCCCCAGGGCACGTGGGACCGTCCTTCCCTAACCAGGGATGGAAACCATGTCCCCTGTATTAAAAGGTGGATTCTTTTTTTTTTCCCTGGCAATAGCTTTAAAAAAGTTTTAGTTAATTAATTTTAATTGGAGGCTAATTACTTTACAATATTGTGGTGGTTTTTGCCATACACTGACATAAATCAGCCACAGGTGTACATGTGTTCCCCCATCCCAAACCACTCCCCCTCCTCCCTCCCCATCCCATCCCTCTGGGTTGTCCCGGAGCACTGGCTTTGAGTACCCTGCTTCAAGCATTGAACTTGGATTGGTCATCTATTTCACATATGGTAATATACATGTTTCAATGCTATTCTCTCAAATCATCCCACCCTTGTAGAAGGTGGATTCTTAACCACTGGGCCATAAAAGGAATTTATGTTATTAAATATTTTTTCTGGACAGTATAGTGAAACTTTATTTTTTTAAGAGGAGAAAAGGTAGAGATTTGGACGTCTTAACCTGGTATTCAGGGAAAGAGGAGTGGGGCGCTGTTGGGACCTAAGTTCACTGAATCTTTCGGCAGGGGGGCTTAGGTGGTACTTCATTAATTAGTAACTAAAAGAAGGCTGTGGATGCTGTTGAGGAGAGCATCACACACTTTTTGCTGAAGGACACCTTACACAGGGGCTGGTTACCAGTTCTCCTTTCTCTGTGACTGGAATGGGGCAAGAAGCACCAATGTGCGCCCGAGGCTGATTCATGTCGATGTATGGCAAAACCCACTACAATATTGTGAAGTAATTAGCCTCCAATTAAAAAAAAATGAAAAAAAAAAAGAAGCACAAATGTGGGTGGAAAGGTGTGGTAGGCCGAATAATGACCCCCTAATCCCTGGTGTCTGTGAACATGTTAAACTATGTGGTGAAAGAGACTTTGCAGAGGGAATTAAGGTTATGAACCTTAAAATAGGAAGATTATCCTGTATTATCCAGATGGACCTAATGTAATCACATTGTAATCACATGAGCCTTTAAAAGAAGAGAAAGGCAGGAAAATGAGTCAGAGAGATGCAAGTGAAGAAGAGGCAGGAGCGACTTGAAGCTTGAGAAGGACTCAGACCCTGGCTTTGAATATAGAGGAAGGGGGCCCCGTCCAAGAGGCAGCCTCTGGAGGCTGGGAACAGCACCCAGATGACAGCCAACAAGGAAGTGGGGGCCTCAGTTCTACAACCACGAGGAAGTGGATCCTGCCAACAACCGGGATGATCAAGCAAACACATTCTCCTCTAGGGCTTCCAGAAAAGATTGCAGCCTTGCCAACACCTTCATTTAACCTGGAGAGACCATGTCAGATGGAGCTGTAGGATAATAAATTAGTTTTAAGTTTCTAAATGTTTGGTGATTTGTTACTGAAGCAATAGAAAAACACAGAGTTGGACATGACTAAGCGCAACACAGCACAATAGAAAACTAATGCAGCAGGTTGGGCACTCCTTAATTCCCACTGTTTAATCTCATATTTTGTTGTTCTTGTTCAGTCGCTAAGTCATGTCGGACTCTTTGCAACCCTGTGGACTGTAGCCTGCCAGGCTTCTCCGTCTATGGGATTCTCCAGTCAAGAATGCTGGAGTGGCTTGCCTTTCCTTCTCCAGGGGATCTTCCCAGACCAGGCAGTAAACCTGCATCTCCTGCACTGGCAGGCGGATTCTTTAGCACTCAGCCACCAGCCAAGTTCAGCGAAGTTCACCCAATTTCATACATTTTTTTGGCCACACTGCATGGGATGCAGGACATTAATTCCCTGACCAAGAATTGAACCCACGCCTCCAGCAGTGCAAGTTCAGAGTCTAAACCATGGGACCATCACGGAATTTCCAGTACTTAATTTCTTATGTCAGTGGTTTCACTTTCTGAGGGTCTTTTTGAGAATGTGATGAAAACTGCAGGTCTTCTCTCTAGAAGAATTCATATACACACAGAACTGAACACAATTTCGAGAGGTTCATGAACCACCAAAGCACATCTCATGGCCCAGGTTAAAAACCTTTGCGGATGGTAATATTCAGTGGAGGCAAGCAGAGGGGAAGTGACAGCCTTGTTATCTCACCAAAAGCTATCACAGTACTCAGGAGAGCACTCAGCTGGGTTACACTGAGCTCCATCTGTTTCAGTGAAATGAATTTCCTAGATACTGAGGCTAGAAGGCAACCATCTCAGCCTGCTCCTTCGCTCCTTGGAATGAGGGTGCACTGTTGAAGGTGACACTCTTCATCAGATAGCTACTGATACCTAGTGATTTGTGGATCAGCCAAAGGTTTAGAGAATAATGAAGCATTGAAATCAAAATTTTGAGGCATCAACATTATATAATGTACATATATGAAAAAAGCCTCAACGGCCCAAGTACTTTTTACATAGATGCATGGCTGTCACTTGCTACTCCTTTGGATCACATGCATAGTGATGCCACTGGCAAGAAAGTATGAAGGAAGGAAAAAAATGAAAATCTAAAGATTATTTTTTTTTCCAGCAGATTTTAATTTAATCTGGTTCACCTAGAGAAATTTTACGTGACCATCTCTGCACATAAAAGGACTTTAGTAGACATCTGTTTAATTTTTGCCATTAAAACTATAATTTTAATATTGGAAAAGATCTTTAAGATAACTTCCTTTTTAAATTGAGGAAGCACAGATTAAAAGATAAAAAAATAGAAAGTATAAAGATACCTTTCCAGTCTTCAGTCCGTGGGGCTCACTCACTAAGCCCTGTCTGACTCTTCACAACCCTATGGATGGTGGCCCATGAGGCTCCTCAGTCCATAGGATTCTCCAGGCAAGAATAATGGAGTGGGTTGCCATGCCCTCCTCCAGGGGATCTTCCTGTCTCAGGGATCAAACCCACATCTCCTGTGTCTCCTGCATTGTAGGCGGATTCTTTTCTGCTGAGCTACCATGGTAGCCCTTTGAGGTAGGAAGCTGAAGTTCTTTCTCTCCTTATTCCATTACCACCATTACTACCAGCTATTAGTTACTGAGCTACTTAGGTGTCAGATACCAAAACCATTGTTACTAATTCTACAACAACTCTACAAAGTAGATCTTATTATCCCCATTTATAGACGACAAAACTGAGACCTGGAAGGACTGCTATGATATGTCCAAGGTTGTAAAGCTCATGAATTCAGAGCTAAGAGCCCAAACCTACGTTTTTCAGTCCAGAGTCTGTGCTGTTTCCAGTATGACACCCAGCCTGTGTCATGCTGGGTAGGAGAGGACCACAGCGGGCTTGGGGAAATATCAGGCAATGGAAGTGGGGGTCAACAGTGAGAGAGAGAGAGAGAGCAGAGACTGAAGAGGTGTGGCATACACAGGGAAAGGGGGTCGGATAATAGCAGGGCGATTTCTTCCACCCGTCCTGGTTGCTGGCTTGGAGGCCCTTCCTTGACAGCCAGCCAGGCAAGCGGCCTTGAGGAGGTGGAAGAGGAAGACACTGATGAGCTGCTCTACTCCTTCAAAAAGGAGCTATGCCTTGTGGCTGCTTCCACAATTTTTGTTCATTGTGTGTGTGCTAAGTCGCTTCAGTTGTGTCCGACTCTTTGCGACTCTATGGACTGTTGCCGGCCAGGCTCCTCTGTCTGTGGGATTTCCCAGGCAAGAATACTGGACTGGGTTGCCATTTCCTTCTCCAGAGGATCTTCCTGATTCAGGAATCAAACTCACATCTCCTGCGTCTTCTGCATCTCCAGGTGGGTTCTTTACCACTAGTGCCTAGCCCGCCCTTTGTTCATTGACAGATGTGCTTTTTGCTGCCTAGGATTCTGAGGATGGGAAGAACACAGTGAAGGTTAAAGGCCTGTGCCTTCCTTCTGACTTGCTTCACTCTGTATGACAGAATCTAGGTCCATCCACATCACTACAAATGATTCAACTTTGTTCCTTTTAATGGCTGAGTAATATTTCATTGTATACATATACCACACCTTCTTTATCTATTCCTCTGTTGATGGATATTTAGGTTGCTTTCATGCCCTGGCTGTTATAAATAGTGCTGCAGTGGACACTGGGGTACATGTGTCTTTTTGAGTTATGGTTTTCTCAGGCAGATTCGTGTTGTTATATGGCAGAAACCAACACAACATTGAAAAGCAATTCTCCAATTAAAAATAAAAAAATAAAGAGAAAAAAAAAGGCTTACGCCTTCTATTCACTATGCTCACTCAACATCCTTGGGCCTCTCAGGATTTGCAGCGTGCATTTATCAGACTCAGGAAACATCTGCAATGTGCTGATGTTGCATGTATCTCTTGGTGACATTTAGTTTCACACCCATAGATTTAATATTTTCTTATTTTTCTATGCCAAAGTTTCCAAAAGTGGAAATTATTTTCTTACAGGATGAAAATATGTGAATGAAGTTAAGACACGCTTTTCTGGGAAGATAAACACAACAGCCAGTCTTTGAGACAATATAATGACAAGGATGTGTGGGTCTAACTTTGAGTGGTTATCCTCAGGGGATATTTCTGCTATAGCCTGCTTCAGGGTGACAGCCAGACTGACTACATGTTTTGGACATGCACCTTGCCTTTTTGCAGGTTTTCAACCGCACTGTTCCAAAGCATAGCTGCTAAAAAAAAAAAAAAAAAAAAGGAAAATCCAATAGAAAATCCACTTGGTTCCAAATCTACATAATGAAAACCATGAAAGCAAAGGTTGCTTATAGTTCTGTGGGCTTCCACCTAAAATTCTTTTGGGAAAAGTATCAATTTTAGGATGTAAAAATAGACATGAATGATGGTTATGGTTGCTGTATTTTAAAATTTTTAATTAATTAGTTAATTTAACATCTTAACTGATTATATTTTTATTTTCAATTTTTCTTCCAGTTTTCCCTTCTCCAGGGGATCTCCTCGAGCCGGGGATTGAACCAGGGTCTTTTTTTTTTTTTTACCATCTGAGCTACAAGGGAAACCCAATAATTGACACGCAGCACTATATATGTTTAAGGTATAATGATTTGACTCACATATATCATGAAATGATGATCACAGTATATTTAATGAACATCTATCATCTCATATAGGTACTAAATTAAATAGAAAAAAGAAAAAAAATTGTTGTTAGGAGAACTCCTAGGATTTACTCTCAACAGTTTTGTTGAGAGTGCTAATTGTATTTATCTTGGTGTACATTATATCCCTTGTTTCATCCAATTTGTAACTACAAATCTGATCTCTTTTTCTATAAGTTTGTTTGTATGTTTGCTTTTGAAGTATCATTGACCCACAACATATTTTTCCATTTCAAAACGTAGTGATTTTTTTCTGTACATTTCAAAATGATCATCACAATAAGTCTGGTTATGATATGTCACCATACAAAGATAGTCTTTAGTTGTTGACTGTATTCCCCACACTGTACATTTCCTACTCATGACTCATTTATTTTGCAATGGTAAGTTTATACCTCTTAATCTCCCTCATCTATTTCTTTCTTCCCTCCACCCACTTCTCCTGTAGTAACCACCTGTTTGTTCTCTGTATCTATGATTCTGTTTCTGTTTTATTATATGTGTTCATTTGTCTTTTTTTTAGGTTCTGCATATAAACGAAATCATATAGTTCTGGTCTTGAAGGGGATTTGACAATGTCTAAGAAAACTACGTGTGAATTTACCCTTTGACCCAATTCACTAGCAATTTATCCTGAAGAAACATTTCTAACAATACAAAACCACACGTGTAAGATTATATATCTCAGTGTACTTGTAATTGAAAAACGTTGGAGCTAACGCAAATATGTATACATAGGAGACAGATCAAATGCACATAATAGAGTCCTATGCCCATAGTAGAGTATGAGGCAGGTTTTGTGGACTGATTTTCAGGATTTACTGTTTAGTGAACAGAGCAAAGAGCAAAAAAGGATAAATGGTATGATACATTTGGGGTAGGAAATAAGGAGATATAATATACCTGTATCTGCTCTTTTTTTACAAAAAGGTACATTGGAAGAATAAACCAGAAACTAATGAAACTTACCTATAGAGGGAGGGTGGGAACAGAGTGGGAGGCATACAAGAGATGATGACACTTTTCTGGGTAAGCATTTGTATATATTTCTGACTTTAGGGCTATGATTTTTTGGGGCTTCTTCTTTAGTTTATTATAGGGGTAGCCAGACAGGTAATGTGAGGTGTAAAGCATCTATTATGCTGTTTAGGCTCAAGGTGACAAGGTCTATATCTTTCTTTAAGGAAGTGGGACATTTTCCAAGGCACTAACTTTTCCAAATTTAAGTAGAAGTGTGGGGACTTTAACTCCATTCTTGGTATTAATGTGATGGACACCTTGTGTTTTTCTGTGTCCAACTGGCCAGCTGAGCGATTGGCTACTCTTGAGTCGGAAATGTGCTTTTATCAGTTGTGATGATCTTGGCTGAAAGTAAAAGAAAATCCAGTTCAAACTTGTTCAAACATTTGCTACTTTGTATAACAATATGGAGATAGGACCTGAGCTCAGTGCCTCAAGGACCTAGCTAGGTTCCTTCCATCTTTCTGTCCTGTCGTCCTCATCACGTTGGCTTTTCCTCCGAAGCTGGTGATTCTTTCGCTGTTCTAAGATGTCTGCCACAGTTTCAGGGGTTGACGACACCAGGGAACAGGACACGAACTGTGCCTATCATGTGTTCCTTTTATTTAGTTTTGGCCATGCTGGGTCCTTGTTGCCTCACGGGCTTTTCGCTAGTTGTGGGGAGTGGGGGCCACTCTCCGGTTGTGGTGCGTGGGCTTCTCAATGGGATGGCTTATCCTGTTGCAGAGCACAGGCTCTAGGGCACTGGGCTTTCAGCAGTTACAGCAAGAGGGCTTCAGTAGCCGTGCCGGGGAAGCGCTCATCTGTTCCTTTTAAAGAGCAACTTTCCCAGAAGGCCTCCAGCAGACTTTCCTTGGCATCTCATTGGCAGAGTTGGCAAGGGAAACGGCAATTATCACGAATGATTTACAACAATCAAGATTAATCCTCTTAGGCTGAGGAGGAAGTGTAGGGCACTTGGACGTTGTTGGGCTTCCCTGGTGGCTCGGTGGTAAAGAATCCACCTGCCAACGCAAGAGACATGGGTTTGATTCTTGGGTCGGGCAGATCCTCTGGAAAAGGAAATGGCAACACACTCCAGGATTCTTGCCTGGGAAATCCGATTGACAGAGAAGCTTGGTGGGCTACAGTCCATGGGTTGCAAGAATCGGACACGACCTAGCCACTAAAGAACAATTTACTTTGTTTAGGTATTAGACAAATAAAATTTTCTATGAGAATGGAAGAAGGGAGAAGGGGGACTGCTATTGGATGTAGTGCTACATTGCCTGGCCCCATCAGTGATGGTGATAGTAGGTATATGATATAGTAAATGGTCCTTTAGGGAAAAGATCTGTAGTCAAAACAAGTTACTTTAGAAGATGTGAACTGGCAGGCAATTATCAGCATCTTTTGTATATTAATATTTGCTACATCTATTAACTAGCAATAAACGTTTATCTGATGGGTATGTTATTATTCCAAAACAATGTTCTGTTGCAGCCTGTGGGATCTCAGTTCCTTGATGGGTGAAAGCCTGAAATCCTAGCCACTAGGCCACCAAGGAACTCCTGTAAATAAAAAAGCTGAGTAGGGTACACGGGAATTCATGCTAGTATTGCTTTTGCATAATCTTGAAACTTACTTGCACTCCCACCAGAGATTTCCATTACTAACATTTTGTTAAAAATTATTTCTATATGTGTTTATCTATTTATATAAATAAGATCACAATGAACCTGGTGCTTTGTAACAAGCTCTTTTCACTCAAAATTGTATTTAGTCTCTTAATTACTTTGTTTAAACAACTTTAAATTGTTTTCAATTTTTTTAAATAGCTAATACAACAAATCATTTTCTCATTTATCTGATTATCACCTTTGAATTCATTCCTAGAAGTATCACTTCTGGTTCAAAGTATACGTACTTAACATTTCGGTACATGTTGTCAGATTGTACTCAGAAAGGCTAAATCTGTTCATATCCCTGCAGGACTCTCTCACTCCTCTGCCGACACCAACCTTTGTAGGTGTTGCTACATTGCTAATCCAATGAAAACGTTATCTCTTTGTTGGGATTTTCTGTATTTCCTAACTAGCAATAATAAAAACATTCTCACATGCTTATTAATCATTTGTAGAGTGTGTGTGTTATTTGCTTGTTCATATTCTTTACCAGGTTTGCTGGTTATGGTGTTGAACCTTTTTATTGACATGTAAGAGCTCTTATATGTATATAATGACATACACCTTTTATCATAGATGTTGCAAATATTTTCTGTTACTGCTTCAACTATGTATATGTGGGGGGTTGTTTTTGTTATAGTTTTTTTCATGGAGTAATTTTTAATTTTATATAGTTTAAGCTTTAATAGTTTTGGGCTTTGGGGTTATGTTTATAAAGTCCTTTCTCACCATAAAACCATTCACTCTAATATTCATTTATTCTTCCAGCTTATCTTTTCTTTATTAAAACACTTGTAAAAAGGTACATATTGCAATACTTAAATAGAATTGAATGTTTCTTTTAAAAGTTTAGGTGTTTTCGCTTTTTTGACTGCACTGGGTCTTCATTGCTGTGCATGGGCGCGCCCTGGCTGTGGTGAGCAGAGGCTCCTTGTCCTTGCAGTGCATGGGCTTCTCATCTTCTGTGGGGGCGCAGGCTCTGGCGCTCAGGCTTCAGCAGCTGTAGTCCACGGGCTTAGTTGCTCTGAAGCGTGTGGAGTCTTCCTGGACCAGGGATTGAACCTGTGTCCCTGCACTGGCAGGTGGATTGCCATCCACTGTGCCACCATGGAAGTCCAGAATTGAATATTTCTTGTAATTTTTACCCCAAAGATAAACACCATCAATACCTTATATGTAACACAGAAAGTATATACCTAATTATAAATATTTAAGTATATCAAATATATTATACTTTGTATATTACACTCACATATATATGTAAAGCATCATGCATCTTGGGCATCCTTTGTTGTCAAATACATACATCTACCACATTCTTTGTTCAACAGTTGCACAGTAACAAATTGTATAGATCAGTTTTTCTCAGTGTTTTTTTCGTTACCCACCTAAGACTTTTTACCCCTTAATCATCACCTGCCTCACGAAATTTCAATATCACATATATACTGTATACCTGTTTATATGCCTTATGCATATTTGTGCTTTATACATAAAAATGGTTTGTCTCCTCAGGAACCAATTTTCACTTTCTTGGTTGTGATATCACTCGTTTGAGAATGCCTGGTATTCCATTCCTTGTTATTCCACATGTGTATATAATTTTTGACATTCCAATGCAATATTATCCATATTTATCTTTATACATATATTTTATTTCTAGAGGATAAATTTCTAGAGTTAAAAAGCTGTATCAAAAGGTGTTAACATTTAAAATTTTAGCAGAGATTACTAGAGATTATCCCAATTATATGCTAACAAATATATACTGAAAACCTGCCTTCAATTTTTACAATTAATCATAAATCCACTTGGAATTTGTTCTGGGATGATGAGTAAGGTAAAATTCTAATGATTTTTCTAGCTCATTATCCTTACTTTATTGAACTAATCTTTTCTTGATTTACCATATTTTAAGTATGGGAAATACTCCTATATTTACTCAGGCTTTCAACTCTGTTCCATGACTGTTTATTCTTACTCTATTACCATCCTATATTTATTATTTTTCTTTATATTTTAATATCTGACTACACAATTTCTTTATGAATCTCCCCCTTATTTTCTTGGTATTTATAGTTTTACCCCTCTGAGTGAATTTTGAAGTAATTTTGCTTATTTCTAAAATTAAAAAAAGAAAAAGCTCTTAAGCTGCTATTGGGATTTAAAATTGGAATTGTATTAAACTTGTGGATGATTTCGTGAAAACTATGGAATATCTTATAGAGTACGTTATAGAGTAACACATTTAAAATAGGGTACAGAAACAAAAATAATGTTACTTTAATGATGTATATCTGTATTAGGATGCTTTGAGTAGTAAATGATGAACATCCAGATAAAACTCAAGTTGAAGCATAAAAGAGCATTTATTGGCTCATTTAACTAGTGAGTTCAGTGGTAAAGGTAGTCTTTAGGCATGTCTGGATCCCTGGGCTCAAATAACATCACCAGGATTTGTTTCCTGTCTCCCGGGTTGGTTGGCTTTTTTAGTTTCAGTTTTAGGCAAGCCTCCAAGTGGCAACAAAGGTGGTTTGTCTCTTCCAGGCTTATATGGCCTTCAGCACCTGCAGCGGCAGAGGAAGAGAGCCTTTTTCCTTACTGTGTCAGTAGAAGTATTGGTGATGGTTGTTATTGGCCAGAACTGGATTAAACACTCCCCGGGGCAGGGTGGGGAATTAGTACTCAGCCTCACTTAAACCAGCCAGGCCAACTGGGGAGATGGTTCCTTGAAAGGAAGAGATGAGGCATAACCACAAATGTAGGAGGTTTTGGTATTATAATACCCATTGATTTATATGAGGATATTAAAGAAATACTACTAAGTTGAAGTTCTAATATTATTTTTCAGTATATTAAAAGTTACTCTGAGGCTATAAAAGTAGAAAGAAACCAGGGAATGGAATAGGAAAATATGGTGAGGGATTAAAAAAATTACCTTTGTTATTGAATAATATTTGTTAGAATTTATAAAGCTGATTGTTGACAAATGACTCATCTCTCCTTTCTTGATCTCATTACTGTTTAGATCCTCCAACATTTTGCTTCATATAATTATCTTTTTTTCCAACATAATCCTCTCCTTCTCTTCTAGTTTTTTTCTTTTTTCCCTCCTCCAAAGTAACTACATTTCCTACCTCATAAACAAAAGCCGATTAATTCTACTGGTCTTTTAAGCTCCACTCCTTATATTCCTTGTGAAGTCGCTCAGTCGTGTCCCACTTTGTGCTACCCCGTGGAGTATAGCCCACCAGGCTCCTCTGTCCGTGGGATTTTCCAGGCAAGAATACTGGAGTGGGTTGCCATTTCCTTCTCCAGGGGATCTTCCCAACCCAGGGATCGAACCCAGGTCTCCTGCATTGTAGGCAGATGCTTTAACCTCTGAGCCACCAGGGAAGCATATATTCCTTGGTCAACTATAAAGAAATTGTTTAGTTGAAAGTCATCAATGATTTCCTTAATCACCAAATCCAATGGGTTTAGATCCTTTTCCTTGATGGCCTCGTGTCTCTGCAGTATTTGGACTACCTTTCTTTCTTAAAGCATGAATTCGTAGTTTCTATAAACTTTTTCTCCTGATGCTCCTTTTCTTTCTGAGACTTCTTCCCTAGTTACTTGGTTGTTTCCTTTACGTGTGGATGATTTTCTAGGTTTTTGGTTTCTCTGTTCACTGTCTTGGCAGTCTCAAACACTTGCCTATTTTCTAAAGAAAGGATGAGCCTTTCTATTTTGCTGCTTCCGATCACTTCCTTCCCAAATCCATTATAAAAGCCTGGGTTTACTTCTTCTAAAACAAATTTTCTCTCCTGAATCTCTTGGTGCCACTTTTTTTGTTTTTTAATGGCACTACTTTTCAAACTACTTTTTTCCAACTTTTCCAACTTTTTTTTTTTCAACTATTTTTTTCAAACTGCTCTTTCAAACTACTTTAATTGGAAGGACTGATGCTGAAATTCCAATACTTTGGCCATCTGACGTGAAGAACTGACTTATTAGAAAGGATCTTGATGCTGGGAAAGACTGAAGGTGGGAGGAGAAGGGGACAACAGATGATGATATGGTTGGATGGCCTCACCAAATCAATGGACGAGTTTGAGTAAACTCTGGGAGTTGGCGATGGACAGGGAGGCCTGGCATGTTGCAGTCCATGGGGTTGCAAAGAGTTGGACATGACTGAGAGACAGAACTGAACTGAACTTTTCAAACATGGATTAGTTACTTCTGTATAAGACTTGTCTTACTTTCTGGGCTATAAGCTTCTTTGAGAACATTTTTGAATTCAACCCTGCATTTCTTTAACCGTGAGACACATTGTCTTGTATTTATTTGTTTATTCAACATACATTAAAACACCTACTATCTAGGCACTGTGCTAGGCAATGAAGAATACATTTGTGGTTTCTACTCTCATAGGATTTTAGTCTCATGAATTAACAAATACACACTGTGACATAGATTTAATGAAACTTTGAGAGAATGACTCTTGCATCTTGAACTCCTCTTTCATCTTCACTCCCCAAACTGCTGTCCACTTCCTGCACCCTTTCCCTGATAATCTCATAGATTTCTCAAACTCAAAAGCTGAATTTGATTCATGTGCTGTGGACACCTATAAATGAGAAATTTGTTCAGTGTTAAAAAAACAAAACAACAAAACTCATAAACACCTTCTGTCTCTAAACCTTCTGCTGACTTTAGTATTTACATTAATGTATACCACCTCCTCTTCATTACCCAGGGGGGAAATCTTGGTATTCTCTTTGATTTCTTCCTCTTTCTTCATACTTAATTATTTTCATTCAAACACTTATCATTCTTGTTAGGCCTTTTTTTAATCTATAAGAAATTAAGATTAAGATTATTAAGATTATTAATTAGTATTTAGCCAGTAGAGGTGTTTTGTTTGGCCTGCATAATATTTTTGAAAGAAAAGTGAAAGCAAAAGTCTCTCAATCATGTCTATATATTCCTTGGTCAACTATAAAGAAATTGTTTAGTTGAAAGTCATCAATGATTTCCTTAATCACCAAATCCAATGGGTTTAGATCCTTTTCCTTGATGGCCTCGTGTCTCTGCAGTATTTGGACTACCTTTCTTTCTTAAAGCATGAATTCGTAGTTTCTATAAACTTTTTCTCCTGATGCTCCTTTTCTTTCTGAGACTTCTTCCCTAGTTACTTGGTTGTTTCCTTTACGTGTGGATGATTTTCTAGGTTTTTGGTTTCTCTGTTCACTGTCTTGGCAGTCTCAAACACTTGCCTATTTTCTAAAGAAAGGATGAGCCTTTCTATTTTGCTGCTTCCGATCACTTCCTTCCCAAATCCATTATAAAAGCCTGGGTTTACTTCTTCTAAAACAAATTTTCTCTCCTGAATCTCTTGGTGCCACTTTTTTTGTTTTTTAATGGCACTACTTTTCAAACTACTTTTTTCCAACTTTTCCAACTTTTTTTTTTTCAACTATTTTTTTCAAACTGCTCTTTCAAACTACTTTAATTGGAAGGACTGATGCTGAAATTCCAATACTTTGGCCATCTGACGTGAAGAACTGACTTATTAGAAAGGATCTTGATGCTGGGAAAGACTGAAGGTGGGAGGAGAAGGGGACAACAGATGATGATATGGTTGGATGGCCTCACCAAATCAATGGACGAGTTTGAGTAAACTCTGGGAGTTGGCGATGGACAGGGAGGCCTGGCATGTTGCAGTCCATGGGGTTGCAAAGAGTTGGACATGACTGAGAGACAGAACTGAACTGAACTTTTCAAACATGGATTAGTTACTTCTGTATAAGACTTGTCTTACTTTCTGGGCTATAAGCTTCTTTGAGAACATTTTTGAATTCAACCCTGCATTTCTTTAACCGTGAGACACATTGTCTTGTATTTATTTGTTTATTCAACATACATTAAAACACCTACTATCTAGGCACTGTGCTAGGCAATGAAGAATACATTTGTGGTTTCTACTCTCATAGGATTTTAGTCTCATGAATTAACAAATACACACTGTGACATAGATTTAATGAAACTTTGAGAGAATGACTCTTGCATCTTGAACTCCTCTTTCATCTTCACTCCCCAAACTGCTGTCCACTTCCTGCACCCTTTCCCTGATAATCTCATAGATTTCTCAAACTCAAAAGCTGAATTTGATTCATGTGCTGTGGACACCTATAAATGAGAAATTTGTTCAGTGTTAAAAAAACAAAACAACAAAACTCATAAACACCTTCTGTCTCTAAACCTTCTGCTGACTTTAGTATTTACATTAATGTATACCACCTCCTCTTCATTACCCAGGGGGGAAATCTTGGTATTCTCTTTGATTTCTTCCTCTTTCTTCATACTTAATTATTTTCATTCAAACACTTATCATTCTTGTTAGGCCTTTTTTTAATCTATAAGAAATTAAGATTAAGATTATTAAGATTATTAATTAGTATTTAGCCAGTAGAGGTGTTTTGTTTGGCCTGCATAATATTTTTGAAAGAAAAGTGAAAGCAAAAGTCTCTCAATCATGTCTGACTCTTTGCGACTCCAAGGACTATACAGTCCATGGGATTCTCCAGGCTAGAATACTGGGGTGGGTAGCTGTTCCCTTCTCTAAGGGATCTTCCCAACCCAGGGACTGAATACAGGTCTCTTGCATTGCAGGCAGATTCTTTATCGTCTGAGCCACCAGGCAAATATGACATTCCTGTTTCTCTTGAAAAGTTGGAAAATCAGGCAACACTGGCTCCTCATTCATGGTGGAATGACTGGAGTTTTAGATGAGACATCTGAAATACTAATCTCTGTTGTTGTTGTTCAGTCACTAAGATGTGTCCGATTCTTTGTGACCCCACAGACTACAGCACTCCAGGCTCCTCTGTTCTCCACTACCTCCCAGAGTTTGCTCAAGTTCGTGTTCATTGAGTCGGTGATGCTATCTATCCATTTTATGCTCTGCTGTCCCGCTTCTCCTTTTGCCTTCAATCTTTCCCGGCATCAGGGTCTTTTTCAATAAGTTGGCTCTTCGCATCAGGTGGCCAAAGTATTAGAGCTTCAGCAACAGCCCTTCCAATGAGTGTTCAGGATGGATTTCCTTTAGGATTGACTCTAATCTCTACCACTTATTTTTATTACATTCAGTTCATTTCCTCATTTATGAAACATTCTTCTCATGGCTCAGTGGTAAAGAATCCACCTGCAACACAAGAGACGTGGGTTCGATCCCTGTGTCAGGAAGATCCCCTGGAGTAGGAAATGGGAATTCTCTAATATCTTGCCAGGAAAATCCTGGCAGGCTACACAGTCCATTGGGTTGCAAAGAATCAGACTCAGCTGAGTGACTGAGCACACAGGCAGCACTTCATCCTTAACTGAGGCATTTGAATTTGTAATCTTTGGCCTATAAGATGACAGAATGTTAGGACAGGAAGAGATATTAAAAGATCATCTTATATAATAGCCTCTTCCACCTTCTATCCGAAGAACTTAACATCACCTGACCAATTTTATACAACTGTATAGAACTCGGTCTCACAGGGTTCTATTACATGCTGTTAGACCCCTTCCTCACTTTGGGGAAAGTCCATAATCTGGACCCATTGTCCCCCAGATCCCCTACTCAGGGCCCTCCCATAGAATTTTCAGGTTCAAAAGCTCTGTGCTTACAACGCCTGCTTTATCAGGCTCTGAGGCCCAAGACCTTTGTAAGGTATGTCCTAAGTGAGCCACTTTTCTGTGAGGTTTTTGAAGGTTATGAATTGTAAAAATCTATCCCCAGTCTTTCTTGCTTTATTTTCTAGTGCTTACCTGCATATATCTCATATTCCTGTGTGTGTGTCCTGAAACATACCTATTCTTTCCAATCTTTTTTGCTCAGTTTAGTGCTATTCTTTCCTACTTAGATTATCCTTCCCGAGTCTCTGCCTGCCTAATTTTTTCCATCGTCTAAAGTCTACGTGCATCCTTGAAGTGCAGTAGTTAAGAAGGTGGTTTGCATGACAGACGTGGTTTGAAATCTAGGCTTTGTCCTTTACCAGCCAGGTGACCTAGGACAGTTTATTTCTGTAAGCCTGTTTCCTCGTCTGTTAAACCACCACGTGGTTAGAACTACATACTGCTGCTTGCATAACCCACTTTTCTTTCTTATATATCTTTCCTTATCACTAAATACTCTTCTACATTGTCATTTTAAATGGTTCAAAGCATCCCATAATTGTGTATCAGGCTAGTCAAACTGCAGCTCTACACGACTTTCCTAGAAAACCTGCAAATGCTCTTACTTAAATTGATATGAGTGAACGTCTCTTATCTGCATTCATGTTATCCATGTCTAACAAGTATGTAATAATATTTAACCTGTGTTTTCTGTTGGAGAAACTGAAGTGAACCCCACCCAGCTTAACATACATATGCAGTTTTGATTATTTCCTTTTGAAAACTTCCTAGAAGTATACTTGTTTGTTGTCTTAGTCGCTCGGTCATTATCTGACTCTTTGCCACCCCATGGACTGACTGTAGCCAGCCAGGCTCCTCTGTCCATGGGGATTCTCCAGGTAAGAATACTAGAGTGGGTTGCCATGCACTCCTCCAGATCTTCCCAACCGAGGGATCGAATTCAGGTCTTCCGCATTGCAGGCAGATTCTTTACTGTCTGAGCCATCAGGGAAGCCCATACTTATTTAGTCAGAGCATTTAAGAATTTTGATACATAATTCTAAAATGCCTGGAAAGGAGGAGATGTACCAGTTTCTATCCTCATCTGCAATCTTGTTTTATTGAACAGCTGCCCAATATCTATACTATTTTCTTTTTAATCTTTGCCAATTTAATAGGCATTTTAATATGCCATTTATATTTTTAAGTAATGTGGATGAACAGACCTATTTATTGGCCACTTTTACATATTTAGGTTGGTACAAAAGTAATTGTGGTTTTTGCATTGTTGAACTTTGCCATTTAATATTGGAATAATTCTTAAATGTGGTTATGTTCTACATCATTTTAATGCACATTTCTCACTTTGCTTTTTTTGCTAATGACATTACTTGCTGTTTATTTTATATTTATTTTAGACTAGGGAGATGATGTTAGACAAAAAGCAAATTTGAGCTATTTTCTTTATTTGAATTCAAAATGGGTCGCAAAGCAGCAGAGACAGCTCTCAACATCAACAACACATTTGGTCCAGCAACTGCTAACGAACTTACAATGCAGGGGTAGTTCAAGAAGTTTGGCAAAGGAGACAAGAGCCTTGAAGATGAGGAGTGCAGTGGCCGGTCATCAGAAATTGACAATGACCAATTGAGAACAATCATCGGAGCGATCCTCTTATAATTACATGAGAAGTTGCTGAAGAACTCATTGTAGATTTGGCATTTGAAGCAAATTGGAAAAGTGAAAAAGCTCGATGAGTGAGTGCCTCATAAACTGACTGCAAATAAAAAAAAACAAAACCATCATTTTAAAGTGTCTTCTCTTATTCTAGACAACAATGAACCATTTCTCGATTGTACTGTGATGTGCGATGAAAAGTGGATTGTCTATAACTGGTGACAACCAGCCCAGTGGCTGGGCCAAGAAGAAGCTCCAAAGCGCTTCCTAAAGTCAAACTTGTACAAAAGAAAGGTCATGGTCACTGTTTGGTGGTCTGCTCTGGTCTGGCCCACTACAGGGAACCCGTAATACCTGAGAAGCGTGCTCAGTAAACCGATGAGATGCACCGAAAACTGCAACACCTGCCGCTGGCATTGGTCAACAGAATGGGCCCAATTTTTCTCCAAATAACGGCTGACTACATGTTGCACAACCAATGCTTCAAAAGTTGAATGAGCTGGGCTATGAAATTTTGCCTCATCTGCCATATTTATTTGACCTCTTGCCAACCAATTACCACTTCTTCAAGTATTTCGACATTTTTTTTTAAAATAGGGAAAACGCTTCCACAAGCTGCAGGAGGCAGAAAATGCCAAGAGTTCGGGCATGGATTTTTATGCTATGGGAATTAACAAACTTATTTCTCATTGGCAAAATGTGTTGATTATAACGGTTCCTATTTTGACTAATAAAGATGTGTTTGAGCCTAGTTATAATGATTTAAAATTCATGGTCCAAACCACAATTACCTTTGCATCAACCTAATATATCTTTACAACAGCCTGGTTCCAAATAGGGAAAGAAGTAATCCAAGGCTGTATATTGTCACCATGCTTATTTAACTTATATGCAGAGTACATCATGAGAAACGCTGGGCTGGATGAAGCACAAGCTGGAATCAAGATTGCCCGGAGAAATATCAATAACCTCAGATATGCAGATGATACCACCCTTATGGCAGAAAGCGAAGAACTAAATAGCCTCTTGATGAAAGTGAAAGAGTGTAAAAAAGTTGGCTTAAAACTCAACATTCAAAAAACTAAGATCATGGCATCTGGTTCCATCACTTCATAGCAAATAGATGGGGAAGCAGTGGAAACAGTGAGAAGCTTTATTTTTTGGGGCTCCAAAATCACTGCAGATGGTGACTGCAGCCATAAAATTAAAAGACGCTTGCTCCTCGGAAGAACAGTTATGACCAACCTAGACAGCATATTAAAAAGCAGAGACATTACTTTGCCAACAAATGTCCATCTAGTCAAACCTATGGTTTTTCCAGTAGTCATGTATGGATGTGAGAGTTGGACTATCAAGAAAGCTGAGCGCTGAAGAATTGATGCTTTTGAACTGTAGTATAGGAGAAGACACTTGAGAGCTCCTTGGACTGCAAGGAGATCCAACCAGTCCATCCTAAAGGAAATCAGTCCTGAATATTCACTGAAAGGACTTATGCTGAACCTGAAACTCCAATATTTTGGCCACTTAATGCGAAGAACTGACTCATTTGAAAAGACCCTAATGCTGGGGAAGACTGAAGGAGGGAGGAGAAGGGGACAACAGAGGATGGGATGGTGGGATGGCATCACCAACTCGATGGACATGAGTTTAAGTAAAGTCCTGGAGTTGGTGATAGACAGGGAGGCCTGGTGTGCTGCAGTCCATGTGGTCACAAAGAGTCGGACACGACTGAGCAACTAAACTGAACTGAATATATCTTTGGGCTTCCCAGGTGGTGCCAGTGGCAAAGAACCTACCTGCCAATGCAGGAGTTCGATCCCTGGTTAGGGAAGATCCCTTGGAAGACAGCATGGCAACCCACTCCAGTATTCTTGTCTGGGGAATCCCATGGACCAAATTACTTGGCAGGCTATGGTACATAGGGTTGCAAAGAGTCAGACCTGACTGATGTAACTCAGCACACACATGTACACAATATATCTTTTTGATAGATTTTTGTTATTCTTTTGCCAATTTTCAATAGTTTTAAAATTATTATCATCCATTCCCACTTTGACATCCTCCTTCCTAGTTCTGTCTCCTATCTATGTACCTGATCTATGGATCTCATTCCCTTTTATTTCTTTAGGGAATCATTTAGACGGTAAAGCATCTGTCTACAATGCGGGAGACCCGGGTTCGATCCCTGGGTTGGGAAGATCCCCTGGAGAAGGAAATGGCAATCCACTCCAGGACTATTGCCTGGAAAATCCCATGGACAGAGGAGCCTGGTAGGTTACAGTCCATGGGGTCACAAAGAGTCGGACACGACTGAGCANCGGTAAAGCATCTGTCTACAATGCGGGAGACCCGGGTTCGATCCCTGGGTTGGGAAGATCCCCTGGAGAAGGAAATGGCAATCCACTCCAGGACTATTGCCTGGAAAATCCCATGGACAGAGGAGCCTGGTAGGTTACAGTCCATGGGGTCACAAAGAGTCGGACACGACTGAGCAACTTCACTATATTCACTATATTCAATCAGTTATCCTCTTACTACTCTTTAATCTTATACTATTAACATCACCAAGTCTCTTTTCCTTACAGAGAAACTCTAATGTCTTTCTTTCACTTGCCATTCTGCTTTGACTACTGACCTTTCTCCTTTACCTTGCAGCCAAACATCTTGGAAGAATTGTCTTCACAGGCTATGTCCCCTTCATCTGTTTCAACTCACTACAAACAGATTTACATTTTCAGTGCTGTCTTTATTGTTAAGATTTTAATCACAGAAGTATATTATATACATGTGAAAAAAGTGGGACATAAAATGGTTTCTTCAAATATACTCAACTATTCTAAAAATGTTTATGTAGAGAAAAAACTTACATGTAATACATGAAAATTTTAAGTTACTTCTTATAACTGGTTTTATTCCTTTTTTTAAAAAAGTCAATTATTTATTTATTATTTCAGTGGGCACTCATTTATTTCAATTCACATTCCTTTAGACTCCAGTTAACATAGTCCACATTTACCCAGCAAATCTCTGTTGAGAACCACATGAGCCAGCGCATCAGAGCAATTGAGATGAATATAAACTATGCCCTGCCCACAGGAAGGTCTCCAAAGCTGGAAGACCAGATGTCTCTAAATGAATCACGATTACTATGATAACTATTCAAAAGTTCATAAAGAAGAGTATTTGCTGTCTTGAATGAGAGCTGGACAAGTGTCCCAGGGAAGGACATAATTAAATGAGGATTCGAACAAATAAAATCAAGGCAAGGAAGATTACCATTTGCAAAGGGGGGAGACTTGAAAAAAGCACAGTATTGCATAAGTTTAAAGTTAGCTGGAACATAAAGGGGGGAGTTGACCATGGAGGAGGAGGAGGGTGGTAATTAACATCCCTTTGTGGCCAGGATTACACTCTGATCGCTAATACAAGTGATTAATCCCACACTTTCCTATTTTCTGCACAACGCATAGGAAAAAATATTCATATAATTTTCCTAATGGAATTAAATAGTTCCCTTTGGGAAAAGTAACATTTCTCTTGTTCTAAAATCCTTATGCCCTTACCATATCTCAATGGGCAGTCTACAGTTTGTCCCCCCAAATGTCCTCAATTTTATAAACAATAATTAACGTTGATATTAGAACACATTACAGTGTTAATTACAAATTCTCAACTTACATGTTCTAGGAAGGGGCAGAAAAGTAATGATAGTCAAGAGCCGCAAGGGCCACTTCGCTTGGCCGGAAGGCTCAAAGAAGAAGCGGGCGTGACTCAGATTCCCAGGGCAGGCGCTCAGCCTGCGGGCAAGACTAGATAACTCGGCAGGACAACTGCCTCTTCAAAAGGCCCTCCTTCCCTCTTCGCTCTTTCCAAAAGATCATCGAGCGTCTCAGACTCTCCCACTAAAGGCGCCCAGCCATTGGTGACCTTCGGGCGCCTCCGGTTTCCCTGGTAACAGCCAGCCACACCAACCAGGCTCGCCTAAGTCTTCCCAGAATGCCGCGCGCCTTCTCTAATTCACTTCCGGGTGCGGAGGCCTGACTCCTCCAGACGGTAGGTTTGCATATCTTAGCGGTGTGGGGTTTCTGGGTACGGGTATGTCATATTCCTGCAGTGGGTGGTGGAGAATGTTTTGTTCTTTCTCTGCCTTCGAAACGGATCGATAAGGAAAGGCAAATTTCACCGAATTTTTGGTGGCCCTCGATAAGTGAATTATTATTTGCAAAAAAAGCTAGAAAGCGTTTTAAAGTTATGTGCAACTTCCTTTGTTGCTGTGATATTTTAAGCAGCTTTATACAACTTCCTATAAAACAACTATTTTTGCTTTAGAAAATGAAGGCAAGCACACGCAGGCGGAAACAAAACCAAACCGCCAAATTTCCTCTTCACAGTGAGCCCAAACTAAAATGTGGAAGTTTGAAGCAGAGAAAAGTGTCTTGCCGGGCCCAGCAAGGAGAAGGGAGCTGGGGCTCAAATACCCCAAATTCCCTGAAGGATTTCAGCACAGGATTTCTTTCTTTAGATGTATTATTTTATTTTTTGGCTGTAGCGGGTCTTTGTTGCTGCTCAGGGGCTTTCTCTAGCGTCAGTGGACCGGTGCTACTCTCTCATTGTGGAGCATAGGCGCTAGGCCTGAGGGCTTCAGTAGTTGCAGCTGGAGGGCTTAGTTGCTCCCCTGCGTGTGGGATCTTCCCCGGACTGAACCTGTGGCCTTTGCAGTGTAAGACAGATTCTTTATCACTGGACCACCAGGGAAACCTGCAGTAAAGGATTTTTAAAAGCTGAGTGAGGGAGGCTGGTTGCAGGGTGCTGATTAGGTCCTGTACAATTCTCTGGTTGATGTTGAGATAATAGGGCATTTAACAGTGTCAGTCCTAAGGTGTCTATAGGGTCTGGGGGCTCATGATTGTCAGATAGTTTCTCCCATTTGGTGGTGGTTTTATTATCTGTAATTCAGGAAGTATGTATCAGATACTATTATCTTGGTATTTCTTTTTTTTTTTTGTATTTATTTATTTTTTTACACGAACTCCCAAACATGAACCCCCCTCCCACCTCCCACCCCACATCTTCCCTCCAGATCATCCCCATACACCAGCCCCAAGCATCCTGCATCCTGCATTGAACATAGACTGGCAATTCATTTCTTACATGATAGTATACATATTTCAATGCTATTCTCCCAAATCATCCCTCTCCCTCTCCCTCTCCCTCTCCCTCTCCTTCTCCCTCAGAGTCCATAAGTCCGCTCTACACATCTGTATCTCTTTTGCTGTCTTGCATACAGGGTCCTCATTACCATCTTTCTAAATTCCATATATATGTGTTAGTATACTGTATTGGTGTTTTTCTTTCTGGCTTACTTCACTCTGTATAATTGGTTCCAGTTTCATCCATCTTATTAGAACTGATTCAAATGTATTCTTTTTAATGGCTGAGTAATACTCCATTGTGTATATATACCACAGCTTTCTTATCCATTCATCCGCTGATGGACATCTAGGTTGTTTCCATGTCCTGGCTATTATAAACAGTGCTGCAATGAACATTGGGGTACATGTGTCTCTTTCTATTCTGGTTTCCTCGGTGTGTATGCCCAGCAGTGGGATTGCTGGGTCATAAGGCAGTTCTATTTGCAATTTCTTAAGGAATCTCCACACTGTTCTCCATAGTGGCTGTACTAGTTTGCATTCCCACCAACAGTGTAAAAGGGTTCCCTTTTCTCCACACCCTCTCCAGCATTTATTGCTTGCAGACTTTTGGATCGCAGCCATTCTGACTGGTGTGAAGTGGTATCTCATTGTGGTCTTGATTTGCATTTCTCTGATAATGAGTGACGTTGAGCATCTTTTCATGTGTTTGTTAGCCATCCGTATGTCTTCTTTGGAGAAATGTCTATTTAGTTCTTTGGCCCATTTTTTGATTGGGTCGTTTATTTTTCTGGAATTGAGCTGTATAAGTTGCTTGTATATTTTTGAGATTAGTTGTTTGTCAGTTGCTTCATTTGCTATTATTTTCTCCCATTCAGAGGGTTGTCTTTTCACCTTGCTTATAGTTTCCTTTGTTGTGCAGAAGCTTTTAATTTTAATTAGATCCCATTTGTTTATATTTGCTTTTATTTCCAGTATTCTGGGAGGCGGATCATTGAGGATCCTGCTGTGATTTATGTCGGAGAGTGTTTTGCCTATGTTCTCCTCTAGGAGTTTTATAGTTTCTGGTCTTACATTTAGATCTTTAATCCATTTTGAGTTTATTTTTGTGTGTGGTGTTAGAAAGTGATCTAGTTTCATTCTTTTACAAGTGGTTGACCAGTTTTCCCAGCACCACTTGTTAAAGAGATTGTCTTTACTCCATTGTATATTCTTGCCTCCTTTGTCAAAGATAAGGTGTCCATATGTGTGTGGATTTATCTCTGGGCTTTCTATTTTGTTCCATTGATCTATATTTCTGTCTTTGTGCCAGTACCACACTGTCTTGATGACTGTGGCTTTGTAGTAGAGCCTGAAGTCAGGTAAGTTGATTCCTCCAGTTCCATTCCTCTTTCTCAAAATTGCTTTGGCTATTCGAGGTTTTTTGTATTTCCATACAAATCTTGAAATTATTTGTTCTAGTTCTGTGAAAAATACCGCTGGTAGCTTGATAGGGATTGCATTGAATCTGTAGATTGCTTTGGGTAATATATTCATTTTCACTATATTGATTCTTCTAATCCATGAACATGGTATATTTCTCCATCTATTAGTGTCCTCTTTGATTTCTTTCATCAGAGTTAAAAATATGGAACGCTTCACGAATTTGCGTGTCATCCTTGCGCAGGGGCCATGGTAATCTTCTCTGTATCGTTCCAATTTTAGTATATGTGCTGCCGAAGCGAGCACTATCTTGGTATTTCAGAGAGGAGCTACAGCAGAGGTTATGGGAGAAAGGGGTCTGTCCTGGAAAGGCCCTATAGAATCCTGCTTGGTTAAACATTCACTGGTAAACAACCACAGAAAACACTTTGGAGCAGTCTTCCAGATCCTCTCTATGCATATAATGTTTCAAGCAGTAATTACATTGTACATGCTATTTTGTAATCTAAAAAGCTTTTATAAAAATATTTCATTTAAAAACCAACATGGTTGTATGTTTTCCATTGTATTTTTTTAAACAGTTTCTATCTTAAAAAACAAATTTATTTGTTTGGCTGTATTAGGTCTTAGTTGAGGCTGTGTTGGGTCTTAGTTGCGGCATGCAGGATCTCTAGTTGTGGCATGGGCTCCAGAGTATGCCAGCTTCAGTAGTTGCAGCGCTCAGGCTCATTGGTTGCTCCAAGGCATGTAGGATCTTAGTTCCCTGACCAGGGATCAAACCCAGGTCCCTTGAGCCCACGTCCCCTGCACTTCAAGGTGACTTCTTTCCCTCTGGGCCACCAGAGAAATCCCTTCTTTCTGTTCTTAATTAGTACTGCAATGGAGAAATGAAAATCCTTATAGCTAAATCTTTGTCTAAGTTCTCATTTCTCTACGGTAATTATTTTTCTCTTTTTAATTTATAATTTGTGTTTGCACTTCCTCTCTTTCAAATGCCTTCCCATTCCACTCATGTCTTTATAGTATAAATGGATGAAATTACACATATGGCATCTAAAAGTGAAAGTGAAAGTGAAGTAGCTCAGTCGTGTCCGACTCTTTGCGACCCCATGGATCGTCCATGGGATTCTCCAGGCAAGAATACTGGAGTGGGTTACCATTTCCTTCTCCAGGGGAATCTTCCCGACCCAGCGATCGAACCCGGATCTCCCGCATTGGAGGCAGACACTTTAACCGCTGAGCCACCAGGGAAACACATAAGCCTACTCAATTTTTAAAAGTTTATTTTTCTGATTTTAAAAGTAATACATACTTACTGTAGAACATTAGGAAAATGTGGATGAATGTAATAATAATCTGATGTGTAGACAACTACTGATCATATTTTGGTATACAGTTTTCTAGTTTACGATCGAACCCGGATCTCCCGCATTGGAGGCAGACACTTTAACCGCTGAGCCACCAGGGAAACACATAAGCCTACTCAATTTTTAAAAGTTTATTTTTCTGATTTTAAAAGTAATACATACTTACTGTAGAACATTAGGAAAATGTGGATGAATGTAATAATAATCTGATGTGTAGACAACTACTGATCATATTTTGGTATACAGTTTTCTAGTTTTCTCTCTGTTGCTTTCTGCAATAAGCATTAAAAAAGAAAAAGTTTGGTAATATAGTAGCTGAATAGCATTTCAGAAGTTCACATTTTATAGTCCATTTCAGGCCCCATCTTCTCTATCTAGCCTTCCCTGAGAATTCCAGGCTAATTACACTAACTTATAATGGTCTAGGTTCTCACGGCAAGCATACTGGGGTGGTTTGCCATTCCCTCCTCCAGAGTGAAAAAGCCAGCTTAAAACTAAATATTAAAAAAACTAAGATCATGGCATCTGGCCCCATTACTTCAAGGCAAATGGAAGGGGAAAAGGTGGACGCGGTGACAGTTTCTCTTCCTGGGCTCTAAAATCACTGTGGATGGTGACTGCAGCCATGAAATCAGAAGACGATTGCTTCTTGGCAGGAAAGCTATGGTAAACCTAGACAGTGTGTTGAAAAGTAGAGACATCACTCTGTTGACAAAGATCCATATAGNAAAGGTGGACGCGGTGACAGTTTCTCTTCCTGGGCTCTAAAATCACTGTGGATGGTGACTGCAGCCATGAAATCAGAAGACGATTGCTTCTTGGCAGGAAAGCTATGGTAAACCTAGACAGTGTGTTGAAAAGTAGAGACATCACTCTGTTGACAAAGATCCATATAGTCAAAGCTATGGTCTTCCCAGTGGTCACATAGGGTTGTGACAGCTGTACGGTAAAGAAGGCAGAATGCCAAGGAATTGATACCTTTGAATTGTGCTGGAGAAGACTCCTGAGAGTCTCTTAGACAGCAAGGAGTTCAAACCAGTTAAAGGCAATCAATCCTGAATACTTATTGGAAGGACTGATGCTGAAGCTGAAGCTCCAGTATTTTGGTCACCTGATATGAACAGCTGACTCACTGGAAAAGACCTTATTGCTGGGAAAGATTGAGGGAAGAAGGAAAAGAGGGCATCAGAGGATGAGATGGCTGGATGGCATCACTGATGCAAAGTCCAGGAACTTTGGCAAACTCTGGCAGATGGTGAGGGACTGGAAGGCCTGGACTGTTGCAATTCATGGGTTCACAGAGTCTGACACAACTGGACTAGTTGTATCATAATGGTCTAGTTTTCCATATTTGTATATTGATTTCCCTAACTACATTAGAGCTAGTTGTGTGGTCCTGGATAAATTATTCAGTTTTGTTGAGCCCACTTTCTTTATCTGCAAAATATACTGATAATATTTATTTTGCAGGGTTGTGGTAGGGATAACAAATAATGTATCTCAGCTTAATAAAAAGTAGCTTTTATAGCTTTAGCAGTCTATGTACATAGGAGGTGTTCATAATTTTATGTTTCAAATGAATGAGTAATCTGAGCATCTCAATCAATTTAGTTATTTATTGAGCACCTTTGACACACAGGTACTGTTCTTATTCCTCAATATCTCTTGAATCTTAATGATTTAGATACCTTTCTTACATAAATCATATGCTCCTCTCAACCTCAAAAGTTCTCTTATGTTTCTGCTGCCATGCCTGGCACATTGTAGAAGGTGCTAAATAAATATTTAGCTGAACTGAGTAAATTTAGTGGAAAAAGAGAAACACAAGTTAGTTAAAACGTGTCAGGTACTGATGAAGCCATAATAGGTACAAAGTACTTTGTACATTGGGAGATCAGGAGAGATTAATTTTGATTAAGGTATCTGGGAATGCCTTGTGGATTAGTTAGATTTGATCAGGACCTGGAATTTAAGGACTGAGGGTGTGTGTGTATGTGTGCATGCTCAGTTGTGTCCGACTCTGCGATCCATGGACAGTAGCCCACTAGACCACCCGGTGTCCACAGGATTTCCCAGGCAAGAATACTGGAGTAGATTGCCATTTCCTTCTCCATAAGGACCGAGGATGAGGGCTTAAGGATGGAAGTATGAGTTAAGGCTTGGAGGTATAAGTTAAAATGTGTTTTGTTATGTTGATGAAAAAATTAATAGTTGATCTAAGAAAGAAATGGAAAATTTAATTTGAGACAACCTGAGGTTTATAACCTGGGAGACAGTCTTTCAGAAACCTCTCTGAGGACTGCCCCACCCCTTAGAGGTCACAGCACAGTTACAGAAGTTTTTGAGATAAAGGGTTATACATCAAATGAATTACTGACAGAAGGAAGGTTATCTCTCAAGGAGTTATGAAGTAGTGGGTCATCTTGACACTGTACAAGATTGAGAAGGACTATAAGCTCTGGTTAATGCAGATACACAATACACTGTAAGGGGGAGGGAAAACGCTCGATCTGGCAGAGAAAAAATTTAAATTATTCTCGTCTTGCTATAAAATATGAATTTATTTAATCAATTATAGTTATTTTTGGTGGCAAAAAAAATAGGGTGGGCGAATGGCCTAGATGAGGCAAAATAAAAAAGGAGTTTGGTCTTATATTTTGAGGACTTTAGCGTGACCAATTGTTATAATTGCAGTTTTCAAACGTTTCCGGGAAACAGTGCTTTCAGTATTTGGGGCGTCAAGAGAGAGGTGGACCAGAGACTGCAGTTAGCCTGCTGGTGGACAAAGCAGGAAGTCGGAAGATGACAAAAACCTTCAGGGGGAGAAGGGTATTTAATGGCCAGCACTGGTCAGGAGGTAAGGAAGGAGTGTGCCTGAGGAAGCGAGGCTGCGGAACAAGGCTTGTGGGGATCGCACAAGCACAGCTGGTTTCTGCGAGGGTACAGGCCTGCTCAGCCAATTGGCGCCTGGCCCCGCCCCTCTAGGCCCGCCCAGCAACTATGGCCCCGCCCAGCACGCGCCGCCCCTCCCCGTTACCGTCGCCCCGCCCCGCGCTTCTTGCCCGGCGCTCCGTCTGTGTCCCGGGTTGCAGACCCCAGCCACTGAACGTCCTTGGTCCCGCCCAGCGACGGCGGCCGGGCTGGCGCAGGTTCGGCCTGGCAGTGGGAGGGCCTGGGCGGTGGGAGGGAGGTTACCTTTTCCTCTCTCACCCTCCGCCGCCCGAAGCGGGAGGAAGAAGCCGCGGCAAAGTCCGTGGGCGGCATGGCAGAAGCTCCGGATGAGCGCGAGCCGGGCTCCGTGGCAGGGGAGCAGCTGCAGCAGCAACACGTCGGGTGCCAAGTCTTCTCCGAGGGGCTGGCTCAGGGGAAGCCACAGCAAGTGTTCCTCTCCAGTTTCTTCACCAACAACCAGAAGTGCCAGCTTATGCTCTTAAAGACGTTGGCCACAAGTAGGAGCCTTGACCCGGGGGCTGGACGTGTGCGGGGTGGGGTCTGAGACCGGGCGGGCAGGGAGGGGCTTCCGCACCCCTCCGCTAGGGGGCTCCGGGTTCGGCTCAGGTGTGGCGGAGGCCGGGTTCTGGCCCCAAGGGCAGAGTTAAGGCAGATTTAGCATCGTGGGGTGGGTGTGGGGGGCTGAGCCTCAGTTTCGACCAGAGAAGGCGCTGAGGCCCCCTTCAGGACTACGTTTGCCTGTGGCGTGAATGAGGAGTCGGGTTAGGAGTTAGCCCTTTCCTTCACACTCTGACAGATCCTCTCATTTCATAGGTAAATTGTGCATTAATATGGGGACTGGAGAGTCCAGGTGAAGCAGAGTTTTAAAGAGCTACCTTAATTAAAGCATACTTGCTGAAACCGCGCAACTCAGATGAGATTTGAACCCAGCTAAAACTCAGATTGGGACTTGAGCCCTGCAGGCTGGGACCGGAACCAGCTGTCTTTTAATTGAAATCGCACACCTGGTCTCAGGAAGTTCAGGTTCTTTATGTCTCACTGCAGTAGGAATTGAGCAGGAGGCAGAATGATGGGTAAGAAGTAGATTTATTGAGAGAGATACAAACTGCATATGTCTATGGGCTGTCTCAGAAGGTGGGAGGCCCTGGGAGATCCCTGTACCATAGACAGAAGGTGGTCTGTCTCAGGTGGTGAGGGTGGCCTGGATATATGGGCTGGTTAGTTTTTATGGGCTGGATAATTTCCTAGGCTAATGAGTGGGAGTATTATTCCAACTCTTTTGGAGACAGGGTGGGGATTTCCAGGATTGGGGCCAGAGCCCACTGTTTGGCCGTTTATGGTTAGCCTCGGAACTGCTGTGCGCTGTGTCATTTAGCATGCTGATAAATTAAAATGAGCATATAACAAGGCTCAAGGTCTACTGAAAGTTGGATCTTCTGCCGTGTTGGGCCTAACGGGTTCTCGCCGTTTTATGTCACGCCCACAACAGCCCTGTCACTCTTTGAGGGCTGTGCCCTGCCCCGTTTTGTCCTGGTTCACTGCTGCTGGCAGTGCAGACAGTTTTGCAGGCCTACTCTTTGTTGAAAAGGGTTCTTAACCTTCATACACGGATGGGCTTCAGAATGTGGAAACTTCTGATATCGACTGCGAAACTCCTGTTTGTATGCTCCTAAGGGCATTTTTCTGGGGAGAGAGTTCATAGCCCCATGATGTTCTGAGATGCCCATGAACCTGAAAAGGTTAAGAACCATTGCTGTGAGTTACATAGGGACACCATCTGCTGACCAGTTTCTAAATCCAGGGACATTGCACTAGAGATTTCTTAACTTTTTTACAAGGCCGGAGACTTCCCAAGTTTACTTTAGATACATTAAGAGAATCAAAGACAAACTTGTTTGTCCCAAAATAAGACTACTGTTTCATAGCTGGCCAGTGACAGTTCAAAAGTCAACCACTCAGTGAGTTTTCCATCCTTCTTGAGATTATCTGCATCTCCAGCAATCTGGAGGAGAAAAGGGGAGTAGAGGGGAATGATGACATTTTATTTACTTTGCAAATAGATATCAAATGCCTCCTAGATTCTGCTTTGGGCAAATACAGAGAGTAGTTGGGACCCTGCCTTTGAAATGTTCCAAAGTGGAATACACTGGAAAGGACATGGGCTGCAGATTTAGACGTGGGTTTAAATTTTGATCCCTTTCCTTGTTACATATGGAAGAGTGATTTAATTCTCTGATCCTGTCTGTCTTTATCAGGAAAAGGAAAAGGGAGTTGGAAAGGGGTGAAAGTACCTCTTTTAGGGTTGTTGTGAGGAATAGGTTTTATAAGTGTAAAGTGCCAGTGTATCAGGAGCTGAATAAAGAAACTGTAGCTGTTCTTACAGTGGAAGAGCCAAAAAGTGAAGGAAGAGTTGAGATAGGAAGTGAGAAGGACCAGGTGCTGAACTTGAGTCCCAGTAGGAATTAACCCGCTTCAACCTTCCAAGGGGAAAGCTGGTGGAGAACCTGTTAGTGTATTAAAGCATCAACCTGCAGCTTTAAAGTCCTATCCCTGTGATGAGTGTGATGAAAGAGATCAGGCCTCAAGAGAGACATTTGTTTTATTTTTCTCCAAAGCACATCCATTCTAAATACTGCAGGTCCTCCTTTGAAGAACCAAACCAATGTGCTCCCAGCATTTTTTTTTTTTAAAAGAGGACACTAGACTTTTGAACCCATTTCAGCTCTGTAAAACTCTCAGTTGCTTCAGTAATAATGCACTTAGTATGGTGCCTGATACTTGGTATACACTAAGTAGTATTTATTAATAATAATTGTTTTACTGTTAACACTTTTCAAGAGGGATCAGGTTAGAAAAGCAGTAACCAGTACCTAACTTTCTCATCCAACAATACTTTTACTCACCTGATTTTGCTTTCAGCATTTGAAAACCTTAATACCTTTTTTTTTGGCTTACGTCATGTAATTTGCTGTGCATTTATATTCTCAGACAGGACATCTATGTGAAAAGTTGATGTTAGAGGCACTTGGATTCTTTATATTTTCCTGTAATTTTAACAGGCTCATAGATTCTTAGAAGTGGTGGTGGGGGGCTCCGGAGTTGTCTAGGCCTTTTCACCCCCCATCACTGACCAGAAACCTCTGTGCTGTCAATTGACCAGAGTGTTTTAGACCTCTGTTGGAACAGGTTATCTCTGAAGCCCTTTGAGGCTACCAGGCTCTTGTATCGACTGCTGTAATTGTTGGAAAAACCCTTTCTCATGCTGAGTTGAAATGTGCTCCATGTAACTTCTGCACTTTGGTCCTTGTTCTGCTCTCTGAACAAATGTTGGCAGAATCTATTCCCACATGACACCCCTTAAGATACTTGAAATTATTGTGGCCTTAGTTAAATCTTTTTTTTTTTTAACTTTAATCTTTTTATTTTGTTTTGCTGCTGCTGCTGCTAAGTCGCTTCAGTTGTGTCCGAGGTATAGCCTATTAACAATGTTGTGATAATTTCAGGTGGACAGCATAGAGACTCAGCCATAACATATACATGTATCCATTCTCCTCCACACTCCCCTCCCATCTAAGCTGGCAAGTAACAGTGAGCAGAGTTCCATGTGCTATACAATAGGTTTTTGTTGGTTATCTATTTTAAATATAGCAGTGTGTACATGACCTTCCCAAAGTCCCTAACTATCCCTTCCCACACCCCAACTCTGTCCCACAACCATAAGTTTGTTTTCTGTCTGTGAGTCTCTCTCTGGTTTGTAAGTTCATTTGTTATCATTTCTTTTTATGTTCCACATATAAGGGATGTCATATGGAATTTCTCCTTCTCTGGCTTACTTCACTCAGTATGACACTCTCTAGGTCCATCCATGTTGCTGCAAATGGCATTATTTCATTCTGTTTAGTAGCCGAGTAATGTTCCACTGTGTAGATGTACCACATCTTTATCCATTCCTCTGTCAGTGGACATTTAGGTTGCTTCCATGTCTTGGCTCTTGTAAACAGTGCCACAATGAACCCTGACGTGCGTGTATCCTTTCAGAACATGATTTTCTCCAGATACGTGCCCTGGAGTGGGATTGCAGGGTCATGTGGTAGCTCAATATTTAGTTTTTTAAGGAACGTCTGTACTGTTCTCCATAGCGGCTGTAGCAATTTACATTCCCATCAACAGTGCAGGAGGGTTCCCTTTTCTCCACACCCTCTCCACCATTTGTTGTTTGTGGATTTTTTGATGATGGCCACTCTGACCAGTGTGAGGTGATATCTCATGGTAGTTTTGATTTGCATTTCTTTAATAGCTAGAGATGTTGAACCTCTTTGCGTGTGCCTTTTGGCCATCTGTGCATCTTCTTTCTCCTTTCCAAATCTACAGATCCCTTTCTTGCTTCCCGTGGAACATAGCCCTGAACTATTCCAGTCACCTTTCCCTGTGGAACAGCTTTGGTTGGCAGGTCCTGTTTAGAGTGTGATACTCAGAATGGGATGCTGTGTACAGAGGAGGGCAGCCCACAGTGGGGCCACTTACTGCCTTCCTCTAATCTGGATACTGTGCTGCTGTTCATTTCTGTGGCTATGACCACAGTCATGTTGGTATATTTTGTACATATACGTTCCCTCAGTCTTTTGGTATATATTTTAACACATTGTGTTTGATCATTTAACTGAGAAACATATTTGATCTTATCTAAGATGTTTGGTGGTATACTTTTTGGTATTTCTGTCAGTGTTTCATTTCATTAAAGACTTGCTTTTATGTTAATTTAAGCTTATCTTTTTGTATTCATTTTTTAGTCAATTTTAAGATATTAGTATTACTTAAATTATTACTAATTACTAATTAGTATTATTTAAAATTAGATATTAGTATTACTTCACTGAGATTTGAGAGGTATTTTTTCTTTTATAATATTTGGATAATTTAATTGCTGCTTTTTTTTCCAATTACCATATGTAATTGAATCAATATCTTTCTAGATCCATATGTCAAACTTCTACTTGATGCCATGAAGCATTCAGGTTGGTAAGTAAATCTTTTAAAAGTGCTACTCTATATTCTGACTGCTGAAAACAAGCCACCCCTTTCTCCCCCATCCCCCCAGAACTGGAACTCCTTGAGATTTTTCACTTCAGGCCACAAAGCCGTCTCCGCGTGGTAGGTGGTGGCGTGGTGGTGGCTGCATTCCCTCCAGGCAGGCCTTGTTCTCTCTGGTCCTCTTCTGCCCTAACTCCACATCTCTGGCTCCACCATTCACCTCAGGTATTTAGTAAAGACAATACTTAAGATCTTTATCGTAACTAATTACCAAACCTGGTTTTTCTACTATGCCAGTCTCAGCATTTTCCTTAATAGAGAAGAAGTCTCAGTTTGTTATGCATACAGTAGGCTTCCAGGTATCGGTCAACTTTGAGGAGATCAGAAAAAGTGACTTCTGAGCTCCCCTTGTTAACGTTCTGGCCCGAGGGCCGAAACTCCAGCATATTTCCAGTGTGGTCTTCATTAGTCGAGCCAATGCTTTATGGACTCACGGCATAGCTTTTGAACTGGGATTGATTTTGCAAAGACAGTCTCCTTATTTTACAGATGAGAGAACTAAGTGCTGAAGGTGTTCAGTTGCTTTCCCAAGGTGTCCTGTGTGGCAGTGGTGGATGTGGGTGATCCAGCTCTCCTGGCCCAGGGCTGTGCCCCATGGACACTGCTTCTGGACGTTGTCTCTTTAATCCATTCTTGCCTTCTAGTGCTGTTAACAAAGACAGACACTTTTCTTGTGAAGATTGTAATGGAAATGTCAGTGGAGGTTTTGACGCTTCAGTGTCTCAGGTAGGCGTTTTACCAAGTTGTTTTCCGTCCTCCAGTTCTCATGTTTGCTGGGTGCCTTCCACATGCCAGGCATTCTACTTGGTAGACTTTGTGCAGGATTAAAAAAAAATGAGGTAGTCGCGATTCTGACCCTTAAGGTCCTCACATCTCACAGGGGAGACAAGATGTGAATGCAGACAAAGATAGAATTTGAGGCAGGTTAAATTCTTGGAGGTGGGTGTGGTTACCATAGGGGATATTGTGCTGTTCAGCTGCTATATGGTGGGAGGCTGTGAATGTCAGGATAAAGAGTTTCATCTTTACACAGTGGGAAGTGATGCATCTTTGAGAATTTTTGATGAGGAGAGTGAGTTTTCTCATCTGTGATATATGGGTAGTGATTGTATTTATCTCACAGAATGATTATGAGAGTTAAATGAGATTCCTCTTGTAAATTACACTCAAGCCAACACATGTTAGTTTTTAGTCAGTGGGGGGTTCTGACAGAGTTTCGAGGTGATAGATAGACATGTCATGTGATGAGGGTAGATAAAAGTGTTGTACGTCGCAGATTCCATCATGAGTATATAACACACATTTAATTGTTTCCTGCTAGGGAAGTTATGTGTTTTTGGGTTATTTATAGCTGTTTCAGGGAAATCATGGGAAAGAGCAACATAGCAGAGGGGTCAGATATCTGAGTTTTGGAGTCAGATAGACTTTGAGTTCAAATCCTTATTCCCCTGCCTATTAGCTGTGGGGCTTGGGCAAGTTATTAATTTTATTCTCTGTTTCCTCATTTGTAAATTAAAAAAATTATTTTAATTGGAGGGTAATTACTTTACGGTATTGTAGTGGTTTTTGCCATACACTGACATGAATCAGCCATGGATGTACATGTGCTCCCCATCCTGAACCCCCTCCCACCTCCCTCCCCATCCCAATCTCTCAGGGTCAACCCAGTGCACCAGCCCTGAGCACCCTGTCTCATGCATCGAATGTGGGCTGGTGATCTGTTTCACATATGATAATATACATGATTCATTGCTAGTCTCTCAAATCATCCCACCCTCACCTTCTCCCACAGAGTCCAAAAGACTGTTCTTTACATCTGTGTGTCTTTTGCTGTCTCGCATATAGGGTCATCGTTACCATCTTTCTAAATTCTATATATATGCATCAGTATATTGTATTGGTGTTTTTCTTTCTGACTTACTTCACTCTGTATAATAGACTCCAGTTTCATCCACCTCTTTAGAACTCATTCAAATGCATTCTTTTTAATGGCTGAGTAATATTCCATTGTGTATATGTACCACAGCTTTCTTATCCCTTCCTCGTTTGTAAATTGATAACTGTAACACCTATAGCTCTCCAGGTGGGTCCTGGTGAGTTCATTCCCTTTTGGGGTTAAATAGAGTGCACATTTTGAATCTTCATCATATTTCTCAGCAGTGTTATACACAGTTGAGAACTCTTTTCTTTTTAAATAAAATTTTTGTTGTGAAGTATGTCATTCATACAGAAGAACAACAAACCTATATGTATGCTTTAAGTCATAATAATAAAATTAACATCTGTATAACTACCACACATATGTGAGAAATAAAACCCTCCTGGGACTTCAGAAGCCTGTGTGCCCCTTCTTGGATCATAGCCCCCCTTCCTTATTTTTGACTTTCATAATAATCATTCCCTGCTTGTCTGAATGGTTTTAACATCTATGTATACAGTCAAACATTGTGTTATGTAGTTGCCTGCTTTTAAAAAAGTTAAAAAAAAATTATTTATTTGGCTGAACCAGGTCTTAGTTGTGGTAAGTGAGATCTTTCGTCTTCATTGCAAAATGTGAGATCTTTAGTTACGGCATGTAAAACCTTTGGCTGTGGGATGCGGGACCTAGTTCCCTGACCAGGGATCGAACCCCAGACCCCTGCACTGGGAGCGTGGAGTCTTAACCTTGACCAGGGATTGAACCCCAGACCCCTGCACTGGGAGCGTGGAGTCTTAGCCACTGGACCACCAGGAAAGTCCTTTGTTGCCTGCTTTTAAGCTTTGTATATACTTGGAGTCATATGTAATACTCTGTCATTTTATGAAATCGTACAGGATATAGTCCTCTGTAACTCAATTCTTTTGTACAACGTTGTGAGACTCTTCTGTCTTGTGTGCATCCCTGGTTTATTTAGTGTCACTGTTGTACATATTATTCCATTGTATGTCTGTAGTAGAGTTTACTCTCTCTAGTGTCATTTCCAGCCGTATTATTATAAGCAACGCTGCTGTGAATTCTTCACCTTCTCTCCTGAAGCACACAGGCAGGAGTTACTATAGGGTCTCTGCCTAGAGTGGATTGCTGGCTCGCATCTCACGCATTCACTTGACTTGAACAGCTGACACCACTTGCTTGCCATGGTTTCTGGTATGCAGCACTCCTGCAATTGCTCCTTTGGTAGCTCAGCTTCCTGTATCAGCCCTTAAATGGTGAAGTCCCTTAATCCAGAGTGTTACAGCCCCGTCTTTTCTATCTGGCACTCTGCCAAGGTGATCTAATTTGTTTTGCTAGGTCAGAACTCTCTTGAACTCCACATCCGTAGAGCCAAGTGTTCACTGCACACCTACACTTGGAAGTTTTAAAGGCATCTCAGACCTGACACGTCCAAATCCAGACTGATGATTTTTTACCATCCTCCATCTCCACCCAACCTGGTCTTCTCATTTTGCATATCTCAGTAAATGGTACCACCATCCATCCTATTACCCAAGCTGGAACTTTAGGGATCATCCTTGATACCTCTGATTCCCTTCTCATTTTCTATCCAGCACCAAATTTTGTGCAATCTACCTCCTAAACACTTTTTAGGCTTCCACCACCCTAGCTTGGGCACTATTATCTCTTGCCTAGAATACTTTATTCTCATTCAGTTAGTCTCTCTGCATCCAGTTTGGATCATCTTATGCCTGTTTTTCCAATTGTGGTCAAAAGAATGAAAGCAAAATAATAAAACACCCCCTGTTTCACTGTTCCCTTTCAGTGACTTCCCATTGCTGTCGGGATAAAGAGTGACTTGGCCCTGATGGCCTCACCAGCCCTACCTCCTGCCTACCACCTCCAACTTTGTGCTTCAGTCCTATGGGCCTGCCTTCACCTTCTCAAGCATTCTTGTCCTTCAACCCTCCCCCTACACTTTGCATGTATTATTCTCTCTCTGGAATGCTCCCTTCCCCTCTCCTCAAATTTGACTCCTGTTCATCCATCCATTAGATCCCAGTTTTAACATTCGTTCTGCACAGAACCATTTCCCAACTCTGCAGATCAGGTCTGGTACTCCATTGTATGTACTCATAACAACTGTTATTGCATGTGCTCAAACATTTTGGTAAATATTTGATTAATTTTTATCTCCATTTGTAGACTGTAAATCTAATAGGTCTTGATAAATATTAGTTGAATAAATGAATGTTGAATGAATGTATATAAAATACCTGGGACATGTCCCAGTGTCTGGCACATAGTAAGTACGGAGTAAGTAGAAACTATTATTATTAGGACACCTCATGTCTTTGTTATTCTTATAGGGTCCTCCTGTAAAGTGTGCTGTTGGCTTTTTGCACTTCTTTCTGAAGGTCTTTCTGAGGACTTTTCCTGGCAATTCTAGTAGAATGGGACAGTGTGGTCATGCATTGTTGATTCATTGCTCATTCAGAAACTTGATAAGAAGCATTTTACATATATTCTCATTTAATTCTCACAGTCCTATGAGGTAGGTAATGTAAGTCATCTCCTTTTAATAGTTGAGAAACCTGAGGCACAGAAAGCTTAAGAAACTTGCCCAAGATCACTGACTTAGTAAGGAGTGGGGCTGGAATTCGAATCTCTGGTTCATTCCAAGGTCCACGGTTAAATATTGTTAAGAGTCCAAGACAGGCTGGTCCAGTCCACCCGGCGAGGATGGCATGTGAATAAAAGTCCTTAAACTAAGTGCTGTGCAGTCCAAGGAGAGGAGAGCCCTTGGGTAGGCCTTCTTGGCATATATGGAGAGGACCGGGCCTTGATGATGGGGTGGGTGTGGGCCCGATAGAGAAGAGTAGGTGGGGCTTTCCATTGCAGGGAGCCCCTCAGGTGAGAGCGACGGTGGAATCTTACGAAACGAGAGTAGCTCTTGGAAATAGCTGACCTTCTGTCATTTTGGTGCCTCTTAGATTGTTCTCTGCCAGAATAATATCCGTAATCAGGCCCATATGAACAGAGTGGTCACCCACGAGCTCATTCACGCGTTTGATCATTGTCGTGCTCACGTCAATTGGTTCACCAATGTCAGACATTTGGCCTGCTCTGAGGTAAGTTTTACTGTGGAAGATACTTTCCCCCCGCCCTGAACATTGTGTGTTGGAACATTTTAGTCAAGTATGATTTATTTAAACATTTTTGTTTTCTTGTCATAATTCCATGTTTTAGGCTTCGATTTCCATTTTTAACTATTGAATACAGTTTTTGTCTTAAACATAACCTTTAAATCCTAATAATAGTGATTTGACTATTATATGACTATGACTAATTATAATATAAAAAAACGATTTTTCCTATGGAATAAACATTCCCTATATCATAAAATTTATATAAACACTTACTGGGGGCTGTGTGCCTAACACTGTTCTGTTTGTGGATTCTTATTTAATCTTCACAACAATCCCTTGAGGTGTAGATACTGTTATTCCCATTTTATTTAGGTGAAAAGTGAGGCAGTTGTTTAGATACCATGGTTAGTAAGTGGCAGAGGCAAGATTACAGTCAAGGTTCTTGATGGGTTTGCTGTGCTGCCTTCCACAGGTAAAGTTGCTAGCTTTCCCTAGAATAAAACAGTTCATTTCAAAAATGCAACATCAGTTCAGTTCAATTAATCGTGTCCGATTCTTTGTGACCCCATGGACTGCAGCACGCCAGGCTTCCCTGTCCATTACCAACTCCAGAAGTAGGGTTTGCTGTGCTGCCTTCCACAGGTAAAGTTGCTAGCTTTCCCTAGAATAAAACAGTTCATTTCAAAAATGCAACATCAGTTCAGTTCAATTAATCGTGTCCGATTCTTTGTGACCCCATGGACTGCAGCACGCCAGGCTTCCCTGTCCATTACCAACTCCAGAAGTTTACTCAAACTCATGTCCATCGAGTTGGTGATGCCATCCAACCATCTCATCCTCTGTCATCCTCTTCTCCTCCCGTCTTCAGTCTTTCCCAGTATCAGGGTCTTTACCAATGAGTCAGTTTTTCACATCAGGTGGCCAAAGTATTGGAGCTTCAGCTTCAGTATCAGTACGTCGAATGAATATTCAGGACTGATTTCCTTTATGATAGACTGGTTGGATCTCTGCAGTCCAAGGACCCTCAAGAGTCTTCTTCAACACCACAGTTCAAAAGCATCAATTCTTTGGTACTCTGCTTTCTGTATAGTCCAACTCTCACATCCATACATGACTGTTGGAAAAGCCATGGCTTTGACTAGATGGACCTTTTGTTGGCAAAAGTAATGTCTCTACTTTTTAATACACTGTCTAGGTTCAGTTCAGTTCAGTTCAGTCGCTCAGTCATGTCTGACTCTTTGCAACCCCATGAATCGCAGCACGCCAGGCCTCCCTGTCCATTCACCAACTCCTGAAGTTCACTCAGATTCACGTCCATCGAGTCAGTGATGCCATCCAGCCATCTCATCCTCTGTCGTCCCCTTCTCCTCCTGTCTAAGTTAGTTATAACTATTCTTCCAAGGAGCAAGTGTCTTTTAAATTTTATGGCTGCAGTCACCATCTGTAGTGATTTGGAGCCCCCCAAAATAAAGTCTGTCACTGTTTCCATTGTTGCCCCATGTATTTGCCATGAAGTGATGGGACCAGAGGCCATGATTTTAGTTTTCTGAATGTTGAGCTTTAAGCCAAATTTTCACTCTCCTCTTTCACTTTCATCAAGAGGCTTTTTAGTTCCTCTTCACTTTCTGCCATAAAGGTGGTGTCATCTGCATATCTGAGGTTACTGATATCTCTCACGGCAATCTTGATTCCAGGTTGTGCTTCATCCAGCCCAGCATTTCGCATGATGTACTCTGCATATAACTTAAATAAGCATGGTGACAATATACAGGCTTGATGTACTCCTTTCTTGATTAGGAGCCAGTCTGTTGTTCCATGTCCAGTTCTCAGTGTTTCTTCTTGACCTGCATACAGATGTCTCAGGAGGCAGGTCATGTGGTCTGGTATTCCCATCTCTTCCAGAATTTTCCACAGTTTGTTGTGATCTACACAGTCAAAGGTTTTGATGTAGTCAGTAAAGCAGAAGTAGATGTTTTTCTGGAACTCTCTTGCTTTTTCTATGATCCAGTGGATGTTGATATTTGCCATGAAGTGATGGGACCAGAGGCCATGATTTTAGTTTTCTGAATGTTGAGCTTTAAGCCAAATTTTCACTCTCCTCTTTCACTTTCATCAAGAGGCTTTTTAGTTCCTCTTCACTTTCTGCCATAAAGGTGGTGTCATCTGCATATCTGAGGTTACTGATATCTCTCACGGCAATCTTGATTCCAGGTTGTGCTTCATCCAGCCCAGCATTTCGCATGATGTACTCTGCATATAACTTAAATAAGCATGGTGACAATATACAGGCTTGATGTACTCCTTTCTTGATTAGGAGCCAGTCTGTTGTTCCATGTCCAGTTCTCAGTGTTTCTTCTTGACCTGCATACAGATGTCTCAGGAGGCAGGTCATGTGGTCTGGTATTCCCATCTCTTCCAGAATTTTCCACAGTTTGTTGTGATCTACACAGTCAAAGGTTTTGATGTAGTCAGTAAAGCAGAAGTAGATGTTTTTCTGGAACTCTCTTGCTTTTTCTATGATCCAGTGGATGTTGGCAATTTGATCTCTGGTTCCTCTGCCTTTTGTGAATCCAGCTTGAACATCTGGAAGTTCAAGGTTCATGTACTTTTGAAGCCTGGGTTGGAGGATTTTGAGCATTACTTTGCTAGTGTGTGAGATGAGTGCAGTTGTGCAGTAGTTTGAGTGTTCTTTGGCATTGCCTTTCTTTGGGATTGGAATGAAAACTGACCTTTTCCAGTCCTGTGGCCACTGACGAGTTTTCCAAATTTGCTGGCATATTGAGTGCAGCATTTTCACAGCATTATCTTGTAGGGTGTGAAATAGCTCAACTGGAATTCCATCACCTCCACTAGCTTTGTTTGTAGTGATGCTTTCTAAGGCCCACTTGACTTCACATTCCAAGATGTCTGGCTGTAGGTGAGTGATCACACCATCGTGATTATCTGGGTCATTAAGATCTTCTTTGTACAGTTCTTCTGTGTATTCTTGCCACCTCTTCTTAATATCTTCTGCTTCTCTTAGGTCAATTTCTGTCCTTTATTGAGTTCATCTTCTCATGAAATGTTCCCTTGGTATCTCTAATTTTTTTGAAGAGATCTCTAGTCTTTCACACTCTATTGTTTTCCTCTATTTCTTTGCACTGATCATTGAGGAAAGCTTTCTTATGTCTCCTTGCTATTCTTTGGAACTCTGCATTCAAATGGGTATATCTTTCCTTTTCTCCTTTGTTTTTGGCTTTTCTTCTTTTCACAGACAGCCATTTTGCTTTTTTGCATTTCTTTTTCTTGGGGATAATCTTGCTCCTTGTCTCCTGTACAATATCACGAACCTCCATTCATTTTTCATCAGGCACTCTGTCTATCAGATCTAGCCCTTAAATTTATTTCTCACTTCCATTGTATAACTGTAAGGAATTTGATTTAGGTCATACCTGAATGGTATAGTGGTTTTCCCTACTTTCTTCAATATTAAGTCTGAATTTGGCAATAAGGAGTTCATAATCTGAGCCACAGTCAGCTCCTGGTCTTGTTTTTGCTGACTGTATAGAGTTTCTCCATCTTTGGATGCAAAGAATATAATCAATCTGATTTCAGTGTTGACCATCTGGTGATGTCCATGTTTATGGTCTTCTCTTGTGTTGTTGGAAGAGGGTGTTTGCTGTGACAACAAACAGTGGAAACAGTGGCAGAATTTATTTTCTTGGGCTCCAAAATCACTGCAGATGGTGACTGCAGCCATGAAATTAAAAGACTCTTGCTCCTTGGAAGAAAAGTTATGACCAACCTAGACAGCTGCCAACAAAGGCCCTTCTAGTCAAGGCTATGGTTTTTCCAGTAGTCATGTATGGATGTAAGATTTGGACTATAAAAAAAGCTGAGCACCAAATAATTAATGCTTTTGAACTGTGCTGTTGGAGAAGACTCTTGAGAATTTCTTGGACTGCAAAGAGATCCAACCAGTCCTTCCTAAAGGAAATCAGTCCTGAATATTCTTTGGAATGACTGATGTTGAAGCTGAAACTCCAATACTTTGGCCACGTGATGTGAAGAACTGACTGGAAAAGTCCCTGATGCTAGGAAAGATTGAGGGCAGGAGGAAAAGGGGATGACAGAGGATGAGATGGTTAGATGGCATCACCGACTCAATGGACATGGGTCTGGGTGGACAGGGAGGCCTGGCCTGCTGTGATTCATGGTGTTGCAAAGAGTCGGACATGACTGAGTGACTGAACTGAACTGAGATTCCACACATGAATAATATATGATGTTTGTCTTTCTGTGTCTGACTTTGTATATAATATATAGGACTATCCATGTTGCTACAAATGTCATTATTTCATATTTTATAGCAGAATAATATTGTGTATATATACCACATCTTTTTTATCCATTCATTTTTCAATGGACATTCAGGTTGCTTCAATGTCTTGGTTATTGTAAATAGTGCAACTATAAAAATGGGGATGCATAGAACTTTTCAAATTAGTGATTTTTTTCTGGATTTATGTCAGGGAGTGGGCTTGCTGGGTTGTATGTAACTCTGTATTTAGTTTTCTAAGGAACCTTCATACTGTTTTCCATACTGGAGTGGGTTGCCATTCCCTTCTCCAAGGGATCTTCCTGACCAGGACATAGAACCTGGGTCTTTTGCATTGCAGGCAGATTCTTTACTCTCTCAGCCACCAGGGAAGCCCATTCAGCTCCAGTATTTTAATTATCTGATGTAAACAGACGACTCATTGGAAAATTCCCTGATGCTGGGAAAGACTGAGGGCAGAAGGAGAAGAGGGCATCAGAGGATGGGATGACTGGACAGCATCACCAATGCAATGAATATGAACTTGGGCAAATTCCAGGAGATGGTGAGGGACAGGGAGACCTGGCATGCTACAATCCAAGGGGTCACAAAGAGTGAGATATGACTGGGCAACTGAACAACAAAATACTGTTTCCCATAGTGGTGGCACTGATTTACATTCCCAACAAAAATGTGGGGAGTGGGGGTTCCCTTTCCTCCACACCTTCTCCAGCATTTATCTGTAGAGTTTTAATGATTGCTATTCTGATCAGTATGAGGTGATACTTCGTTGTAGTTTTAATTTACATTTCTCTAATAACCAGTGATATTGAACATCTTTTCAAGTGCCTAGGCCATCTGTGTGGCTTTGGAGAAATATCTGTTGAGCTCTTCGGCCCATTTTTAAAATTAGGTTGGCTTTTTTTGTTGTTGTTACTGAGTTGTATGAACTGTGTGTATATTTTGGAAATTAACCTCTTGCTGGTCACACCATTTGCAAATATTTTCTTCCAATCTGTTGGTCAGTTTTACACTTTGTTTATGATTTCCTTTGCTGTGTAAAAGCTTATAAATTTGATTAGGTTCTATTTGTCTATTTTTGCTTTACTTCTATTGCCTTAAGAGACTGACCTAAGAAAATATTACTGTGATTTATGTCACAGAATATTTTGCCTATGTTGTCTTCTAGGATTTTATGATGTCATATATATTATAATTAAGTCTTTAAGCCATTTTGAGTTCATTTTTGTGTATGGTAAGAAGGAGTACTCTAACTTCATTGATTTACATATGGCTGTCCTGCTTTCCCAACACTACTTGTTGAAAAACCACCTCTTCTCCATTGTATATTCTTGCCTCCTTGGTCAAAGATTAATTGACCAGAAGTGTCTGGGATCTATTTCTGAATTCTCTACTCTTTTCCATTTCTGTGACAATACCATGCTGTTTTGATTACTGTAGCTTTGTAGTATTGTCTGAAATCTGGGAGAGTCATACCTCCCAGCTTTGTTCTTTGTCCTCAGGAATTCTCTGATAATTCTGGGTCTTCTGTAGTTTCATATAAATGTTAGAATTATTTGTTTTAGTTCTGTGAGAGATGTCATGGGTAATTTGGTACAAATTGCATTAAATCTATAGACTGATTTGGGTAGTATGGCCATTTTAACAATATTCTTCCAGTCCAAGAGCATGGGCTATCTTTCTATTTCTTTGACATATCTTCAATTTCCTTTATTAATATTTTATAGTTTGCAGCATATAAGTTTTTCACTTGCATAGTCAGGTTTATTCCTAAGTATTTTTGATGCAATTTTAAAAGGGATTGTTTTGCTTCCCCTCTCTATTGTTAATACATAGAAATGCAACCAACTTCTGTATGGTAATCTTGTATCCTGCTGAAAAGTGAAACTGAAAGTCACTCAGTTGTGTCTGGCTCTGCGATCCTATGGGTATACCCCATGAAATTCTCTAGGAAAGAATACTGGAGTGGGTTGTCATGCCCTTCTCCAGAGGATCTTCCCAACCCGGGGATCAAACCTAGATCTCCTGCATTACAGGCAGATTCTTTATTAGCTGAGCCACCATCCTGCTACCTTGCTGAATTTGTTTATCAATTCTAGTAGGTTTTGTGTGGAGATTTTAGAATGTTCTCTACATGGTATGTCGTTTGCATATAATGACAGATTTACCTTTTCTCTATCAACTATATTGAATAGAAGTGGTGGGAGTGGGCGTCCTTGTGCTTTAGATTTTAGAGGAAAGGCTTTCAACTTTTCACCATCAAGTATTATGCTGGCTGTGGGTTTGACATAAATAGCTTATTATATTGAGATATGTTCCCTCTATATCCACTTTGGTAAGAGGTTTTTGTATTTTTTTTTTAATCATGAATGGATATTGAATTTTATCAAATGCTTGGGGAGAAAAGCTCTACATACAGCAAACAACTAGAAACCATGACTACATGCATCAGGACCACTGACTCTGAGTGGAGTCAAGGCCAGTTGGTTGCTCTTGGATCCAATCACACTTGGATCTATGTGATGTATCGATAGGATCCAGTTCCTAGAGTCCAGTTTGATTCAGTTGCATTTTCTCTGAGCTCCCCAGGGCTAGGCACAGTGAGAGAAGGTGAGTTGAACATGGTGGGACCTCAGCCCTACCAGGTGATGTAACCACTGGGCACGGGATCCCTCAACTTCACTGATGCACCCTTCAAGGTCCAGAAAATGCTCAGTTCAGTTCAGTCGTTTTGTTGATCTTTGCGACCCCATGAATCGCAGCACCCCAGGCCTCCCTGTCCATCACCAACTCCCGGAGTTCACTCAAATTCACGTCTATCGAGTCAGTGATGCCATCCAGCCATCTCATCCTCTGTCGTCCCCTTTTCCTCCTGCCCCCAATCCCTCCCAGCATCAGAGTCTTTTCCAATGAGTCAACTCTTCTCATGAGGTGGCCAAAGTATTGGATTTTCAGCTTTAGCATCATTCCTTTCAAAGAACACCTAGGACTGATCTTTAGAATGGACTGGTTGGATCTCCTTGCAGTCCAAGGGACTCTCAAGAGTCTTCTCCAACACCACAGTTCAAAAGCATCAAAGAAGGTGCTCACCTCTCTAATGACCACAAACACCTTCTTCCTTAGTGTGGTGGTTGTGAAAACTGAGCACCCAGAAGCAGGACCACAGACCACAGTTGACTATGTAGTACTTATTTCTTCCCCCTGACTGACTCAGTGGCCCTACCCACAGCTCAGCCTTTCATCCTTGTCACACCTGAACCTACAGGGCAGGTAACATGGTCTACAGGCTGCTCTATTCGCCTGCTGCTGGTTGTATCACTTCATCCCCATGCTTACTGTGCAACCCCTGGCCCAGCACTGCTCTATGAGAGAGACCCCAGCTGGCTGTGAGGCAGGGCAGGGCCCAGGACCTGCCATTTTTCATCCTGGACTCCACGTGGTTCCACACATCTCCCCTGTCACTTCCACACACACCCTCCACCACAGGCTTGACCTATTTCTAAAGCTTTTCCCTAATGTTGAATCATTGTTACATTTGTTCTTTTACTTCACTTTAAACATAAAGATAATGGCATCTGGTCCCATCACTTCATGGGAAATAGATGGGGAAACAGTGGAAACAGTGTCAGACTTTATTTTGGGGGGCTCCAAAATCACTGCAGATGGTGATTGCAGCCATGAAATTAAAAGACGCTTACTCCTTGGAAGGAAAGTTATGACCAACCTAGATAGCATATTCAAAAGCAGAGACATTACTTCGCCAACAAAGGTCCGTCTAGTCAAGGCTATGGTTTTTCCAGTGGTTATCTATGGATGTGAGACTTGGACTGTGAAGAAAGGTGAGCGCCGAAGAATTGATGCATTGAACTGTGGTGTTGGAGAAGACTCTTGAGAGTCCCTTGGACTGCAAGGAGATCCAACCAGTCCATTCTAAAGGAGATCAGTCCTGGGTGTTCATTGAAAGGACTGATGCTGAAGCTGAAACTCCAATACTTTGGCCACCTCATGCAAAAAGACTTTGATGCTGGGAGGGATTGGGGGCAGGGGGAGAAGGGCACAACAGAGGATGAGATGGCTGGATGCGTCACCGACTTGATGGACATGAGTTTGGGTAAACTCTGGGAGTTGGTAATGGACAGGGAGGCCTGGCGTGCTGCAAATCATGGGGTCACAAAGAGGTGGACATGACTGAGTAACTGAACTGAACTGAAACATAAAGATCAAGCCACTCTGTCATTTGAGTTCACATTCCAATTCTTCACCTTCTTTCCCTCTGTTGCCATTACACTCCTAGTCACATCATCTTAGAGAATACTCTTTACTTATCTTGATTTCTTTATTTATAGGCAAAAGCAGAAAATCTGGATCTTGATAAGGAATTGTATGTACTACCACAATAATAATTTCAGGGTGTGGAAGAGGTCATCCGCTTCAACTGCCTACACTTAAAATTGAACCTCCATAAAACATTTCAACCAATTTCTCTTTTTATCTGCTTCTCTGGGTCATTTGGCCAAATATCCACCATCAGGGAAAGTGAGATCTTCAATATAGAGTCCTGGAGAAAAAACTAAATATAAACCAATCATTTAATATGCTAGAGATTTTTTCTTCTGGAGCAATACATACTGACAAATAAAACAAAATATATAAACTACATATTCAGTACAAGGGGAATGCATTCAAAATCCTCTGTACCACTTTTCTTCCCAGAACAGTCAGTTATTATCACAAAACCCAGGTTTCCTGTAGATTCTTCCAGAGATTGTGTGTATGTGTGTGTGCACAAATGAAAGCAATATATAAATATTTCACAGCATCTGTTTTTATTCACTTTAATAACATCAATCCATAAATACCTACTTATATTCTTTTTACTTCATTCAATACTTTTATTACATTAAATACTACATTTTATGGATATGATATAATTATCTAGGACCCTGGAGACTAAATAAAGTTGAGTCAAGTTTTTTCTTCGCTTTTGCTATTACAGGGAAAGAAACATGCTGCAATGAATGTTCTTGTTTAAAATCCCTTATCTGCAATCACAAAGCCCAAACACCTCAGTTTTTTACTGAGTCTTCAAATTCCTAGCACATTCATTTGACAGCTAAATTAATATGAGGCTATCTATAGTCTTTAAACTACTTAATGTGACTTCATAATCTTTTTCAAACACATTACTAGGTTTGATTACAGGTAGATATTTCAGCTCCCACTATTCATGGGGTCGCAAAGAGTTGGACACGACTGAGCGACTGAACTGAACTGAGAGTTGTTACAAAAATCCTGTATTGAAGGGGCGGTCCTAAGGTGGCGGAGGAATAGGATGGGGAGACCACTTTCTCCCTCACAAATTCATCAAAAGAACATTTCAACACTGAGCAAATTCCACAAAACAACTTCTGAATGCTGGCAGAGGACATCAGGGACCCAGAAAAACAGAGCATTGATTTCAAAAACAGGTAGGGGAAAAAATATAAAAGATGAAAAAAAAAAAAGAGAGAGAGATAAAGGAGGTGGGGAGGGAGCTCCTGAAGGGAAGGGAATCCCGTCCTGGGAAGGGAAGCTTAAGAAGAGAGGTTTCCAAACACCAGGAAACACTCTCCCTGCCGAGTCTGTGGTGAGCCTTGGAAACACAGAGGGCAACATAACAGGAAGGAAAAATAAATAAATAATTAAAACCAACAGATTACAAGCCCAACAGTAACTCCCCCAGTGGAAAAGCAGCGCAAATGCCTGCATCCGCCACTAGCAAGTGCAGGCAGGGCAGGGAGGCGCGGGAGGTGCGGGCTGCAGTGCTTTTCAGAATCGGGAAGGAACGCCCCGCGTGAAACCAGAATGAAATAACTTGGGCTAGCAAACCAGACTGTGGGATAGCTACCACACGAAAAGCTCAAACATAAGACACTGCCAGGACTGTGCACAGAACGAAGGGCAGAAAAGAACTAGCCGGCTGCAGACCATCCCCCACCGGTGACAGGCAGCCAGAGCCATAAGGGCTGGAAGGGGGCAATCGCAGCCCTGGGGAGACTTTACCTACCAAACTGCAAGCAGGATTCTTTGATAAGATTTCTGGGGGTTCTGGACAGTCACCTTCTGCCTCACAAGAGGTGCCAGTGGTATACCCAGAAAATTGAGCAGCAGATATGGGAAAGGCGACAAGTCGCAGCTACTGCTCTCGGCAAACACCTGAGCTACTCGGACCTGGGAAGGGTACAAAATGCAGTCCCAACCGAATCTGCACCACTGAAGGCTACCTGACTGCCGAACCTGAGCGGCTTAGACCGGGGAGGTGCATGCAGCCTAGGGCTGTCCTTACACGGTTCCTGGCGGAGCAACGTAGAGCCTGAGCGGTTTGTGTGCTGCGAGCAGGGGCAGGCCCAGCAGGGCTGAGACACTGTGTGCACACGACCGTGTTATTTGTTTGCAGCCTCCCTCCCTCCCCACAGTGCGACTGAACAAGTGAGCCTAAAAAAAAATAAGTGTCCACAACCCCCCCTGTGTCAGGACAGAAATCAGACACTGAAGAGAACAGCAAACAGAAGAAGTTAAAAAAAAAAAAAAAGGGAAGCACCTTGGAACTGACCCCACACAGCAACACCAGAGAAAGGGTCAGATATATCTTTACTATTTTTACAAAAAAAAAATAAGTGTCCACAACCCCCCCTGTGTCAGGACAGAAATCAGACACTGAAGAGAACAGCAAACAGAAGAAGTTAAAAAAAAAAAAAAAGGGAAGCACCTTGGAACTGACCCCACACAGCAACACCAGAGAAAGGGTCAGATATATCTTTACTATTTTTACAATCGTTCTTTTTTTTTTTCCCCTTCGCCCTCCCTTTTTTTTTTTTTTTTTTTTTTTTTTTTTTACAGCCAGAGCCGGAAGGGCTGGAAGGGGGCAATCGCAGCCCCAGAGAGACTTTACCTACCAAACTGCAATCAGGCTTCTTTGCTAAGACTTCTGGGGTTCTGGGCAGTCACCATCTGCCTCATAAGGAGTGCCAGTGGTACACCCAGAAAACTAAGCAGCAGAGACAGGAAAGGCGACAAGTTGCAGTGACTGTGCTCGCCAAACACCTGAGCTACTCAGACCTGGGAAGGGCAAAAAAAGCAGTCCCAACCAAATCTGTGCCTGTGAAGGCTACCTGAGCACCAAACCTGAGCGGCTTAGACCTGAGAGGTGCATGCAGCCTAGGGCGGGCCTCAGACGGTTCCCAGCAGAGCAACGTAGAGCCTGAGTGGTTTGTGCGCAGCGAGCAGGGACAGGCCCAGCGGGGCTGAGACACTGCATGCTCACGACAGTGTTATGTGTTTGCAGTATCCCTCCCTCCCCACAGCGCGACTGAACAAGTGAGCCTATAAAAAAACAAAAACAAAAGTGTCCCCCGCCACCCCCCCGCCCCCCCCGCCGCGTGTCAGGACAGAAATCAGACACTGAAGAGATCAGCAAACAGAAGTTAAAAAAAGGGAACCGCCTTGGAACTGACCCCACACCACCCACAACACCAGAGAAAGGGTCAGATATATCTTTACTATTTTTACAATCATTCTTTTTTTCCCCCCTTTTTTTGTGTATATGTTGTTGTTGTGTGGTTGCATTTCTTCTTTTCTTTTTCTTCTTCTTTTTTTTCTAACTTTNCAGCGCGACTGAACAAGTGAGCCTATAAAAAAACAAAAACAAAAGTGTCCCCCGCCACCCCCCCGCCCCCCCCGCCGCGTGTCAGGACAGAAATCAGACACTGAAGAGATCAGCAAACAGAAGTTAAAAAAAGGGAACCGCCTTGGAACTGACCCCACACCACCCACAACACCAGAGAAAGGGTCAGATATATCTTTACTATTTTTACAATCATTCTTTTTTTCCCCCCTTTTTTTGTGTATATGTTGTTGTTGTGTGGTTGCATTTCTTCTTTTCTTTTTCTTCTTCTTTTTTTTCTAACTTTTTAAAGTTGTTAAGTCCTCTATTTTTCCTTTAATCTTTATTTCTATAACCTACTTTTACTTTTCAAAAATAAAAAAAAAAGACCGTATTTTTTAAAGTAAACACCATATATAGTCTGTTTGGTGGTGGTTGTTTTTTTTTTTAATAATTCTTGTGGCTTTTTTTTTCCTTTCCTCTTCTTTTCTTCAATATTGTATTTTTGAAAATCCAGCCTCTACCCTAGATTTTTAATCTTTGCTTTTTGGTTTTTGTTGTCAATTTTGTACTTTTAAAAACCCAAATTTCACTGTTTGACTACTTCCAATTTACCTTGATTCATGGACCTAACATTCCAGGTTCCTATGCAGTATTGTTCTTTACAGCTTTAGACTTTACTTCCATCACCAATCACATCCACAGCTGGGTGTTGTTTTTCTTTGGCTCCGTCTCTTCATTCTTTCTGGAGTTATTTCTCCACTGTTCTCTAGTAGCATATGGGCACCTGCCTACCTGGGGAGTTCATCTTTCAGTGTCTTGTCTTTTTGCCTGTCTTTGCCTATCTTTAATGGCGGAGTAGAAGGATGTGCGCTCATCTTCTGTGAGAACTCCAAAATTACAACTCGCAGCTGAACAACTGTTGACATGAGAATGCCCACCAAAAAATATACCCCATGTCCAAGGGCAAAGGAGAAGCCCCAGCAAGACGGTAGGAGGGGCCAAATTGCATTTAGAATCAAACCCCATACCTGCCAGAGACACTCGGCAGTCTCAAAACCTTGTGGCACACCAGGAGACTCCACAGAGACTGCGCCAGACCTGCCCTTAGTGTTTGCATGTCTTTGCTTGGAAACCTCCCTTTCTTCAAGATTCATGTCAGTCATATTATGGACCGGGAGAACTCACCTTGTGCCAGTGTTATCTCAAAATGCATGTTGTGGGTGAGGGACCTGGTGCCAATCTCTGAGTTTTGAGACATTTCATTTCTCTCATCTGCAGCCTGCTAGTAGCTATATAGGATTCCCTGGTGGCTCAGATGATAAAGAGTCTGCCTGCAATTTGGGAGACCTGGGTTTGATCCCTGGGTTGGGAAGATCCCCTGGAGAAGGAAATGGCAATCCACCCCAGTATTCCTGCCTGGAAAATCCCATAGACAGAGGAACCTGGCAGGCTACAGTCCGTGGGGTCACAAAGAGTTGAACATGACTGAGCAAATTCACTTTCACTTTCAAGATGATATTAAATGTTTGAGTGTGTCCTGTGGTGTTTGAGTGTGTCCTATGGAGGTACAGGTCAGCAGTGTGTGCACCAGGACCCGGAGACCCCACAGAGACTGAGCCAGAACTGTGTCTGAGTGTCTCCTGTGGAGGTGAGGGTCAGCAGTGGCCTGCTGCTGGGGCAGGGGCTCTGGGTGCAGCAGCCTGGGGTATGGCATAAGCCCTCTTGGAGGAGGTTGCCATTAACCCCACCATAGAGCCGCCAGAACTTACACAGGACTGGGGAAACAGACTCTTGGTGGGTACAAACAAAACTTTGTGCGTACCAGGACCCAGGAGAAAGGGGCGGTGACCCCACAAGAGACAGACCCAGACTTGCCCGTGAGTGTCCAGGAGTCTCTGGTGGAGCTGTGGGTTGGCTGTGGCCTGGTACAAGGTCCACAGCACTGAGTGCAGCAGTGCATGCACAGGACCTTTTGAAGGAGGACGCCATTATCTTCATCACCTCCACCATAGTTTTGGCCTCAGGTCAAACAACAGGAAGGGGGCACCGCCCCGCCCATCAACAGAAAATTAGATGAAATGTTTACTGAGCATGACCCTGCCTATCAGAACAAGACCCAGTTTCTCCCATCAGGAAGCTTCCATAAGCCTCTTATCCTTATCCATCAGGGGGCAGACAGAATGAAAACCACAATCACAGAAAACGAATCAAACTGATCACATGGACCACAGCCTTGTCTAAGGCAAGGTAACTATGAGCCATGCTGTGTTAGGCCACCCAAGGTGGATGGGTCAAGGTGGAGAGTTCTGACAAAACATGGTTCACTGGAGAAGGGAATGGCAAACCACTTCAGTATTCTTGCCTTGAGAACCCCATGAACAGTATGAAAAATACAATACAGGAAGACATTTATTATTATCTTCCTATGTTGATTGGATTGCTTTCAGAAATATATATATATATATGCTCCTAGAAAGACATTTGTATTTCATACTTGCATTTCATTAATTGAAGAGTACAATGTGCTGAGAAGCTTAAAAAAAATTAATATAAATTTCAAGCTTATATTTCATAATTTAGTTTATTTTTTCTTTCCCTTGAAATTAATAAGCAGCCTCACTGCATCTGATTATAACTCATATGATTTGGAAAAAAGACTGAAATCTGAGCTTTTGAATAGTTCTCTCTCTTGGGTGTTACAAGAATGCCTGTTAGCTAGTTAAAGTGTGTTAAGTGCTTTGAGCTCCTCAGAGGAATGAAGCTATGTTACTATAGGAGTATCAAGAAGTGGGCCATCTGATTGCAGTGAATGAGCAAAATTGTGGCCAGGCTGGCTATAGAATGTGGGTAGTTCCACAACTCTTTCACATATTAAAGCTGCTTTTCAGAGTAGGAAATGGGAACCCACTCTAGTATTCTTGCCTGGAAAATTCCATGGACAGAGGAGCATGGCGGACTACAGTCCATGGGGTTGCAAAGAGTCGAAAACACGACTGAGCACATACACCAAGCTGCTTCTTACCTTAAAGATACAGCAAATTAGAAAATATGTGCTAACTTCAGGCTGTCATATTCATAGCATGACCAGTTTGGAATGTTCTTGATTCTTGCACCCATTAACTTTTCATAGGCCAATTGAGGCTTTGGAGGAAGGTCATGAACTTACATGGGTTTAAGGGAAGGTCTAGTAGAGTTTCAGTGGTTTGAGCTAGGAGGACTGGGAGGTTTGTGCACCTGAGTGTCTTAGGTACTATTCTGTTTTATGCGCAGATTAAAAATCAGTTTGTAGGTCTTTGGAAGAATGCTTTCTTGAAGTCCTTTTGGTCATTTCTAGAAGTGAGAACAGAGTATCTGTAAAGACTGTAGAGAGCATAATCTTTAACTCAGAAGTCCAACTCTGACTTTTGGTTCCAAAAGAAATTAATTCTGTCATTAAGGCTCCAGAGAAACATTTTCAAAATTCCTTTTGAATAGGGGATGTTTTGTAGCTTAGCTCATAGATGTCTGGTCTTTTTTAAAAAAATCCTTTTCTAAATTCAGTAGTTACTTGTTTGTTTATTGGTTGGCTGGGTCTTCGTCGCCATGCCGTCTTTTCTCTAGCTGCAGCCAGCAGGGGCCAAACCCGACTTGGGGTGTACCAGCTTCTCATCGTGGTGGCTTCTCTCGTTGCAGAGCATGGGCCTCGGTGGTTGTGGCACAAGGGCTTGGTAGTTACGGTTCCTGGACTCTAGAGCGCGGGCTCAGTAACTGTGGCCTGTGGGATTAGTTGTTCCACGGCATGTGGGATCTTCCTGGGCCGGGATCGAACCCATGTCTCCTGTACTGGCGGCAGATTCTTTAGCACTCAGCCACCAGAGAAGCCCTTTGCTCTTTTTCTTAACTTAAGAACTTCTTAAGTCAATGGAGTTGAAAAAATCTTACAGATACTCTGTCCTCAGAAAAATATGCCAGTTTTGTATTCTTTTATAATAAAAAAATCAGTAGGTATAAAGGCATAGAGCACAAGTGCTTACTTTCTTTTTGTCTGCCTTCTGTCTTTGTGATAGGTTCGAGCTGCTAACCTGAGTGGAGACTGCTCACTTTTAAATGAAATATTCAGGTTGCATTTTGGATTAAAACAACACCATCAGGTAAAAACTAGCATATGAAATCGCTTAACTGTCAAGAGTGCTATGAGTGGAAATAATGAATAGAGAAATGAGAAGTACATTTAGTATTTGAAATTTGAAAGAACTATTGTTTGAAAAGAATACAACATGTATATCACTTAAACCAATAGAGGGAATTCAGTTATGTTTTATAATTACGGGCAAGCTCTGTGACTGGGAGATTTTTCACAGTGAAAGGAGCTATGATATCTCGCATGGGATCATTTTGGATGGGGGTAGATAATGAATGGAAATGAAATCACATCCTGTCTTCTATTCTAACGGCCCTGGACTTCTGTTTTCAAACTATCATTGTTCTTAAGACAAAAAAGTAATACCTGTCAGAACAGGGACTGCAGTGCAGCGTGGTGTGTATTAGTGCTCCTTTATAAAGGCTGTGTGATGTGACAGCAAAGCTCTGGATCGGCACAGACTTAATTACGAAGAACTGAGCTGAGAGATTTTGTAAACAAAACAAAATGAAAACTATAGGCAAGATCAGTCCTGCTGGAAAGCTTTTAACGTCACCGATAAATGGACCCGGGGAGAGGAAATTTAGAACTGATGGACTGGTGAAGAATGTGAGCAGTTCTTCGCACAGCAACCAGGGTGCTCTGTGTCCACACTGAGGAGAAAGGCTGGTCAGAGCTTTTCTATGGGAAGAGGTTGCTGGGCCAATTTGTGACATACGTGGACATCAGGATAGCAGTTTCAACCAGATGTAGAAAGGACAGGCTTGGAACAACAACAGGAAGGTCCTTGGTGGAATAACTCAACTCAGCTCTGGGGAGGAAGGTGAAATGTCACAGTGAACAAAGAGAAACTGTGAACTCAGTGAATGGGAGTTCGAAGGCAAACCTGGGGCCTGGGAAGGGTGGCTGTGCAGATAAGGCTGTTATGCTTTCAGCCTGTGCCAAGTCCACTTGGTGATGTGTCCTGAGCCACATGGCATCTGTGCCCTCCAGTCCCGGCTCTTCTGGTGAAGTCAGCCCAGGCAGCATTTGAATGGGCTGTGTGTTCTGGCTCTCAGTGGAAAGAGTGGAAGCAGGGTACACTCAGCACATCCCCAAGAAGAGGCTAATGCACATAAGGGGTGTGATCCGGGGCCGAGAGTCTTTGAAAGAAATCTCTCCTCTTTTTACCTTGGGTTGGAAGCAGCAGTGGATGAATACAGCGGGCAATAGGATGAAGATAGGTGGAGGCAGTGGGAGAAGAGTCCTAGCTTTTGTATAGCATGTGCCCAAGAAAAAAACTTGATTTTTTTTTTTTCCCTCTGGAAAATTAGAAAACCTTCAAATTTTGTGTGTGGTTTCCTGTTACCTCCAGGGGAGATGCCCCTCTCAAAAGAAGTTATCCAGCAATGGTCAGCTATGAAAAACTGAGAGAGAGATAGGCACAGCAGTATATTTCAGATTTATTCAAGTAAAAAAAATTCAACCAGAACCTTATTTATAGACTTTTAAAATGATTTTTCAAATTGGGAGTTACTGTTTAGCAGATATTGCCTAGAACGTATCATCATTGGGAAAGATAAGAAGAAGGGAAGAGAGGAAGAGATCTTTCTTATACCTAAATAATTTTAGATTGAGCTAAACATGCTCCATAATTGCATCTTTATTTTTTGGACTGATAGAAATGAATAAAATAACGAGAGAAAATTAATTTTGACCGTGGTTCAGACCTTTTGTGAAGTGTTACTATTTCATGAGTAAATTTTCATATAAGATTAACACTATATACTTTCTTGCTCCTTAGACTTGTGTGCGAGACAGAGCCATTCGTTCTATTCTGGCTGTTAGGAACATTAGCAAAGAAGTAGCTCAGAAAGCTGTTGATGAAGTTTTTGAGTCTTGTTTCAATGACCATGAACCTTTTGGAAGGATCCCTCATAATAAGACCTATGCAAGATATGCTCATAGAGACTTTCAAAACCGGGATCGATACTACTCAAATATATGAAGACAATGATATTTCATACTATAGAGCTTCAGTGATCATGAAGAAAGTATGGTTCCTAAGCGGACAAACATAAACGATCAATTAAATACAGGGAAGACACAGAAGATGCTGATTCTAACATCAGAAAAAGTAACTGTGGTGAGAAATGAAACTGCCTTAAATGCAAAGGCAAACACGGTATCTTTGTAGCTTTGGATCTTGGTAAATAAAGCAAATAAATTGTTAATTTAAAATTTTCTACAATATACTTGTTATTACTTGTGTTTTATTTTTATGATAGTGATTTGTTTTTATTATATGTGATCATTTTAATACTTGATTATGAAACCTGTGAAGTATGCCCTTGTATGATGTGTATGTCTTCTTTGGAAAAATGGCTTCAGATCCTCCACCCATTTTTAAATCAGGTTGCTTGTTTTTTGATGTTGAGTTGTATGAGTTTTTGTGTATTTTTAAAGTAACCCCTTATCAGATATTGTTTGCAAGTATCTTCTCCCGTTTAGTAGGTGACCTTTTCATGTTGTTGATGGTTTCCTTTGCTATGCAAAGCCTTTTTAGTTTGACGTCCCTTTTGTTTATTTTTGCTGTCCTTTTGCTTGCCTGAGGAAACATATCAAAACAAAAATTACCAAGGGTGATGACAAAGAGTTTACTGCCTATGTTTTCTTCTAGAAGTTTTCTGGTTTCAGGTCTTACTTTTAAGTCTTTAATTCATTTTGAATTTACTTTTGTGCATTGTGTGAGAAAATAGTCCAGGTTGATTTTTTTTTTTTTTGTATGTAGTTGTTCAGTTTTCCCAGTACCATTTATTGCAGAGACTGTCTTTTCCTCAATGTATATTCTTGATTCCTTTGTCATAGGTTAGTTGCCCATACAAGGGTGGGTTCATTTCTGGGCTCTATTCTGTTCCATTAATCTGTGTGTCTCTTTTTGTGCCAGTGCCAGTACTGTTCAGATTAGTATAGCTTTTGTAGCATAGTTTGAAATCGGGCAGCATGATAACTAGCTCTGTTCTTTTTTCTCAAGATTGTTTTTGCTATTGTTTCTTGTGTTTCTGTACAAATTTTAGAATTTTTGCTGTGCTGCTGCTGCTAAGTCACGTCAGTTGTGTCCGACTCTGTGCGACCCCATAGATGGGAGCCCACCAGACTCCTCTGTCCCTGGGATTCTCCAGGCAAGAATACTGTCAGTTGTGTGAAAAATACTATTGGTATTTTGATAGGGATTGTATTGAATCTGTAGATTGCCTTGGATAATATGGTCATTTTAACAATATTGATTCTTCTAATCCATGAGCATGGTGTATCTTTCCCTCTGTTTGTGTCATCTTCAATTTCTTTAATTAGCATCTTATAGTTTTCCAAGTACAAGTTTTCTACTTCCTTAGATATATTCCTAGGTATTTAGTTCCTTTTGATGTAATTATAAATGGTATTAATTTCCTGTTTTCTCTTTCTGATAGTTCATTGTTAGTGTATAGAAACACAACAAATTCAACAGCATGCTAATAGGATCACACACCGTAACCAAGTGGGATTATTGCTGGGGTACAAGGATGGTTCAACACATGAAAACTGGTCAGTGGATTATAACACATTAACAGAGTGAAGGAAAAAAATCACATGGTTATCTCAATTGATGCAGAAAAAGCATTTGACAAAATACCACCCATTTATGATAAAAGCTCTCCAGAAAGTGAGCACAGAGGGAACCTACCTCAAAATAATAAAGGCTGTATATGACAAACCCACAGCTAGCATCATACTCAGCAGTGAACAAGACAAGGATGTACGCTCTTGCTACTTTTATTCAACATAATTTTGAAAGTACTAGCCATAGCAATCAGATGAAAAATAAAAAGGAATCCAAATTGGAAAAGAAGCAAAACTGTCACTGTTTGCAGAAGGCATGAACTATATATAGAAAATCCTAAAGATGCTACCAGAAAGCTACTAGAGCTCATCAGTGAGTTAAGTGAAGTTGCAGGATATAAGATTAATACCCAGAAATCATTTTCATTTCTATACAATAACAATGAAAAGTCAGAAAGACAGATTATGGACACAATCCCATTTACCATCACATCAAAAAGGAAAAAATGCCCAGGAAAAACCCAGGGCTCAGACAGTAAAAAATCTGCCTGTAATGCGGGAGACCCAGGTTCGATCCCCGGGTTGGGAAGATCTCCTGGCGAAAGGATTGGCAACCCACTCCAGGTTTCTTGCGTGGAGAATTCCATGGATAGAGGAGCCTGGGGGACTACAGACTACCCCTAGGGTTGCAAAGAGTTGGACATGACTGAGCAACTCACACACAAACAAACTTGCCAAGGAGACAAAAGACCTGCACTCTGAAAACTATAAGACACTGAGGAAAGAAATCAAACATAATACAAATGAAAGATAAATCATAATTTTGGATTGAAAGAATCGATATTGTCAAAATGATTTATACTACCCAAAGCAATCTACAGACTCAGTACAATCCCTATCAAATTACCATTTGCATTTTTTTATCCAAGAACAAAAAAATTTAAAATTTGTATAGAAACACAAAAGATCCCAAACAGCTAAGGCATTCCTGAGAAAGAAAAATAGCTGGAAGAATCAGGCTCCCTGACTAGAGACTATACTACAAAGCTGTAGTCATCAAAACAGTACTGACACAAAAACAGAAGTTTAGGCTAATGGAACAGGATAGAAAACCCAGAAAGAAACCCATACACCAATGATAAGTTAGTCTGCAGCAAAGGAGGCAAGAATATATAATACAGAAAAGACAGTCTCAAATTAAGTACTGCTGGGAAAACTGGACAGCCACGTATAAAAGAATGAAATTAGAACATTTTCTAACACCATACACAAAAATTAACTCAAAATAGATTAATGACCTAAATATAAGACTGGATACTATAAAACTCTTAGAGGAAAATAGGCAGAACACTCTTTGATGTAAATTGCAGCAGTATCTTTTTGGAGCCATATTCTGCTGCTGCTGCTGCTAAGTCACTTCAGTTGTGTCCAACTCTGTGTGACCCCATAGACGGCAGCCGACCAGGCTCCGCCATCCCTGGGATTCTCCAGGCAAGAACACTGGAGTGGGTTGCCATTTTCTTCTCCAATGCATGAAAGTGGAAAGTGAAAGTGAAGTCACTGAGTTGTGTCTCAGCGACCCCATGTACTGCAAACTACAAGGCTCCTCCGTCCATGGGATTTTCCAGGCAAGAGTACTGGAGTGTGGTGCCATTGCCTTCTCCCCCTATCAAGCTACCAACAGTGTTTTTCACAGAGCTAGAACAAATAATTTCACAGTTTTTATGGAAATACAAAAAACCTTGAATAGCCAAAGCAAGCCACTCTTCTTTCTTCTTGAGAAAGAAGAATGGAACTGGAGGAATCAACCCGCCTGACTTCAGGCTCTACTACAAAGCCACAGTCATCAGGACAGTATGGTACAAGGCTCCTCCGTCCATGGGATTTTCCAGGCAAGAGTACTGGAGTGGGGTGCCATTGCCTTCTCCGGAGCCATATCCTAGAGTAATGCAAATCAAAGCAAACAGATGGGGCCTAATTAAACTTAAAAAAACCTTTGTACATCCAAGGAAACCATAAACAAAATGAAAAAACCACAGAATGGGAGAAAGTATTTGCAAATGAAGTGACTGACAAGGGATTAATCTTCAAAATATACAAACAGCTCATGCAACTCAGTATCAAGAAAACATGTAACCCTGGGCAGAAGATTGAAATAGACATTTCTTCAAAGAAGACAGAGATGGCCAAAGAGCACATGAAAAGATGCTTAACTTTGCTAATTATTGTAGATATGCAAATCAAAACTACCATGAGGTATCACCTCACACGGTCACAATGGCCATCATCAAAAAAGTTTACAAACAATAAATGCTAAGAGAGGGTGTGGAGAAAAGGGAACCCTCCTGTACTGTTGGTGGGAACGTATATTGGTGCAGCCATTATGGTAAACAGTATGGAATTTCCTTAAAAAAGTTGCAGTGTGACCCAGCAATCCTATACCTATCCAGGGAAAGCTATAATTTGAGAAGATACAGGCACTCCATGTTCATAGCAAATTATTCACAATAGCCAACACATGGAAGCAACCTAAATGTCCATCGACAGAGGAATGTATAAAGATGTGGTACATACATACAATGAAAAATTACTCGGCCATAAAAAATAATGAAACAATGCCATTTTCAGTAATGTGGATGGACTGAGAAATTATCATACTCAGTGAAGTAAACCTGAGAAAGACAAATACGATAATCAGTTATATGTGGAATCTAAAAAATGATACAAATGAACTTATTTACAAACAAACAGACTCATAGACTTTGAAAACCAACATGGTTACCAAAGGGGAAAGTTAGAGGGGAGGGATAAATTAGGAGTTTGGGATTAACATATACACACTATTATATATAAAATAGATAATAAGGTCTTACTGTATAGCACAGGGAACTCTATTCTGTAGTAACTTACATCTACAGAAAACGAATCTGGAAAAGAATGGATAAATGTATATTCATAACTGAATCACGTTGCTCTGTGTTGTTCAGTTGCTAAGTCATGGCTTACTCGGCAACCCCCCTGGACTGCAGCATGCTAGGTTTCCCTGTCCTCTACTGTCTCCTGGAGTTCTCTCGTGTCCATTGAGTTGGTGATGCTGTGTTGCCATACCTGAAGCTAATACAACATTGTAAATCAACTGTAATATAAAATAAAAATTTAAAGAGAATAACTCTGAAAATCAGGCAAACCGTGGATTGGAAGAAAATATTCGTTTATCTGACAACTCTAATGTGAAAATATAGAGTTTCTATGTCTCAAAATAGGGGTGGCTCAAATAGTAAAGAATCTGCCTGCCATGTGGGAGACCTGGGTTTGATCCCTGGGTTGGGAAGATCCCTGGAGAAGGGAATGGCAATACTTTGGTATTCTTGCCTGGAAAATTTCATGGACAGAAGAGCCTGGTGAGCTACAGGCCATGGGGGTCGAAAATAGTTGGACACGACTGAGTGACTAATATACACACACATACATGACTTAAGAATAGAAAAACAACCCATTTTAAAAACTGGCAAAAACACTTAATGAACACTTTACAAAGGAAGCGACATAATTGACCAATAAACACTGCAATGAGAAACTACACACAACACACCCACTAGGAAAGCAAATATTTAATAGACTGCCGACAATATTTGTTAAGATGTGCAAACAGAACCAGAGAAGGCAATGACACCCCACTCCAGCACTCTTGCCTGGAAAATCCCATGGATGGCAGAGCCTGGTAGGCTGCAGTCCATAGGGTTGCTAAGAGTCGGACACGACTGAGCGACTTCCCTTTCACTTTTCACTTTCATGCATTGGAGAAGGAAATGGCAACCCACTCCAGTGTTCTTGCCTGGAGAATCCCAGGGATGGGGGAACCTGGTGGGCTGCCGTCTATGGGGTCGCACAGAGTCGGACACAACTGAAGTGACTTAGCAGCAGCAGCAGCCAGCAGAACTCTCATGAATTACTGGTAGGAATGTAAAATAATATCACTTCAAAAAAAGGTTTGGCAGTTTCATATAAAGTTAAACATTCACCTGTCCCTTGACTGTGCTGTCCTGAACTTGGTGTTTTATTTAAGAGAGATGAAAACAAACCCACAAAAAGACTTGTATAAGAATGTCTATAACATAATAAGTTAACTTATTTATAATACCTAAAACCTGGAAACAAGGAAATGTCTGTCAACAGGAGAATGTGTAAACAAATTATGGTATATTTTTACCCGGGAATACTGCTCAGTAATAAAAAGGAATCAATCATGATATATACAATAAGCTAGATGAAGCTCAGACATCATGCTAATTAAAAGCATGAGACAAGAGAGTACATACTTAATGATCCCATGTCTATGAAATTATAGTATGGGTAAAAATAATCTGTGTTAAAAAAAAAAATCAGAACAGTGGTTGCCTGGAGTGAGGGAGAGGTCAAAGAATTGACGGATTAGAGAGAAGGAACTTTCTGGGCTGATGGAAATGTTCTATATCTTCATTGTGATATGGGTTACAATGATGTGTCCGTTGTCAAAATTGTTCGGTTAATACTTAGACATCTCAACATATGTAACATTTGCCTTAAAAATAATTGAGGGCCTCCCTGATGGTCCAAGGACTTCCCTGGTGGCTCAGACGGTAAAGCGTCTGTCTACAATGCGGGAGACCCAGGTTCGATCCCTGGGTTGGGAAGATCCCCTGGAGAAGGAAATGGCAATCCACTCCAGGACTGTTGCCTGGAAAATCCCATGGACAGAGGAGCCTGGCAGGCTACAGCCCAAGGGGTCACAAAGAGTCGGACACGACTGAGAGACTTCACTTCACTTCACTTCCCTGATGGTCCAGTGGTTAAGAATCCACTTTGCGATGCAGGGGACACCAGTTTGATCCCTAGCCTGGGAAGATCCCACATGCCGTGGAGCGTCTAACCCCAAAGCCACAGCTCTGTCAAGCCTGTGCTCTAGGGCCTGCGAGCCCAACACCTGGGCCCAAGTGCCACAATTAGTGAAGCCTGGGCGCCCCGGAGCCTGTGCGCTGCAGCAAGCCACTGCAGCGAGAAACCTGCGCGTTACAGCTGGAGAAAGTCCCCGCACAGCAACAGAGGCCCAGCACAGCCAAAAATAAAAAATAAGGAAAAAAGAAATTCTTAAAAAGGCCCATGGACAGTGGGTGGAGGTATAGATCAACAACATGGCAGAGTGTTGATAAGTGTCAAAACTGACTGAGATAGAGAATTCATTTTACAATTCTAGATACTTTGTAAATAAAATTCTCCACTGTTTTTTTAAACTGGAGGAAATGAATTAAAGATTAATATGCACTGAATTCTAAATACTATATTTTTTTAAAGAAAGTGAGAACTGGTATATAACTACACAGTCTTTGCTAGGCCGAAAATTGAGTGCTAAACAATTAGAAAATCATTGTTTTGTTCATTCCTGCCCTTGGGAAAGAGAAGGAAGGGCAGAGTGAAGAATGAAACAGGACAATCTTAGTCTGCAGCAATCAGACCACACTATTCAGTGATTCAACCTCCTCTTCTCAAGGGGAAAAAGATATCCAGGCAAGATATGACCAAACCTAGATATTTGTTAATTAAACTCACTTCAGAGCAATACCCTGAGTGAATAATTAATTAAATGTTAATTTATGTTGATGATAATATTGCACTTGAATTTTGGAACTTTTTCCCTGAATTTTAAATATTTGAGAAGCAAGAGCTAAGTATTCTGCTGATAACCTGCATTTTTTTCCCGCATATTTTCTTTTTTCTTTTCCCTGCTCATTTCTACTGCCAACTTTGATAATGCAAGTGGTAGAGTTCCCAAGCAGAAGGAATTTAGTTCTATAGAAATTAGCAAGTAGAGTATCTGGGATTTTATAAGGATGATAATTTTTTTTCAACAGATGTTAAGGCTGAGAAAATACATTGGGGGGTCCAGCGGGTAAGAGTCTGTCTTGTAGTGCAGGGGTCGTGGGTTTGATCCCTGGAGGGAACTAAGGTTCCACGTGTTGTGGGGCAACTAAACCCGTGTACCACAAGTACTAAGCCGGCATGCCACAACAGAGATCCTGAGTGCTGCAACTGAGACCCCAGGCAGCCAAATAAGCAGATAAATGGAAAAAATTAATCCTTAGTGGCATCCTCAGTGGTAACTGGCAGCTTCTGAGTGCTATCTGCAGTTACATTGCCTCACATCGAAGGTGGTAAAATAATGGGGGGAAAATCAAACTGGGTCTAGAAAACTCTTAACAGAATGCTGCCTTTTCTGAAAATTAGTAAATCCCAGGGTTCCAGAGCAAAGGCCAGAGCTTTATGTATGTCCCTTCCAAATCTGGATCGACAGGGTCAAAGTCAGATGTGTCTGGAGGGGCCAGGCTGGTCACTGGAGTGGCCAGTTACTGGTAGGAGGCCCTGAGGAGTTTGTGTCAAGAGGCTGGACTCAAGACTCACTAAGGGAAGCACAGTGCCCCTCCCTTCCATTTTCCCAATCAGGGCATGAGGAGGAGAGTCAATCTGAGGGGAAAAATAGATATTGCATTACTTCAGTAAATTCTTATTTTAATTTTTACTTTTGGGCCATGCAGCATGGCATGTGGGATCTTAGTTCCCTGATCAGGGATCAAACTCATGCCTCTTGCATTGGAAGCATGGAGTCTTAACCACTGGACCACCAGGGAAGGCCCAGTAAATATTTACTAAGTACTGACTGTCTACTGCATACTGATGCAGGCATTAGAGATACTGAAATGTCCAACTTGGATTGGATCTTTGTTGTCATGGGGAATAGCTGCACCAAGGAGGAGGAAGTGTGGGGTGGTTTGGGGCTATAAAATTTGGTACCCAGCCTAGAGGAAGTGATGTTTAAACTGAGACCTGAATTTGAAGAGGAGTTAGCGAGTCCGGGGGGTGTGGAAGGGGACTTCCAAACAAGAGGAAACTCTGTGTGAAGGTCTTAGAAGGGGGCAGGGACAGTGAGAGAAAGGTTGTGGAAAGGGATAGTGTGGAATAAAGTATCTGAAACTGGTACTCACTTCCCAGGGAGATGAGAAGCTCTATAACGTGAGTGTCAGAAAAGGTAAACAGTGGGAAAGAATGAGATATTCTGTAAATGGTTTGGAGAAAACTGGACGCCTGGAAAAAAAGTTAAATGCTTAAGTTATTTCTATACCAAAATAAGTTCCAGAGATGTTAATAGAAAAGAAAGCCATAAAAATACCAGAACATGGGAGAATTTTAAACATAATCTTAGATTGGGAAAGCCCAGTGGCACCCCACTCCAGTACTCTTGCCTGGAAAATCCCATGGGTGGAGGAGCCTGGTAGGCTGCAGTCCATGGGGTCGCTAAGAGTCAGACACGACTGAGCGACTTCACTTTCACTTTTCACTTTCATGCATTGGAGAAGGAAATGGCAGCCTACTCTGGTGTTCTTGCCTGGAGAATCCCAGGGACGGGGGAGCCTGGTGGGCTGCCGTCTATGGGGTCGCACAGAGTCGGACACAACTGAAGTGACTTAGCAGTAGCAACAGCAAAGTGACACAAAAATTAAAACCACAAAAGGTGCTAGCGATACTCTTAACAGCACTTTTAATCTNAGGGACGGGGGAGCCTGGTGGGCTGCCGTCTATGGGGTCGCACAGAGTCGGACACAACTGAAGTGACTTAGCAGTAGCAACAGCAAAGTGACACAAAAATTAAAACCACAAAAGGTGCTAGCGATACTCTTAACAGCACTTTTAATCTTCAAAAAAAGATAAAAAATATTTTCAACCCAGTAGCATGAAAGATGCTAAAGTGATGACTGTTTACATCTATATAAAAAACAACAGAAAAACGAGCAAATAACATGAACAGAGAATACAAATATGTACCTCTTTAAGCAAAAGATTTACGTGACCTTATTCGTAATAAGAGATGTACAAGCTATGACATACTGTTTTCACCTAAGAGGTTTACAAGGATCAAAAATATACATCAAACTAAAGAACTTCATAACAAAGGGAACCACTAACAAAATGAAAGGCAACTTACTGAATGGTAGAAAATATTTGCAAATTGTATATCTGATAAGTGATTCAGTTCAATTCAGTTCAGTCGCTCAGTCGTGTCCGACTCTTTGTGACCCCATGAATCGCAGCATGCCAGGCCTCCCTGTCCATCACCATCTCCTGGAGTTCACTCAGACTCACGTCCATCGAGTCCGTGATGCCATCCAGCCATCTCATCCTCAGTCGTCCCCTTCTCCTCCTGCCCCCAATCCCTCCCACCATCAGAGTCTTTTCCAATGAGTCAACTCTTCTCATGAGGTGGCCAAAGTACTGGAGTTTCAGCTTTAGCATCATTCCTTCCAAAGAAATCCCAGGGTTGATCTCCTTCAGAATGGACTGGTTGGATCTCCTTGCAGTCCAAGGGACTCTCAAGAGTCTTCTCCAGCACCACAGTTCAAAAGCATCAATTTTTTGGTGCTCAGCCTTCTTCACAGTCCAACTCTCACATCCATACACGACCACAGGAAAAACCATAGCCTTGACTAGACGGACCTTAGTCAGCAAAGTAATGTCTCTGCTTTTGAATATACTATCTAGATTGGTCATAACTTTTCAGCAAGAACTTCTATAACTCAATAGTACCTCCCCCCAAACAACCTGATTAAAAAAATACACAGAAGATCTGAATAGACAGTTTTCCAAAGAAGACATATAGATGGCTAACAGGTACTTGAAAAAGATGCTCCACATCATTTATCATCATGGAAATGCAAATCAAAACTACAATGAAATGATCACCCCCTACCTGTTAGAATGACTGTTATAAAAAAGACAAGAAATAATGTGTTGGTGAGGATGTGGAGAAAAAGGAACCCTTGTGCACTATTGGTGGAAATGTAAATTGGTGCAGCCACTGTGGAGAGCTCTGTGTGTGTGTGTGTGTGTGTGTGTGTGTGTGTGTGTTAGTCACTCGGTAGTGTCTGACTCTTGGCAACCCCATGGACTATATCCCACCAAGATCCTCTGTCCATGGGATTCTCCAGGCAAGAATACTGGAGTGGGTTGCAATTTCCTTCTCCAGGGGATCTTCCCAACCTCGTGATTGAACACATATATATATACAGGTGTCTAGAATATTCCTATAAGTAAATACAATGAGCTATCTCGGGTGGCTCAGTGGTAAAGAATCTGCCTGCAAATATAGGAGACACAGAAGACATGGGTTTGAACACTGGGTTGGGAAGATCCCCTGGAGAAGGAAATGGCAACCCGCTCCAGTGTTCTTGCCTGGAGAATCCCATGGACAGTGGAGCCTGGTGGGCTACAGTCCATGGGGCTGCAAAGGTTCGGACACAGCTGAGCACACATGCAGTGAATAAAAGTCTCCACCAGGGAAAGTGAACTAGATGTTGGAGAGGGAGGAAATGTTACTATTTGCTGTGTACGATTTTGAACCTTTTGAATTTTGTATATGTGCATCTAGTAACTAAAAAATTAAATGTGCGTTTACTTATTCATATTTTTTTCAAAATTTATGTCAGTATAATCAATGCCTTTGTTCTAAGTGTGAGCAAATCATTGCAGTGTTAACCTTAATGTTGTTAAATATATTGTAAATTTATTTTCATCATATTAGTTTCATTTTTCAAGCTATAATCCCAAGCACACCTTTTATTGAAAATGTCTACCATAAAATTCCCATTTTAATTGAATTCTCTTTCAGGATTCTTATTGCTGGCATTAGTTATCTTTGATAATGAGGAGTCCCAAATTCCCGTTTCCAAAGCTACAGTGCGTACTAATTTCACCATAATCTTAACAGTACTTAGCACAGACCTTGTTTGTTTGTTTTCATTGCACTACCATACACATAAAATGTACCATCGTAGCCATTTTAAAGTGTACAGTTCAGTGGGAATAAGTACATTCATTTTGTACAGCTGATACCATCCTCCATCTCCAGCACTATCTCGTCTTGCAAAATGGAAACTCGATCTCCTTTAAACAATTCCCCAGTCTTCACGCCCTGACCCCCCAGTAACCAGTGTTCTACTTTTTGTCTCTGTGATTTCGACTACTGTTAAGTACCTGAGAAATTTGTGAGGATTAAATATTTTTACATATAAAAGACTTAGAAGGATGACTGGCATATGTATTACTAGCTGTTGTTATCTAAGTCCAATAGAACTTTCTATGATGATGAAATGGTTTTCACCTGCACTATCCATGTGGCATACATGAAATATATGTGGCTATTCAGTATTGAACTGTGGCTAGTAAGACTGAGGAATGGCGGTCCAGTGGTTGCGCCTGCATACTTCCAATACAGGGGGTGTGGGTTTGTTCACTGAACAGGGGAACTAAGATCCCACATGCTAAGTGATGCAGCCAAAATAAAGAAATAAAGTCATTTTTTTTTTAAAAGGAATGGCATTTTACATTACATTTTATTTAATTTTAATTAACTAAAATTTTTCAGTCACATGTGATTAGTAACTGCCCTATTGAACAGCAAGAATCTAGAGCTTAGAGGAGAGGCCAGGCCTGGAGTTACAGATGGAGTTGTCACCTTATGGCTGATAGTTGAAGTTGTAAGAATGAAGGGAGATAAATGGGAAAGGCAGAGGGCTGAGGATTAGAAGCTAGGGAATACCAGCATTTCAGTTTTTTTCAGAGAAAGAAGACATGGAGACATGGGAAAAAGACCAAAAGTAGACGAGGTACCTTGTAAGAAAAACAGGACAATTCCAAGAAGGGGAGTGGTCACTAGGTTACACACCATGAATTGAGTTAATACAATAAAACTGACCATATCTGTTGACCATATCATATGACTATATCATATGATCATTGTTGACCATATCATATGATCATTGTTGACCATATCTGGGTGCTCGAGGTAGGTTTTGTAACTTTGCAGGTGGTGGTGGGGGAAATTGGCTGTGGAGTGGAATTTGAGGCACCATTTGTAATGCCTCTGCCTTCTCTGGTAAATACGAGCAAAAGACCTTATGAAGGCATTGGTTTTGAGTGCTTGCAGAAGAAATATTTCAATACTGATTTCCATGACTAGTTCTGGACACATTTAAAAGGCAACACTGTATGCACCACTTTCTACAACATAACCCTGTTGGGCTGCACCCCACAGGCTTACAAGGTCTGCACCTGCCCAGCTTTAAGGTCTAAGAAGGAGCCTGGAATCAGCAACAGAGCATCAGTGCTTTAATGGATGAGAGAGCCTACATGTCTCAAGCAGGGTCCTGGAGTTGGACCTGGCTGTGTGGCAGATAGATGGTGGGCAGGACCTGGCGGCAGGCTCCCTCCTGCTGGGTAGGGAGGGGAAATTGCGTTATTGGGGGAGTTGATGTCTGGTTGGCTCATTAGTTCCCAGGGAAACCAGCAGAGGGGCATGCCCCTCGCAGCTCCTTTGATAAGAACAGTCACTAGGTGGGGCCTTGGGCAAGTAGGTAGGAAGGTTAGTCATGTGAGTTGGGAAAGCAGGCATAGTTCGAGCAGGGGATATACAGAGAGTGAGAGAACAGTTATCTTGAGTGGCCTCANAAAGTGAACTAGATGTTGGAGAGGGAGGAAATGTTACTATTTGCTGTGTACGATTTTGAACCTTTTGAATTTTGTATATGTGCATCTAGTAACTAAAAAATTAAATGTGCGTTTACTTATTCATATTTTTTTCAAAATTTATGTCAGTATAATCAATGCCTTTGTTCTAAGTGTGAGCAAATCATTGCAGTGTTAACCTTAATGTTGTTAAATATATTGTAAATTTATTTTCATCATATTAGTTTCATTTTTCAAGCTATAATCCCAAGCACACCTTTTATTGAAAATGTCTACCATAAAATTCCCATTTTAATTGAATTCTCTTTCAGGATTCTTATTGCTGGCATTAGTTATCTTTGATAATGAGGAGTCCCAAATTCCCGTTTCCAAAGCTACAGTGCGTACTAATTTCACCATAATCTTAACAGTACTTAGCACAGACCTTGTTTGTTTGTTTTCATTGCACTACCATACACATAAAATGTACCATCGTAGCCATTTTAAAGTGTACAGTTCAGTGGGAATAAGTACATTCATTTTGTACAGCTGATACCATCCTCCATCTCCAGCACTATCTCGTCTTGCAAAATGGAAACTCGATCTCCTTTAAACAATTCCCCAGTCTTCACGCCCTGACCCCCCAGTAACCAGTGTTCTACTTTTTGTCTCTGTGATTTCGACTACTGTTAAGTACCTGAGAAATTTGTGAGGATTAAATATTTTTACATATAAAAGACTTAGAAGGATGACTGGCATATGTATTACTAGCTGTTGTTATCTAAGTCCAATAGAACTTTCTATGATGATGAAATGGTTTTCACCTGCACTATCCATGTGGCATACATGAAATATATGTGGCTATTCAGTATTGAACTGTGGCTAGTAAGACTGAGGAATGGCGGTCCAGTGGTTGCGCCTGCATACTTCCAATACAGGGGGTGTGGGTTTGTTCACTGAACAGGGGAACTAAGATCCCACATGCTAAGTGATGCAGCCAAAATAAAGAAATAAAGTCATTTTTTTTTTAAAAGGAATGGCATTTTACATTACATTTTATTTAATTTTAATTAACTAAAATTTTTCAGTCACATGTGATTAGTAACTGCCCTATTGAACAGCAAGAATCTAGAGCTTAGAGGAGAGGCCAGGCCTGGAGTTACAGATGGAGTTGTCACCTTATGGCTGATAGTTGAAGTTGTAAGAATGAAGGGAGATAAATGGGAAAGGCAGAGGGCTGAGGATTAGAAGCTAGGGAATACCAGCATTTCAGTTTTTTTCAGAGAAAGAAGACATGGAGACATGGGAAAAAGACCAAAAGTAGACGAGGTACCTTGTAAGAAAAACAGGACAATTCCAAGAAGGGGAGTGGTCACTAGGTTACACACCATGAATTGAGTTAATACAATAAAACTGACCATATCTGTTGACCATATCATATGACTATATCATATGATCATTGTTGACCATATCATATGATCATTGTTGACCATATCTGGGTGCTCGAGGTAGGTTTTGTAACTTTGCAGGTGGTGGTGGGGGAAATTGGCTGTGGAGTGGAATTTGAGGCACCATTTGTAATGCCTCTGCCTTCTCTGGTAAATACGAGCAAAAGACCTTATGAAGGCATTGGTTTTGAGTGCTTGCAGAAGAAATATTTCAATACTGATTTCCATGACTAGTTCTGGACACATTTAAAAGGCAACACTGTATGCACCACTTTCTACAACATAACCCTGTTGGGCTGCACCCCACAGGCTTACAAGGTCTGCACCTGCCCAGCTTTAAGGTCTAAGAAGGAGCCTGGAATCAGCAACAGAGCATCAGTGCTTTAATGGATGAGAGAGCCTACATGTCTCAAGCAGGGTCCTGGAGTTGGACCTGGCTGTGTGGCAGATAGATGGTGGGCAGGACCTGGCGGCAGGCTCCCTCCTGCTGGGTAGGGAGGGGAAATTGCGTTATTGGGGGAGTTGATGTCTGGTTGGCTCATTAGTTCCCAGGGAAACCAGCAGAGGGGCATGCCCCTCGCAGCTCCTTTGATAAGAACAGTCACTAGGTGGGGCCTTGGGCAAGTAGGTAGGAAGGTTAGTCATGTGAGTTGGGAAAGCAGGCATAGTTCGAGCAGGGGATATACAGAGAGTGAGAGAACAGTTATCTTGAGTGGCCTCACCATACACTCCATGGAACTCTGTTCTAAGGCGTTGGAAGATTATGGTGGCTGTTTCCTTATTAAAATGTTAACGTGTGAGTCAAATTGACGGCTTTTAAACCAGAAGGATTAGTTTCATTTAATTATATTGACCAAATTGATTTTTAAACCAGCAGAATTCTTTGTAGTGTTCAAGAAGTCATTATGCTCTACCCAAGCAAGAGGAATGGGTCACCTTGGGAGTCGCTGCTGGAATTTTCCTTTATGACAATACACGGGGAACGAAATCATTTGTCCTAAAGAGACTCTCTCATCAAGTTTCACCAAGCCTGTCTTGATTAATTTTTCAAAAGCTCATGAGGAGGTTTACCAATTATACTTTCAAGGGTTCATTTGATCAGCTTCACTTGGTTGCACAGTCTGTATATTGCTCCAAGAGATGAAAATGGTTAAAAAAAGGTCTGATGGAACTCAACTATGAACTAAATTCTAATATGACCTAAACTTGTGTGCTTTCAATTATTGCATAGCAAATTCTCATACCATTTCTGCAAAAGTAGGGAGCAAATATTAAGTCCTTTTGGGCAGTGAGGGAGACTGTGACAGCAAACAGGAAGATCACTCAAGATGATACGATAACCTGCTGCAGAACTATTACGTTTTTCTCTGAGCCGCCCTCCTTCTTTTGTTTCTACAGCAGTTATCAGTATGGTGTTGTGGTTGTGAATAATCTGCATTTTCAGCTCTCACAGACATTCTGTCGTTCCATACAGAAACAAATTCCCTTTTCTTCTGTGGCCTCTTTTAAAATTTTGCTCCTCAAAGTGTGATCCTTGGCCCAGCAGCAACTTCATCAACTGGAAGCTAATTAGAGATGCCCAGATTCTGCTAAATCAATCTGCATTGATTCACATGCACGTCAAAGGCAAGAAGCCCTCTCTGAAGGGACTTGATGGGTTCAAGACAGCACTTGGCCACCCTGGCTGCATATTAAAACTGCCAGAGCTGCTTTTAGCCATGAGGTTCCTGGGGATTCCAACCTCAAGGGTTCTGAGGTAACTGATTTCCAGGTGGGACCTGGGTATGCTTCAGTTTTAAAACTTTCACAGGTGATTCTACTGTGTAGGCTTGAGATTTCCTGCTTTAGAATCATGTGACACCTAGGTGCCCTTATTTTCAAATTCATTATTCTGAAAACAAAGCAAAACAAAATATTCTATATATTTCATATAGTATTTTTTGTTCCTGCATAAAAGAAATCCAGGAATTCAGAACTTTTCTCATTGAATCCATTTACTAATTAAATAACTTAAAAAAAAAACCACACAAATGTTTTCAGTCATGCCTAGCAGACCCTGCTAATGCAATCTTTTGCTTTAGGCTTTGATATGTTAAAACCTATTCAGTATCTCAGAAAATGCAAGTGAAGAAATAGAAGACAAAGAGATGTTTTGCTTTTATCCATTATTATGGTAGGATAAGCACTTCGTATCACAAGAGAAAAGAATTTCAATTATGAAATTCAGAGCACATGTGAAAATAGCTAAGGTCTGTGGATAAATACAGGCAACCCAATTAAATTTGAATTTCAGATAAACAATGGATTCTTTTCTACTTAGTAATTTAATATCTTTTACTGTAAGTATTCAGTATATGTCATGCAGGTATGAGATATATTTTTATTTACCAAGTTTGGCAGCCAAAGCAATAGACCATGTAAAATGAGGCAAAAATTGCATTTATAATTAATAAAAATTAGAATCTATAGATGTGCCAAGAGGTTGCCTACCCAAATTCTTTATGGAACACGTTACAATTTAAACAGCAGTAATATATACTCCATGATTACAGCTCAACAGGAAATCTCTAAGTGTTTTTGATTAAGATACCTGTTTAGGTATGAGATGGCTGGATGGCACCACCGACTCGATGGACGTGAGTCTGAGTGAACTCCAGGAGTTGGTGATGGACAGGGAGGCCTGGCGTGCTGCGATTCATGAGGTTGCAAAGAGTTGGACACGACTGAGCGACTGAACTGACCTGACCTCTTTAGGTGAGGATTGTAATGTTAAGAGATAATAATTTTAAATAATTCCATGTATTTCGATTCTACACTAAGTACCATTTTACTAACACTTTTTACTAGTTTATGTGTAAAAGAATTTAATCAAAATGAAACATCGCATGTTCTCAAGAAAAAGCAAAAGACAAAAAAGCCGCCCGGAGCAGCCTGAGCTGTTGGAAAATATAGTCAGTAGAGGGCGCTAGAGTATCACGGATGAATTTCGACTCATGTTTTTTGCAATGCTTTGTGCTACTTTGATTTTATTTAAATATTTATTTCAGCCCACTTTGCCATGCAGTGTTGCTAACACAGATGAGAAACTAAAGGCAGTACGAGTGTACTGTTCAGCCCTCAATGATACATTTCTTTTGCCCAAGATCCTTGACAGCAATACACTTTAGCCCATGTTGGTGATTCAAAGTACTGAGCTTTCTGTTTAGGCTTGAATGCCCGGGTCTCTGCAAGTGTGTGATTGTGTCAGTAATAATGCGTCTGATTAACAAAGGCAGTGTCAGGTGGAGGTTTATCAGGTGAAGGATGAGAAAATCCCAGTTGGGGTGGGAGATAACCATGGCTGGCCTGACTTGGCTCCTGAACCAGAGACTGTCACGTGTCACAGTTCTGTCCTCATGTGTGCACACCGAAAAGGTGTACGGAAGTCTAGTTAAATTCAAGACAATTTCATTTCCCCTCCGTACTGCCGATGTGACAGAGAAGGAGCACTCGTTATGTGTCTGCTTTGGGCTAGGCTTGACCTCTTGCAAGGTGGCTTCCCTGGTGGCTCAGACAGTAAAGTGTCTGCCTGCAATGCGGGAGACCCAGGTTAGATGCCTGGGTCAGGAAGATCCCCTGGAGAAGGAAATGGCAACCTACTCCAGTATTCTTGCCTGGAAAATTCCATGGACGGAAGAGCCTGGTAGGCTACAGTCCATGGGGTTGCAAATGACATGACAGCCATTTCACTTCACTTCACTTGACCTTTTATAGATTTTATTTTATTTTCATAACAACTCTGTGTGGTGGATGTTATTATCATCTCTTTACAGATAAAACAACAACTGAGGCTGAGAGAAAGAATGGATTTCCATGGACACTATTCTTGCATATAGTGAGTACTCATTGAACATTAGTCTAAGGGGGCATTTCCCAAACTTTGTTCTGAAAGACACTGATACCCTTCAAGGTTTCATAAGGTTTCCTTATTAAACAGTTTTGGAAAATATTGCTAACTTTGACCCTCTCTTAGAGTTTCACAATGCACAAATGTGTTACAAAGTTTCTTAAGAAATTCTGTGGCAGGAAAACATCTTTAACTTTGTGCAAGCTCAGGTTTCGTAATCAAAAAAAAAAAAAAAAAATGATGAGGACCATTTTTAAAAGTCTTTATTGAATTTGTTACCATGTTGCTTCCATTTTATATTTTGGTTTTTTGGCCCCGAGGCATGTGGGATCTTAGTTCTCTGGGGAGGCATCAAACTCGCACCTCATGCATTGGAAGACAAAGTCTCAACCACTGGATTGCCAGGGATGTCCCAGGTTTCACAATCTTAATTGATCTAAGGAGCCCTTTTTGTTCCTCCATGTTTGGAACCATCAATATTACAAGGCAGGTGAAACATGTTTTGAGAAGTATGGATCTAATGAGTAAGTATGTAGAATATTATTCATGGCAGGAATTAAGGGGAGTTAGTTCATCATTGCTATTATCGTCATCAGAAAACATATTAAGGCTTCTCGAGTGGCCCAGTGGTTAAGAATCCGCCTGCCAATGCAGGGGACACGGTTCCATCCCTGGTCTGGGAAGACCTCACATGCCTCAGGGCAACTAAGCCCATGTACCACAAGTACTGAGCCCATGCGCCGCAACTCCTGAAGCCTGGATGTGCTCCCCAGGAAAAGAAGCCACGCGAGGAGAAGCCCTGCCCTGCACCTAGAGGGAAGCCCCTGCTTGCTGCAACTAGAGAAAAGCCTGCGTGCAGCAGGGAAGACCCACTGCAGCCAATAATACATTTCGAAAATATACTAAAGAAACATGGATTCAGCCCCTTCTGTTTGTAGGACATTCGGTTAGAACCCAGAGACATGGCTCAGACCCTATCGTAGAGGACGTTACAGTTTAGGGGCTTCCCCTGGTGGCCCTGACAGTAAAGAATCTGCCTGCTGCAGCGACTCGAGTTTGATCCCTGGGTCGGGAAGATCCCCTGGAGAAGGAAATGGCAATCTACTCCAGTATCCTTGCCTGGAGAANTGGCTCAGACCCTATCGTAGAGGACGTTACAGTTTAGGGGCTTCCCCTGGTGGCCCTGACAGTAAAGAATCTGCCTGCTGCAGCGACTCGAGTTTGATCCCTGGGTCGGGAAGATCCCCTGGAGAAGGAAATGGCAATCTACTCCAGTATCCTTGCCTGGAGAATTCCATGGAGAGAGGAGCTTGATGGGATATAGTCCATGCGGTCGCAAAGAGTCGCCTGCGACTGAATGACTAACACTTTCACACTTTACAGTTTAGACGGGGAGGTAAAATGTCTTTAGTTTGAATGAAAATACAGCTTGAATTCCTATGATACTATTCTGCCAACTTTTGGAGTTAGGATAGTGTTAACGGATAACAGGGTTTCCAATCATTTCTTAATGTGGCATTCTGTTTCATTCCCCTAGCGAACAATTACCATCTTCTTTCATTAATTTAGTATGGCTCAGATGTTTGGAGGATGAGACATTTAAACATTTGATTATGAGTAGATCCTAGCAGAAGTTGTTAAGAATCATACATCTTTGACACACCCTGGGAAAACAGATGTTCTCCTTTTCACATGCAAGCGCACACACACGCACACACTCAATTTCAGCTCATCAGTGCATCTCATCTTCATGTCATTTGTGAGATGAACCAAAGCAAATGAAGGATGCAGATGTCTATGTCAGGGGGTTGGTCAAACGATTTGGAGTTTACAAAATTCAGGAGTGTCAGGAGTGTTAATTTTGATGGCCGGCAAGTTGTCAGGAGCCTTTCTTCTCTAGAGATGTGATAGTTCACAAGATTCTGGCACCTTTTCTCTAAGACTCTTTTAAAGCCTTCTCAAGCAATGTGGTATACTACCAGCAGGGAAGAAATTCATTCATGGTTGCACCGTTCATAGAGGAGCTGGAAAGGAAATGTTCAGTTGTGGTTAAGATGTGCAAAGGGAAATGTGAAGTGATGAAAAATGACCTGGAAACTGTCCTGAGGTATGCAGACGCCTATAACAAAAAATAATTTTTTCCTTTCAAATCACCTTTAGTTAAGCCAGCCCCATTACTTCACCCTGACATCCCTTGAAGTAGGGCTCTATGTGGAAAGGCTTCCGGTGGACAGCCATGCTTTTGGAAGTACCATGACTTGCATCTCCATTCAATCAAGTTCATCATCTTGGAGAGAATAGGCAAGAGTTTTATCTTTGCCTCTACCTATCTTAGCAGCCTTCTCATCCTATTAAATCACCAGGCTTTATTTATTCAGGTCACAAATGACAGACCAATGTAGAAATAATAGGATACTGGAGGCAAATTGTGTTTTTCCACATCATGACTATAAATAAGTTATCTGAGACAACTTTTCAGAAGCCAACTTCAGTATAACAGTTTAAACCAAAATCTGATGAAAGAAAGTAATTTTTTCACATAATGCAGTCATGATTAAGAATAATTGTTTTCTCTTTACATTGATAACCCCTAATCCTTAATCCTCCTTATGAGATTTGCTTTAATATCTAAAAATAGTGGACATTTCTGAAAATGGAAATGGAACTTGCAATGGAGCTAGGAATTGCAGAGAATGTCCATGTGGGTATTTTTCATATGATATCTGGTATGTCTCATGAGATAACTTTGCATCATATCCTAGGGGAACATGACACATATATGACAATTTAGGTGGAATAATTCATATATTAGTCCAAATTGGCACCATGAGCAGGCTGTCTGCCTTGGTGACTCTGAGTTTCATAATAGCACTGGGGACTGGAAAGAAACAGGCCAGTTCATCATTTAAACTTGTTTCCCACATTGAGAAACTGAGAATGCAAAAGAAAAGGAGCTGATCCAGAGTCAATGATTACAGTCTCTCCCAGCACCACTCTTGTGGTCCCAGATTTCATATAAACTTGTTAGAGCAAGTTGGGCAACTCAGGACTCTATAATCACTTGTTTATAACAGAGATTCATGTTTTTAACCCCTGTAACTCCAATTGTAGCATGAAATCGTCACTTCACCAAAACCTTGCAGTTACTCCCAAACCTCTCTTCAATATTTATATTCATTTCTGTAATGAATATCTACTGAGCACATATTTTGTGGCAGGCGTCATTCTGGATGCTGGGGTTCTGATGAGAATGATGGATGAAGTCCTAGGTATCTTGTTGATTTTCTTGTTTATGTTTGGCTGTGCGGGGCCTTCTTTGCCGGGTACGGGCTTTCTCTAGTTGTGCTGAGCAGGGGCTACTTTTTAGTTGTGGTGCGTGGGCTTCTCATTGCCGTGGCTTCTCTTGTGGAGTACAGGCTCTAGAGTCCACGGGCTTCAGAAGGCACTGTGTCTGCTATTGCTGAGAGATGAGAACAGAGAGGAGCATCAGATTCATCCCTTAAAGGCTAGGAGTGACCTTGACAAGAGTGAGGCCCTTGCCCAGGATGGCAAAGAGGATGAGACTCAATCTTTGAAGAAATGACAGTGTAGCCATGGAGACAAAGCAGCGCTTCATTCTCTGGCTACACGTACCTTCTCAAAGAACCTGTGTTATTGTGGAAACCCAGAGTTGCTCTCAAAATAACATTCTCTCTAGATTTAAGGGCCCCTCGAGGTCCAGCAGTCTGAATTTTCACCTTATGCCTTCTTGATGGGGAGTCACATGTCAACATTTGCACAAACTTTTCCAGAGACACAAGTTCATTTGTAAGAGAGTCCTGTCCGTAGTTGTGTGGCTTTGAACATGGTGATTTATTGTGCCAGGATTTTAAATGTGATTTATGTTTCAAGTGTGCAACATTAGAATTCGCTATCTGCATACATTACTAAGTGGTCACTTTGTAGTTACAAGTCTGGTACCACCCATCACTGTGCAGGGGACCCCCTTCACCTGTGCCCCCTCTGCAAGGATGTTTTAATGTACGTCTGCACATTGTCTGTATTTACTATTCCTCCCTTTTCTCCTCCTGCTGTGTGTGTGTGTGTGTGTGTTGAGGGGGACTGGGGAGTGGGATGAGCATCTCCTGAGTTGCTAGCGTGGCTCTGGCACCTGCTAACTGTCCAGTTCTAGGTGAGTTGTTTCCTTTTTGCTCGCAGTCTCTTGATTAGTGGAGTGGGGTAGCACCGCATATTTCATGGGGCTATTGTGGGGTAGAGTGCAATGAGCCATGTAGAACACTCACCAGGTGCCTGGTCAAAGGCAGATGTCAGCAGGTGTGTATCACTCTCCTCTCCTTTAGCTCCATGGTGGGACAGCCTTTGGCTGGGCTGGGGGCTTCCTCTGCAAAACCTTCCCTGACTCTCCCCACCCCTCCCCACCACACTCAGTCAGGTGTTCTTCCTTTTTAAATTTGTGTGTCTCTTTATCCTATCGTTTATCACATAGTATTGTGATGGGTTCCTTCCTTTCTACCCAACTAGGTTGTAAGTCCCCCACGTTCAGTAAGTGTTTTCATTTTTAGAGCGGTAACAGAGTGTAGTGATTAGGGGTGTGGCTTGAAGCCATATTGCTTGGGTCTGAATTTCAGCTCCATCCTTGTCGCCTAATAGTCTCAGGTAATTTCTTTACTCTCTCTGGGCCTGGCTTCCTCCTTTGAGAGGATGTACATCCTAGGACTGACATACTTGGGTGAGGATTAAATGAAATGGTTCTGATGAAGTTCTTGAGACAGTGCCTGGCACATTTTTGTCAGTGCTCTGTGAGTGTTTGCTTATTATGAAGACAGTTTGTGAAGCCCTTGCAATGCCTGGTCTGGGGACAGTTGACCTAAGGCTCTGGTGTGTGGAATGACTAAACAAAAGGGACCAGTTAGAGAAAGTAGGCCACTACCTAGACAGGTAAGCAGATCACAGAAAACAATTTTAGACGCTCTTTTAAAACATAAAATTTCAGAAGTTACACATAAAAACATTTTTATTTTTCAAATTCTTTACATTTTCGAAAAATGTAGAATTATATCAAGTAAGGAGAAAAAGTCTCCGTTCATAGTCTTTCTCCTCCCCTGTTCCTCACCTTCTCAAGATTTTCTAAATTTACAGTTTACTCTTTATGGTTCAGGTGTGTGTCCTCAGGCTCATAGACTAAAAAACAAAATCTACTGCCCATTCACCAAAAATGTCAGAGATGAATTAAGCAATTAGAATTAGAAATTAATTCTAAATTAGAAAGTTATTAGGAACCACTCATTTTAAAAATAATTGCTTTATGCCTGAATCCAACCTTTGTCTCCTCTTCAAGATGATAATGTGTGCGAGTAAAGAGACTGCCCTTGCAGGAGTGTTTGGAGACAATGAGAAGAGGGATTTTGTTAAAAAATTCTCTCCCGCAACTCTGTCCAGTGCTGTTTTCTTATTAGAGCTGAATTAGGGGCTGCCCCGGTGGCTCATGGGTAAAGAGTCTGCCTGCAATGCAGGAGATGCAGGAAACGCAGGTTCGATCCCTGAGTTGGGAAGATCCCTTGCAAGAGGAAATGGCAACGCACTCCAGTGTTCTTGCCGGGAAAAATCTCAGGGACAGAGGAGCCTGGCGGGCTACAGTCCATAGGGTCGCAAAGAGTCGGACATTACTGAGCATGTGTGCACATTCTTGGTGTTAAGGGAGTATTGCCAGAAAGCTCCTGTAAAGTTGCAGGTGAGCACAGTTTCTCAGTAAAGCAGCTTGTGGGGAGGGAGGGCCCTGAGGAAGCCAGCGAGCTCCACCGCTGTCAGGTTTTGGCCTCTGGCTGGTTCTGCTTGAGGAACCGGAGACCTAGCTCTGACTTAGAAGCGTGAACTCTTGCTTGCTACTCGATTTTGTCATGCTCTGGTTCTCTAGTGAATGTTCCTCTCTTCAGAGTTCTTTCATATTCTGAAAAAAAAACAGTAGGAGGAGCTCTTTGGATGGGCTAAGGCTGTAGCCATCTTTTAGATAATACATTTTTATTTCTAAGGTGTTTTGTATGGACCTAGAGGCATTTTACTGTAGTTTTTTTTTTTATCTTTATTTTTTTTAAATAGAAAGGGACACATGAATTTTTATCAAATCATCGATCTAAAAACAGAGCCCTTAAAAAAAAAAAATAAAAAAATAAAAACAGAGCCCTTGGTAACAGAATGCTATTCTATATTTTCTAGTAATGCTTGATTGCTAACATTTTCTTATTATCCTAAAAAATACTTCTCTTCTGATTTTATGATAACATAAAATCATTGGTTGAAACAGTATTATGGCTTTTTCACAGCTGATGATTTATTTTGGGACTGGAGTCACGTCTTTTAGAAAAACATGATTTTATACTCGTAGATGTTGATTTCTTAACTAAATCTTTAAAAATTTTAAAATAATATTTTAATTCTTTCATTTGCTTGAATGTTGGAATCATTGATAAGCCAATACTTAGTGCTTAGATGTCATTGTATTTAGGACAATAAGTTTCATATTAATAATTCAGGGATCCCCATCTAGTCGGTCCTAATAAATTGTAAAGTTTCACTGATTGAAGTCTGGGTGGATGTTGTGTTATGATTCCCTCTCTCTCTGTGGCCAATATTTTATTTTTAATTTTTGGAAGTTGAAAGATTTCTTACAGATCCCAGAAACCAGGAAGAGGGAAAGCAAGGCAGTGAGCGAGGGCAAGGGCAGCCCTCTGACCCAGTTCACACGTGAACAGAATGCGTGCATACATGCTAAGTTGCTTCAGTGGTGTCTGACTCTCTGTGACTCCATGGACTGTAGTCTGCTAGGCTCCTCTGTCCATGGGAATCTCCAGGCAAGAATACTAGAGAGGGTAGCCATGCCCTTCTCCAGGGGATCTTCTGCACTGCGGGATCGACCCCGTGTCTCTTACACTGGCAGGCAGGTTCTTTACCACTAGTGCCACCTGGGAAGCCCGTGAACAGGGCAGTGAGAAATTATTATGTATAAGGTGGTTGGGGTGCAGGTCACTAACTTTATGTGGGTTTAACTCCAAGTGGTCATTTTAAAAGGTGCCTCAGGAAAAGCAAGTGGGAATTTAGCACAGGAGTTCTAAACTCAGATCCTTATTTAAATGTCCAGACTCTGGGTCATTAATACTGTAAAATGCCTAAGCAGCAACTCAAAATAGTTGTTTTCTCATTTAGCTCAGAAATTGAGGGCATGACATTTGGGTGAAAATTGATCAGGGTGTGGCCAGTATTTTATATGGAAGTTCAGTTCAGTCCAGTCACTCAGTCATGTCTGACTCTTTGCAACCCCATGAATTGCAGTATGCCAGGCCTCCCTGTTCGTCACCAACTCCCGGAGTTTACTGAAACTCATGTCCATCGAGTCGGTGATGCCATCCAGCCATCTCATCCTCTGTTGTCCCCTTCTCCTCCTGCCTCCAATCCCTCCCAGCATCAGAGTCTTTTCCAATGAGTCAACTCTTTGCATGAGGTGGCCAAAGTACTGGAGTTTCAGCTTTAGCATCATTCCTTCCAATGAACACCCAGGGCTGATCTTTAGAATGGACTGGTTGGATCTCCTTGCAGTCCAAGGGACTCTCAAGAGTCTTCTCCAACACCACAGTTCAAAAGCATCAATTTTTCAGTGCTCAGCTTTCTTCACAGTCCAGATCTCATATCTGTACATGACCACTGGAAAAACCATAGTCTTGACTAGTCGGACCTTTGTTGGCAAAGTAATGCCTCTGCTTTTGAATATGCTATCTAGGTTGGTTATAACTTTCCTTCCAAGGAGTAAGTGTCTTTTAATTTCATGGCTGCAATCACCATCTGCAGTCATTTTGGAGCCCCCCCAAAATAAAGTCTGACACTGTTTCCACCATTTCCCCATCTATTTCCCATGAAGTGATGGGACCAGATGTCATGATCTTAGTTTTCTGAATGTTTAAGCTTTAAGCCAACTTTTTCACTCTCTTCTTTCACTTTCATCAAGAGGCTTTTTAGTTCCTCTTCACGCTCTGCCATAAGGGTGGTGTCATCTGCATATCTGAGGTTATTGATATTTCTCCCAGCAATCTTGACTCCACCTTGTGCTTCTTCCAGTCCAGCATTTATCATGATGTACTCTGCATATAAGTTAAATAAGCAGGGTGACAATATCCAGCCTTGACACACTCCTTTTCCTATTTGGAACCAGTCTGTTGTTCCATGTCCAGTTCTAACTGTTGCTTCCTGACCTGCATANTGCATATAAGTTAAATAAGCAGGGTGACAATATCCAGCCTTGACACACTCCTTTTCCTATTTGGAACCAGTCTGTTGTTCCATGTCCAGTTCTAACTGTTGCTTCTTGACCTGCATATAGGTTTCTCAAGAGGCAGGTCAGGTGGTCTGGTATTCCCATCTCTTTCAGAATTTTCCAGTTTATTGTGATCCACACAGTCAAAGGCTTTGGCATAGTCAATAAAGCAGAAGTAGATGTTTTTCTGGAACTCTCTTGCTTTTTCCATGATCCAGCGGATGTTGGCAATTTGATCTCTTGTTCCTCTGCCTTTTCTAAAACCAGCTTGAACATCTGGAAGTTCATGGTTCACGTATTGCTGAAGCTTGGCTTGGAGAATTTTGAGCATTACTTTACTAGCGTGTAAGATGAGTGCAATCGTGCAGTAGTTTGAGCATTCTTTGGCATTGCCTTTCTTTGGGATTGGAATGAAAACTGACCTTTTCCAGTCCTGTGGCCACTGCTGAGTTTTCCAAATTTGCCTGCATAGTGAGTGCATCACTTTCACAACATCATCTTTTAGGACTTGAAATAGCTCAACTGGGATTCCATCACCTCCACTAGCTTTGTTCATAGTAATGCTTTCTAAGGCCCACTTGACTTCACATTCCAGGATGTCTGGCTCTAGGTGAGTGATCACACCATGGTGATTATCTGGGTCATGAATATCTTTTTTGTACAGTTTTTCTGTGTATTCTTACTACCTCTTCTTAATATCTTCTGCTTCTGTTAGCCGCTATTAAACTCCATTCTCTATGAACACTTCTATCCTTTATAATGTTTTGATGAATTAAAAAGCAGTTCTCACAAAGACGTGTAACTGGAAAAGAAATTCATTCATTCAGTTTTGGATTAGTGAACAAATCCTTGTTCAGAATGGGGCACCACACTAAGTCATAGCTGTCTTAGCTGAGGTTGCTCTCCCGCAAAGCACGGACTTATTGGTAGGGAGTTTTATTCCAGGGAATAAGAGTGGGAACTGAAAACAATGAAACAGGAAGGAAGGAAGAAAAGTGTTCCTGAGCTGACTCACCACTGTGGTCAAGGAGGATTCAATCCCACTGTGCACCCTCCAAGGAGCTGTATAGGATGCCCCTCAGGATTACCCATCTTCAGGAACCCTCCTACACTGTTGGTGGGAGTGTAAATAGATACATCACTATGGATGTATGGAGAACAGTATGGAGTTTCCTTAAAAAACTAAACATAGAACTACCATATGACCCAGCAATTTCACTCTTGGACATATATCCTGAGAAAACCATAATACAAAAAGACACATGTAGCCCAGTGTTCATAACAGCACTATTTATAATACCAGGATATAGCAACCAAATGTCCATTGACAGATGAGTGAATAAAGAAGATGTGGTATATATACACAATGGAATATTACTCAGCCATAGAAAGGAACAAAATTGGGTCATTTGTAGTGATGTGGATGGGCCTAAAGTCTGTCATACAGAGTGAAGTTAAGTCAGAAAGAGAAAAACAAATATTGTGTGCTAATGCATATATGTGGGATCTAGAAAAAGGGTATAGAACCTATCTGAAGGGCAAGACTAGAGAAGTAGAAAAGAGACAGACAGACACAGAGGAGAAGAGGAAGGTGGGACGAATTGAGAGAGTAGCATTGACATATAAGCGTTCAGTTCAGTTTACTTGCTCAGTCACATCTGACTCTGCGACCCATGGACCGCAGCACACCAGGCCTGCCTGTCCATCACCAACTCCCAGAGCTTACTCAAACTCATGTCCATTGAGTTGGGATGCCATCCAACCATCGCACCCTCTATCATTTCCTTCTCCTCCTGCTTTCAATCTTTGCCAGCATCAGTTTCTTTTCCAATGAGTCAGTTCTTCACATCAAGTGACCAAAATATTGGAGTTTCAGCTTAAGCATCAGCCCTTCCAATGAATATTCAGGACTGATCTCCTTTAGGATGGACTGGTTGGATCTCCTTGCTGTTCCAGGGACTCTCAAGAGTCTTCTCCAACACCACAGTTCAAAAACATCAATTCTTTGGTGATCGGCTTTCTTTATAGTCCAACTCTCACATCCATACATGATTACTGGAAAAACCATAGCTTTGATTAGACGGACCTTAGTTGGCAAAGTAATGTCTCTGCTTTTTAATATGCTGTCTAGGTTGGTTATAACTTTTCTTCCAAGGAGCNGGTGATCGGCTTTCTTTATAGTCCAACTCTCACATCCATACATGATTACTGGAAAAACCATAGCTTTGATTAGACGGACCTTAGTTGGCAAAGTAATGTCTCTGCTTTTTAATATGCTGTCTAGGTTGGTTATAACTTTTCTTCCAAGGAGCAAGCATCTTTTAATTTCATGGCTGTAGTTACCATCTGCAATGACTTTGGAGACCTCCAAAATGAAGTCTCTCACTGTTTCCATTGTTTCCCCATCTATTTGCGATGTCCAATAAGTAGTGAAAATGTTGGGACTGGAATCTTTGCAAGATATTTGAGCTAGAATCATAGATTGAAAGTCACTGGCATATGGGTGGCACTGGCATGGATGAGGTCCTTCAGATCACAGAGTATAAGAGAGAAGTAAGGAAGAAGAGCTTGATGGTGCCATAGGGCACACTAACATTTCAAAGGTGGAAAGAAGATAAGCCCATAGAGGAGAAAGTAAAGGAAGATGAGAGTGATACAAAGAGCCCCAGGAGACAGTGATACCTATAGCCAGGAAGGGGAGAGATTCAGGGTCTAGTGGAGTGGTATGAAACAGTGTGGACTTCAGAGTCAGACAGCCCTCATTTCCAGTCCATGTTCTAATTATTGCTAATTGTGTGATCTTGAAACCAAGCAAGACCCTGTGGGGCTTTTGGGCATGAAAGCCTTTTTGTCTCCCATTTCTTGTAGGTAAGACTCCAGCCTCTATGACTTTTCCCGAGTTCCAAAGGGCAGATTCAAACAATTACTAATCAAGGGAGAAACAGCCAAGAAACCATCTGAGGCAAAATTGAAGGAACTGGAGAAGCTCATCAAGATTAGGAGAGCAAACTCCTCAGGAGACTGAGATTAGGGACTGCACACACCCTAATCTTTATCAGCAACCCCATCCTTGTTATAAAATCCTCATTAATCCTCCTGGGTTGGAACACAATTTTGTGAGGCATGAGCCTGCTGTGTCCCCCTTTGCCTGGAAAAGCAATAAAGCTATTCTTTTCTACTTTACCCAAAACTATCTCTGAGATTCAACTGGACACCAGTGCTGAGATTTTGGCAATCTCAGTCAATTTATTTGGCCGCCTTATGTCTCATTTTATTTCCTCAGAGTGAGGAACATTTACCAGTCTGTTTCCTCCTTTTGAAAATGGAGACTATACTAGTACCTACCTCAACACTGTTTTGAAGATTAAGTGATGTATAAAAGTACTTGGCACAGATACATTTCTCAAGTGTGGTAGCTATCATCAGTTCAGTTCAGTCGCTCAGTCGTGTCCGACTCTGCGACCCCATGAATCGCAGCACGCCAGGCCTCCCTGTCCATCACCAACTCCCGGAGTTCACTCAGACTCACATTCATCGAGTCAGTGATGCCATCCAGCCATCTCATCCTCTGTCGTCCCCTTCTCCTCCTGCCCCCAATCCCTCCCAGCATCACAGTCTTTTCCAATGAGTCAACTCTTCTCATGAGGTGGCCAAAGTACTGGAGCTTCAGCTTTAGCATCATTCCTTCCAAAGAAATCCCAGGGCTGATCTCCTTCAGAATGGANAGGGGACAGACGGGCTGTGAAGGGGTGGGTGGACTGGAGGGGACAGACGGGCTGTGAAGGGGTGGGTGGACTGGAGGGGACAGACGGGCTGTGAAGGGGTGGGTGGACTGGAGGGGACAGACGGGCTGTGAAGGGGTGGGTGGACTGGAGGGGACAGACGGGCTGTGAAGGGGTGGGTGGACTGGAGGGGACAGACGGGCTGTGAAGGGGTGGGTGGACTGGAGGGGACAGACGGGCTGTGAAGGGGTGGGTGGACTGGAGGGGACAGACGGGCTGTGAAGGGGTGGGTGGACTGGAGGGGACAGACGGGCTGTGAAGGGGTGGGTGGACTGGAGGGGACAGACGGGCTGTGAAGGGGTGGGTGGACTGGAGGGGACAGACGGGCTGTGAAGGGGTGGGTGGACTGGAGGGGACAGACGGGCTGTGAAGGGGTGGGTGGACTGGAGGGGACAGACGGGCTGTGAAGGGGTGGGTGGACTGGAGGGGACAGACGGGCTGTGAAGGGGTGGGTGGACTGGAGGGGACAGACGGGCTGTGAAGGGGTGGGTGGACTGGAGGGGACAGACGGGCTGTGAAGGGGTGGGTGGACTGGAGGGGACAGACGGGCTGTGAAGGGGTGGGTGGACTGGAGGGGACAGACGGGCTGTGAAGGGGTGGGTGGACTGGAGGGGACAGACGGGCTGTGAAGGGGTGGGTGGACTGGAGGGGACAGACGGGCTGTGAAGGGGTGGGTGGACTGGAGGGGACAGACGGGCTGTGAAGGGGTGGGTGGACTGGAGGGGACAGACGGGCTGTGAAGGGGTGGGTGGACTGGAGGGGACAGACGGGCTGTGAAGGGGTGGGTGGACTGGAGGGGACAGACGGGCTGTGAAGGGGTGGGTGGACTGGAGGGGACAGACGGGCTGTGAAGGGGTGGGTGGACTGGAGGGGACAGACGGGCTGTGAAGGGGTGGGTGGACTGGAGGGGACAGACGGGCTGTGAAGGGGTGGGTGGACTGGAGGGGACAGACGGGCTGTGAAGGGGTGGGTGGACTGGAGGGGACAGACGGGCTGTGAAGGGGTGGGTGGACTGGAGGGGACAGACGGGCTGTGAAGGGGTGGGTGGACTGGAGGGGACAGACGGGCTGTGAAGGGGTGGGTGGACTGGAGGGGACAGACGGGCTGTGAAGGGGTGGGTGGACTGGAGGGGACAGACGGGCTGTGAAGGGGTGGGTGGACTGGAGGGGACAGACGGGCTGTGAAGGGGTGGGTGGACTGGAGGGGACAGACGGGCTGTGAAGGGGTGGGTGGACTGGAGGGGACAGACGGGCTGTGAAGGGGTGGGTGGACTGGAGGGGACAGACGGGCTGTGAAGGGGTGGGTGGACTGGAGGGGACAGACGGGCTGTGAAGGGGTGGGTGGACTGGAGGGGACAGACGGGCTGTGAAGGGGTGGGTGGACTGGAGGGGACAGACGGGCTGTGAAGGGGTGGGTGGACTGGAGGGGACAGACGGGCTGTGAAGGGGTGGGTGGACTGGAGGGGACAGACGGGCTGTGAAGGGGTGGGTGGACTGGAGGGGACAGACGGGCTGTGAAGGGGTGGGTGGACTGGAGGGGACAGACGGGCTGTGAAGGGGTGGGTGGACTGGAGGGGACAGACGGGCTGTGAAGGGGTGGGTGGACTGGAGGGGACAGACGGGCTGTGAAGGGGTGGGTGGACTGGAGGGGACAGACGGGCTGTGAAGGGGTGGGTGGACTGGAGGGGACAGACGGGCTGTGAAGGGGTGGGTGGACTGGAGGGGACAGACGGGCTGTGAAGGGGTGGGTGGACTGGAGGGGACAGACGGGCTGTGAAGGGGTGGGTGGACTGGAGGGGACAGACGGGCTGTGAAGGGGTGGGTGGACTGGAGGGGACAGACGGGCTGTGAAGGGGTGGGTGGACTGGAGGGGACAGACGGGCTGTGAAGGGGTGGGTGGACTGGAGGGGACAGACGGGCTGTGAAGGGGTGGGTGGACTGGAGGGGACAGACGGGCTGTGAAGGGGTGGGTGGACTGGAGGGGACAGACGGGCTGTGAAGGGGTGGGTGGACTGGAGGGGACAGACGGGCTGTGAAGGGGTGGGTGGACTGGAGGGGACAGACGGGCTGTGAAGGGGTGGGTGGACTGGAGGGGACAGACGGGCTGTGAAGGGGTGGGTGGACTGGAGGGGACAGACGGGCTGTGAAGGGGTGGGTGGACTGGAGGGGACAGACGGGCTGTGAAGGGGTGGGTGGACTGGAGGGGACAGACGGGCTGTGAAGGGGTGGGTGGACTGGAGGGGACAGACGGGCTGTGAAGGGGTGGGTGGACTGGAGGGGACAGACGGGCTGTGAAGGGGTGGGTGGACTGGAGGGGACAGACGGGCTGTGAAGGGGTGGGTGGACTGGAGGGGACAGACGGGCTGTGAAGGGGTGGGTGGACTGGAGGGGACAGACGGGCTGTGAAGGGGTGGGTGGACTGGAGGGGACAGACGGGCTGTGAAGGGGTGGGTGGACTGGAGGGGACAGACGGGCTGTGAAGGGGTGGGTGGACTGGAGGGGACAGACGGGCTGTGAAGGGGTGGGTGGACTGGAGGGGACAGACGGGCTGTGAAGGGGTGGGTGGACTGGAGGGGACAGACGGGCTGTGAAGGGGTGGGTGGACTGGAGGGGACAGACGGGCTGTGAAGGGGTGGGTGGACTGGAGGGGACAGACGGGCTGTGAAGGGGTGGGTGGACTGGAGGGGACAGACGGGCTGTGAAGGGGTGGGTGATGAGGGCGCACAGGAGCTCGCTGCACTCTTCCTCTAGTTTTCTGGGTAGCTGAAGGGCTCATAATAACAATTTTTAAAAAGACCATTTACAGTAAAAAATATTTTACTTTTCCTCCAAAATATACACTGGATAGAAATAGCAGAAATAGTAGAGGACTCAGCCTTTGCCTGGAGGGAGAGAAGCTGTCTGCAGCCAAAGTAGAAAGATTTCCAGAGGTAGGATATTACCAAAGGGAAACTCAGTTGTTTGTACCTATCAATCAGACTCAAGGTTTGTATGTACCAATCTTCACACCAGCACGGGCTTTGGAGTTAGATTGCTCTGTTCAAATCCTGGCTCCACCAGTTGGCAAGCCGTGAGATCTTGGTGACATACTTTACCACTCCATGCCTTGGTTTTAGAAATTTATAAAATAATGGTAAGAGCTCATACCTCATGTGGTTGTTATGAGCTAATCCATCACCTAATGCATAGAAGGTGCTTAGAATAGTGTCAGAAACATAATAAGTGCTCAAAAATGTTTTATTTCTTTCTATATATAATTCTATCTTTAGCTACGTAAACTAACATTTTTCCACTTAAAAAAATCTTATCTGAATTTTTTTCCCTAAGGGAATTCAGAAGTGATGCAGTCTTTCTCACCATCACCCCTCTCAGGATAGAGGCAAGTATCACAGTGACGTTTCTCATGACGCATATGCTTACACCCACCACCACATACATACACATCACAAAAACACATTTCCTCCACCCCAACCATTACTGAAGCTGTCAACCTTCAAAAGTTCCTATTCCACCTTCAAAACTGTCAGATAGCTTTGGTAGATGCCCAGGGATAGGTCCATTCCAGTGGGAAACAGATCTTTTTGGCCTAATCCAAGTCCCTTTTGGCGGGTAGGCATTCACACAAACCCTCGAAACCCGGCTGGATGGAGTCAAGTGTGGAAAGGAAGAAATTCTTTCTAATGAGGAATTCCATGGAGCACCTATGCTCGTGGTCTGTGACTATTCACATGCCAACCCCTCTGCCCCCAACTATGAAGGGAGGACTAAGCTGAAATTGAGTACCTTTTATTTTCATCAAAGAAATGTGCTTATTGAGTTATACTATTTCACATGATGGTCAGCCTGTTTCTCTGGTGTGGCACGTTCACTCGCCTTTCTTCACCTTACAAATCCTATCCTTTAAACTCAAATCCTAAGTGTGAGGAAGTAAGTAAAGGAAACTTTTTTCCCATTGATGTAGGAATCACACAAAGAAGTTCCCCTGAGACAGATGTCGCTTCATTGATAAAGTTCTCAAGTGTGGTAGCTATCGTATTAACAGCTAGGGAGGATTGAGCTGAAATTGAGCAATTTCTATTTTAGCACCCTGCTAGTCAGGATAGGCCATGCTGTGCTACAGTGACACATTAGCTCCCAATCCTCAGGGCCCAGCCCAGAAAGCTTTTTCTCTTGCTCAAGGGGCACATCCAGCATGAGTAGCCAGTGGTGGGGCACAGGGTGTGGGGAGGGTGGTGGTGGAGCTCCGGCTCGTACACTGGTTCAGGGACCAGTCTGACAGGCTCAGCTTGTCCCCTCAGCACAGGAGAGAGAGCAGAGAGTGGCTGAAGGATCGCTGAGTCTTGTCACTCACTGCTTAAGCCTTTAAGTGACACAAGTCACTTCTTATATTTTATTGGCCAGAACTACTCACAGAGCCCCATCTAACTGCAAGAGGACTGGGAGGTGTGATCTTCTGAATGTCCAGGAAGAACAACAGATTTGTATGTGGGTGAGAAAGGGCAGAGACTATCAAAGTACATACACATTCAGGCCACTGGGTTTACTGCTCAAAAGTGGAGGAGTGACATGAAGGATCGTGGATTTTGTTCTCAGAAACAACAGAGATGCCATTGAGTCTTTTGGGGGGCTGGCAAAGTATACCCAGACATATCTGGCCTTTGGCTAACCTAGTCTTACAATCCATGGAAGCCTGAATCCTCAAATAGATGGCTGAGAATGGGCTGTGCTACCATATAGGTTTATTAGGGCTTTGAGCAGAGGAAAGCCAGGATCACCCGGTCCTCAGTCATGGGGCACAGGAAGAGTTCCGAGCTCCAAAACCAGGGCACTAAGGCATCACTTTTTTGGTTAGTAGTTTGTCCTTTGCCATAACATTTGGCTTCCCTTAGCAAACAGTGACTCTGAGCAATAATAAATCAGCTGTCCAGTAGTTTAGATGATGAAATGTAAATGTAGGCAAATGCTAATTTATTCATTTATGCTTGTCTAACTGCTAAGACATGGAAATATACCCTTTCTTGAAAACAGAAAATAGCAACCAAAATGCCCTTGGCAAAGAAGTAGTTCCTCCCTTCCCTAAGAAGTAACTTCCAAATAGGACTTGAATTGGCTTTGAATATTTACACTAAAAGTTTTAAAAAAACAAAACAAAACAGAAGTTAAAAATATTAAAAGATGAACCAGGAATGAAGGAAGTCTGATCAGGGTGGGTGGTGGTAGTAGAAAGCATCTGGATAATTTCATTACCTAAGTGAGCCAAGAATTCTAGTGGTGTGGAATCTTTAGAGGCAATGTCCTTTCTGAGCAGAATTCTCTGTTCTTTAATGACATGAATTCTTTCTTTTTTGCTATTAAAGAATGTTAGTGAGGAGCACATGCCCTGCCCAGTAGGAAACCTACCTGGAGTGATGTGCAGGCCCCCTCCAGTGTGTCAATAAATGATAACACATCCATCTGATTTTTTTTCTTTTAAATTACCTACAGCCTGGGACCCTAGGGGTCTCAAGAGAATGTTAAGGGGGTCTATAGACCATTTACTGCTGAAATGACTAGGAATGTAATTTCTTTCTTTCTTCACTTTTAAACATGTGAATTTGAAGCAGTCTATTCTAGATGAAACTCTGAAGCTGATCCCATGCAAAAAATGAGCTGTAATCCCAGCTGACTGCATTTTATGTTTTCACCAGAGCTTTTTTTTTCCATGTGGCTGGCAGAAAGAATACATTTAACTGAGCCTTATTATTTGTGAATTATCCATGTCAGTATTCTTGCAGACCTAAAAATAAAACCTCAGCAACTACTTGAGCTGCAGACATCTGAGCTGGAGGGGTTGACCTTGGGCCTAATCAGACGGAAACCTTGGCCAGTGGAGAGAGATCAAAGTTATGATCTGATGGGCAGGAATGGCCCCCATGGTGAGGAAAGTTTGAACTGGGGATGCATTTCACAGGTGACCAGTTCATTCATAGATTATTCCTAGTTCTAACTAGTTTTGCTCCCTTTGTAACTGAGGTCTAGAATAAATTCTTTGAAAGCAAAGACTGTAATAGTTGGTGATACATCTGCTTATGTTCCATTCCAAGGCAAGTCACAGGGCTGTTTCCAAGGTACATTCCAACAGTGGAGATGATGGGGGAGGGAGGGAGGGGTTCTGAGCAACGATCTAAACCAGCATAGCAAGCCACAGGTGGGGTGCACAGAAACTGCCCCTCCACCCGCTCTGCAGCTCATAATGTGAGTAGGGGCAAGTCCTTGGGTAGTGGGGAGGGATGGGGAAAGAGTTTAGGGGTCCCATGTGGACCAGCTGTTCTGTTGAGCTGGAACTCTACACTGCATATTGAAGACATGAACAGCACTTGGGGGAACCAAACATTTTTAGTCTATATAGTAACTATTAATATGCCAAGTCTATATTTATATCAATGAGTGTTATTTATTGAGCTCCTACTATTGTGCCCTGTGCTAAATGAGTTTCATGCTCATTTTAGAGGTCAATCAGCTTCTTCTCTGGAGGGTCACACAGTGAATATTTCAGGCTCTGCAGGTCATGAGGCCTCAGCTGCAAATATTTGACTCTACTGTTGTGTGGACACATTAGAGACAATACAAAATGAACAAGTAGTTCTGTGCTCCAATATCAGCTCCTGTGTTGAACTCTGAAGTTTAAATTTTATACAATAAAATACATGAAATACATTAAAAAATGCAAAAATTGAGCTGGAAAGGAGGCTCAACAAGGAGGGGATATATGCATACATATAGTTGATTCTGTTGTACAGCAGAAACTAACAACAGTGTAAAGCAAGTTACTCCAATTAAAAAAAAATGTAAAAACCATTCTTATGTTGTGGGCTGTTAAAAAAAAAAAGATGGTGGGCCAGATTGGACTCAGGGTCCTTACTGTGCTCATCGACCCCTGCTTTATCTCATTAAATCATCACAGTAAACCTCATGAGGTGGAGAAGGAAATGGCAACCCATTCCAGTATTCCTGTCTGGAAAATCCCCAAGGACAGAGGAGCCTGGCGGGCTACAGTCCATGAGGTCACAAAGAGTCAGACACGACTCAGTGACTAAGCACAAACCTCGTGAGGCAGTTATATTATCCCTGTTATAGATGAATACTTTAGAAGTTTAGTCCGCCAGTCTCTGGCAATCAGATACTCTCATACTAAGAAGTTAGTGGGCTTTTTTTGGGGGTTTTTTTTGGTTTTGATTTTTTTTGGTTACTAACAAAATGTTTGTAATATGTTACAGAATAATACAAATTTTCAGTGTTTTCCGCTGCTGCTGCTGCTAAGTCACTTCAGTTGTGTCTGACTCTGTGTGACCTCATAGATGGCAGCCCACCAGGCTCCCCCGTCCCTGGGATTCTCCAGGCAAGAACACTGGAGTGGGTTGCCATTTCCTTCTCCAATGCATGAAAGTGAAAGGTGAAAGTGAAGTCGCTCAGTCGTGTCCGACCCTCAGCGATCCCATGGACTGCAACCTTCCAGGCTCCTCCGTCCATGGGATTTCCAGGCAGGAGTATTGGAGTCGGGTGCCATTGCCTTTTTAAATGTCACCTAAACCACAGAAAGAAAATCCATTTATCTTTCTTTTTGGCCACACCATGTGGCATCTGGGATCTTAGTTCCCCCACCAGGGATTGAGCTGGTACCCCCTGCATTATTAGAAGCACAGACTCCTATCCACTGGACTGCCAGGAAAAGCCCAAGAAAATACATTCATCTTATTTTTCATGTTGTGTTGTGTTGTGAAAGTTGCATATTTGTGTGGGACTCTTTGCAACCCCATGGACTGTAGCCTGGGGTAGGCAAGAATACTGAAGTGGGTTGCTATTTCCTTCTCCAGGGGATCTTCCTGACCCAGGGGTTGAACTCATGTCTCCTGCATATCTTGCATTGCAGGGAGATTCTTTACCGTCTAAGCTACCAGGGAAGCCCATTGAAGATGCTTAAATTATTTGACTATGCTGCTGCTGTTAAGTCACTTCAGTCGCTATGGCAGATAGCAAATCACTTATTTTAGACTTCTCCTCCATTTCATTGTGTTCTGTTTAATGTTAAAATGTACTGATTTCTCCTGAATACACTCTGAGGAGGAAGGAGGGTGGTTGTGAGGAATGGCCAGTGATGTGCAGACAGATATGAATGCATGTACATACACATACACACACACACATATACACACACTCACTCACACACTTTCTCCAGAGAATGAATTCCCTTCCTGAATTTGGTAAAGCCTGGAAAGCATACAAAAGATTTTCTGTCTTTCCATACTCAGTATGGCACATTACTAACGCCTCAGTGAGTTTAAACAAAACAACTGGACTCATAAGAATTCATATGTATTTCTAGCATATTACATTTTATATTGTAATAAAATTCCTTTATAATATGGATTTTTTGGTTAAATGGATTTAGTTAGAATATAAGTCAAATAATGTTCTCTGAAACACAGTCTCTGTATACAATAGAGATCTGACCCATCTCAGATATTAGTTTTAGCAGCTAGAATACTCCTATATTAAAAAATTTGAAATGTCATACTTAAATAATAGGCAATTAAAAAATTTCAGAGTGCATCCATTGCATATGACCATGGTGTTTAGATCTTAAGGACGACAGATAATGAATGAACAGATAAGGACTACAGATAATGAACAGCTACAATTTGCATATTTAAAAACAATGTAACTTGCCCAGCATGGCTGTGTCTAATTGCATATCACAACATCAGTGGGTAATCGTGCTTTCTATGAGAAAAATTTGTTCCAAAGTCAAAATGTCATCTTACTGTCAAATAATCCCACCGATTACTATGAACAGAGCTGGAGAAATTGGGCTGTGACTGAGAAGATGTGATACGAATCCTGTTCATTACAGAGACATGACTTCCATTGTAATTATGTACCTATCATAGTAGTTTCCTTCTGCCATCTCCTGCTTACCTGCTGCCACACATACAACTCATTAACATTCGGTCAATATGGGACCATCCATACAGTTAACCTCTGAGCAAAGTGAGGTCGTTACTTCATTAAGATGGATTCTGTAATGACACAGCAACTTGCATCATGGATTAATATTTCCCTTTTCTTCATTTATGGCTAAATAGTAATTAGTCTAACACCTGGGTTCCATTATATTCTTGTAGGTCGGATCTTGTGTTGAGAATTCAATTGGCTTAGAGGAAACTTCAGAAACCTTTTGCCAAGGAAGAGCTACATTCCTCTCCGGCTATGTCTACTCTAAAAAAGTAGAAAAAATATTTGGCATCAGGTCTGGTGATGAATATGAAAGTCACTGGTGATGTGAAATGAACCAAAAGAACATATGGTCTGGAAAGTCCATTGCGGTCTTTGAAAATTGAGATTAGATTAAACTAGATGAAAGTTCTAACAGCTTTATCGCAATGAGAAACTTGAGTCTGAGTTCATCCTGGTGTTTCTTCCCAAAGAGTACAGATCTCCAGTTGGGTTTTCATTTTCACAGTCCCTTAGAGCAGCATCTCATTCCATTGTTAAACTGATGTCAACAGCTGCATTCTAAATAGAGAAGTGGTTAGTTTTCCTAAAAGAAGTTATTTGAATTTTTAAGTTGAGAATAGAATTACAGCAAGACATTTAAGAAGAAAGCAAATTTCACTTAAAAAATATATCTCATTATAAAGAATAACAAAATTCAGGGAGAGGCAGAAGACAGCTAAAGTTTCTGAGGATCTAATCTATTAACCTTTGGTGTCTGTACCCATCCCCAGCCCCGCCCCCCCCCCTCTAACCCGCCCCCCCCCCCCAACTCTGGAATATTGTTTAGGAATTCTGCAGTAATTAGTGGACCATTTTACAAAGGTTTATTTTATGCTCCGTGACTGTCTTTGGAATGAAAGTTTGAATTAACTTGGCATGCTTACAGTGTTCACCATGGGCGGTTGAATAAAATTCCTAAAGATATGAGAGCAGCAAAAATCATAGATCCAGGCCATATTTCAAAGTAGGTACTTTCTCTGGAGCAATTACTCTAGAAGATGGTTCTGATAGTTTTTTTTAAACTCTGCAAGGTGGGTTTTATTGTACCAGTTAGAGATGAAGAAATGGAAGCTTCTAGAGATTAAATGTTCTGCTTAAAGCCACACACCAGAAAATAATAGAGTCAGAATTTAAAACTGAGTCAGCCCCAAAGAGAACCAAAGCTCTTTCCATTATGATATATCTTACCAGGCTCTTCATTCATAAAACACCCAAGCAAAAGAGGACAACAACAACTGCATGCTTATCTCAGAAAAAAGAAATAAAGGCAAATACTAAGAGGCAAGAATTTATTTTTTTATTTTATTTTTTTCACTTTTATTTATTTATTTTTTTACTTTATTTTACTTTACAGTACTGTATTGGATTTGGCATACATTGACATGAATCCACCACGGGTGTACATGAACTCCCAAACATGAACCCCCCTCCCACTTCCCACCTTACATCATCCCTCCGGATCATCCCCATGCACCAGCCCCAAGCATCCTGCATCCTGCATCGAACGTAGACTGGCGATTCATTTCTTACATGATAGTATACATATTTCAATGCTATTCTCCCAAATCATCCCACCCTCTCCCTCTCCCTCTCCCTCAGAGTCCAAAAGTCCGCCCTACACATCTGTGTCTCTTTTGCTGTCTTGCATACAGGGTAAGAGGCAAGAATTGAAAGTGAATAAAATCAATTGAATGTATGATTATATACCACAGCATGCACCAGACTTATGTAGAGCATTATTTAACAGGGGTAACTTTTAGTGCTCTAAATAGATATTCAAGTATCTTCTAAGTGCCAAGTTTTCAGAAAGGATAGACTATACTTTGTTTTTCAGAACCTGGAGTTTCACACTTACATGGTTTCCAAGTTTTTTGGTTGAGGGGGTTCATTGCATTAGAAAGTTGCAACCCTTTGAAAAATATAGTAGTGCAGTTCATCAACAGGTTATGCTGCGAGTATTGCAGCCACATAAGAAGAGAGGGCGTGTCAGTTATCAGTTTATTGCTTTTCAGCTTCAAATCCATCCATTATTGCCTGCTCTATGAAAACGGAGTTGTTGTTTAGTTGCTCAGTCACGTCCAACTCTTTACGATTCCATGGACTGCAGCACGCCAGGCTGCGGTGTCCTTCACTATCTCCTGGAGTTTGCTTAAACTCATGTTCATCGTGTTAATGATGCCATCCAACCATTTCATTCTCTGTTACCCCCTTCTCTTCCTGCCCTCAATCGTTCCTGGAATCAGGGTCTTTTCCAGTGAGTCAGTTCTTCACATCAGGTGGCTAAAGTATTGGAGCTTCAGCTTCAGCATCAGTCCTTCCAATGAATATTCAGGACTGATTTCCTTAAGATTGACTGGTCTGATCTCCTTGTAGTGCAAGGGACTCTCAAGAGTCTTCTCTAGCATAAACAGTTCAAAAGCATCAATTCTTTGGCTTTCNAGGTGGCTAAAGTATTGGAGCTTCAGCTTCAGCATCAGTCCTTCCAATGAATATTCAGGACTGATTTCCTTAAGATTGACTGGTCTGATCTCCTTGTAGTGCAAGGGACTCTCAAGAGTCTTCTCTAGCATAAACAGTTCAAAAGCATCAATTCTTTGGCTTTCAGCCTTCTTTATGGTCCAACTCTCACATCTATACATGACTACTAGAAAAACCATGGAAATATTTGAAATATTTCACGGAAATACTTGAAATATTTCTCCCGTGCCAACTGGCATGATGTTCATCTTGTCAGTGGAGGGGACTAGAGGGATACTGGATGGGGAGAGGGAAGAAGGTTTGTCTCCTTTAGTTTCCTTCCTCACCTCTTTCCTCCCTTTCTTCTTTCTGTTTTGGTCCTGGTCCAGAGTGTTCTCCCAGCAGGGGTCTGCTCTCCCTGTGACTTCTGTCTTGGGCGCAGCTTTCTTTAGTACTCAGTTTCTGCAGGTGGTTCAGCAGGTAAAGAATCTGTCTGCAACGCAGGAGATGCAGGTTCAACCCCTAGGTCGAGAAGATCCCCTGAAGGAGGAAATGGCAACCCACTTCAGTATTCTTGCCTGGGAAATCCCATGGACAGAGGAGCCTGGTGGGCTCCAGTCCATGGGGTCACAAAGGCTCAGACACGATAGAAGCGACTGAGTATGCACGCATGCAGTTTCTGCAGTGTGTGGCTGTCCNGGTCGAGAAGATCCCCTGAAGGAGGAAATGGCAACCCACTTCAGTATTCTTGCCTGGGAAATCCCATGGACAGAGGAGCCTGGTGGGCTCCAGTCCATGGGGTCACAAAGGCTCAGACACGATAGAAGCGACTGAGTATGCACGCATGCAGTTTCTGCAGTGTGTGGCTGTCCAGCGTTGGCTCCTTCAGTGAATGATTCCTCCAGTGCTTGGCTCCAGCAATGGGTGCATGACAACCAAAGCACCCAGCAGCTTTCTCTGGTAGCTCCCTACGCAGCTTTGCACCTCCCTGTGAATGGCTTCCTCTAGCACCTTGGAGGGTGGATCACTAGCAAGTTCCAACAATAACGGCCCCTCAGCAACTCCCCTCAATCCGCTGAGCGATGACTGTACTCTTTCTGACAAGATACACAGCTCAGCCCTAGGAGGAGGGGAGCTCTGCCTTGGAACCTCTATTTTAGCCCTAAGCATGGTCACTGCTCCTTATACCTGCAATTCCTATATGCTTTTGAGTTTTCGTCACTCCTTACTGGTTATGCCCCATTACTCTAATCTTCTCTTACAGTTAAACTTTCCTTGTTAAAATTACTGTGTGATTTCTGTCTCCCAGTTGGACACTGACTGATACAGTTGAGTAGCTTGAGGAGGGAGGCAATGCCTGGATACTGCAGAGATTTTTAGTTCTGTCGGATGTGTATAGATAGGCTTTGAGAACTTGGGGGGAAAGAACGTTTTGTTATTGGATATATTTTGAAATGGGAAAATGATTTGAGGGAAGATGAATTCTTAGGTGGGAACATTGATTCTTTGCAGTGTGATTTTCCCATCTCACTTTGAGAAAAAGCCAAAGTCTTCACAGTGGCCTACAAGGCCTGTCATGGCCTGATCACACTCTTAGTCTGACCTCACCTCCAACCCCTCTCCTAGGGCTCACTCCAGTGGCTCCAGCTACGCTGGTTTCTTTGTGGTCCTTGAACGCCCCCAGTGTACCCCTGCCTCAGTGTCTTATACCTGCCGCTCCTTCCTGGGGTACTTTCCTCAGGTACCTGCTCACTTAATTCGTCACTCCCTGCCAGTCTTTTCTCCATTGTCACCTCAGTGAAGCCTTTCTTTTAAAACAATATATATTTATGGTTGTGTGGGCTTTTCATTTTGGTGGCTTGTCTTGTTGCGCAGACTATAGGTTTACAGATTCAGCAGTTGCAGCTTGTGGGCTCATTAGTTTCAGCCCACTGGGCTTAGTCACTGTGCGGCATGTGGGATCTTCCTGGACCAGGCATCAAACTCATGTCCCCTTCATTGGCAGGTGGATTCTTATCCCCCGTACCACCAGGGAAGTCCATGCCTTTCCTTAAAGGGAAAAAAAAAAAAATTCCTTTGGTTCCACTCTGAGGGATAGAACCTGTGCCCCTGCATAGGATGGTGGGATCTTAACCGCTAGACTATTGGGGAAGTCCCAGTGGGGCCTTTCCTGATCACTCTCTTTAAACTTGACCTGGCACTCCCTATCCTCTATCAACCTTTCCTTATTTATTCCTCACATGTCAACTTCTAAGATGCTACAAAATTTACTTATTTATTTTGTTTATTGTTTCTCTCATTCTCACAACAGTGAGGCTAAGATTACATTTTTTTTCAGTCTTGTATCCTCAGTACCTAGAATTGTGCCTAAATATTTGTGGATAAATGAATGGATGAACTCCTTATATAATTAGGTCAAATATAACAGAAACTTAACACACTTTATCTGTAATTTTTACAGATATTTGTATGTGTGTATGTGTGTGTCTGTTCAATTATATAAGCAGAATTAAAGAGATGACAGACTTAGCATTATAGACAGCCTCTTTTTCTTGAATGAGGAACTACTGTAATTGACTTTCTTTTAAGTTATATTTTAAAATTAATGATTTCACAAAACTGCAAGGTATTGGTGCAAAAGCAGACATATAGATCAGTGGAACAGAAAAGAGAGCCCAGAAATAAACTCATACATATACAATCAATTAATCTTTGACAAAGGAGGCAAGAATATACAAGACAGCCTCTTCCTAGCAAATGGTGTGGGGAAAGCTGGACAGCTGCATGTCAATCGATGAAGTTGGAATACACTCTCCCACCATACACAAGAATGAACTCAAAATGGCTTCAGGACTTAAACATAAGACAGGACACAAGACAGGACATCATAAAACTCCTAGAAGTGATTGTAGGTAAAACATTCTCTGACAAGTCATACCAATGTGTCCTTAGGTCAGCCTCCAAGGCAATAGAAATAAAAACAAAAATAAACAAATGGGATCTAATCAAACTTACCAAGCTTTTGGACAGTGAAGGAAACCATAAACACAATGAAAACAATCTACAGAATGGAAGAAAACATTTGCAAAGGATATAATGCACAAGTGCTTAATTTCCAAAATATAAAAGCAATTCAAACAGCTCAACAACAAATAATCCAATTGAAAAATGGGCAGAAAATCTAAATAGACATTTCTCCAAAGAAGAAATGCAAATGGTCAATAGACACGTGAAAAGATTTTGTGTGTGTGTGTGTGAAAAGATGTTTAATGCTGCTAATTATTAGAGAAATGCAAATCAAAACTACAATGAGGTACCACCTCAGACCAGTCAGAATGACCATCATTAAAATCTCTACAAATAAATTCTGGAGTGGGTGTGGAGAAAAGGAAACTCTCCTACACTGTTGGTTGGAATATAAGTTGATACAGCTGTTATGGAAAACATTAGGGAGGTTCCTCAGAAAACTAAAAATAAAATTACCATATAACCCAGCAATTCCACTTCTGGGCATCAGTTCAGTTCAGTTCTGTCACTCAGTCGTGTCCGACTCTTTGCGACCCCATGAATTGCAGCTCGCCAGGCCTCCCTTCCATCACCAATTCCCGGAGTTTACTCAAACTCACTCCATCAAGTTGGTGATGCCATCCAGCCATCTCATCCTCTGTCGTCCCCTTCTCCTCCTGCCCCCAATCCCTCCCAGCATCAGAGTCTTTTCCAATGAGTCAACTCTTCACATGAGGTGGCCAAAGTACTGGAGTTTCAGCTTTAGCATTAGTCCTTCCAATGAACACCCAGGACTGATCTCCTTTAGAATGGACTGGTTGGATCTCTTTGCAGTCCAAGGGACTCACAAGGGTCTTCTCCAACACCATAGTTCAAAAGCATCAATTCTTCGGTGCTCAGCTTTCTTCACAGTCCAGCTCTCACATCTATACATGACCACTGGAAAAACCATAGCCTTGACTAGACGGACCTTTGTTGGCAAAGTAATGTCTCTGCTTTTGAATATGCTATCTAGTTGGTCATAAGGAAATGGCAACTCACTCCAGTATTCTTGCCTGGAGAATCCCATGGATGGAGGAACCTGGTAGGCTACAGTCCACTGGGTTGCAAAGAGTCGGACACGACTGAGCGACTTCACTTTCACTTTCGCTTTTCCTTCCAAGGAGTAAGCGTCTGTTAATTTCATGGCTGCAATCACCATCTGCAGTGATTTTGGAGCCCCCCAAAATAAAGTCTGACACTGTTTCCACTGTTTCCCCATCTATTTCCCATGAAGTGATGGGACCAGATGTCATGATCTTAGTTTTCTGAATGTTGAGCTTTAAGCCAACTTTTTCACTCTCCTCTTTCACTTTCATCAAGAGGCTTTTTAGTTCCTCTTCACGTTCTGCCATAAGGGTGGTGTCATCTGCATATCTGAGGTTATTGATATTTCTTCCAGCAATCTTGATTCCAGCTTGTGCTCCTTCCAGCCCAGTGTTTCTCATGATGTAATCTGCATATAAGTTAAATAAGCAGGGTGACAATATACAGCCTTGACTTACTCCTTTTCCTATTTAGAACTAGTCTGTTGTTCCATGTCCACTCCTGGGCATATATCCAGATGAAACTTTAATTGTAAAAAACACATGTGAAAAAAAAAGATAATGCATCCTTATGTTCATAGCAGCACTATTCACAATTACCAAGACATGGAAACAATCTCAATGTCCATCAGCAGATGAATGGATAAAGAAGATGTGGTGCAGATGTGAAATGAAATACTACTCAGCCCTCAAAAAGAATGAAACACAGAAAGTCCTCTGCTGCTACTGCTGCTGAGTTGCTTCAGTCATGTCTGACTCTTTGCGACCCCATGTACTGCAGCCTACCAGGCTCCTCTGTCCATGGGATTTTCCAGGCAAGAGTACTGGAGTGGGTTGCCATTGCCTTCTCCAAGAAAGTCCTCTATATAAGAACAATTCCATTCCAAGAGCATGTTTGTAAGTCCAACAAAGTTAGTCTAGGTATCCAGCTAACCCAATTTGCTATATAATACTGCTTACTTCCCTGGTGGCAGACAGTAAAGCGTCTGTCTACAATGCGGGAGACCTGGGTTCGATCCCTGGGTCGGGAAGATTCCCTGGAGAAGGAAATGGCAACCCACTCTGGTACTCTTGCCTAGAAAATTCCATGGACGGAGGAGCCTGGTGTCCATGGGGCCACAAAGAGTCAGACATGACTGAGCGACTTCACTTTGGAGCTAGTGGTAAAGAAACTGCCTGCCAAATGCAGGTTAGATGTAAGACATGCGGGTTAAATCCCTGGGTCTGGAAGATCCCCTGAAGAGGGGAATGCAATCTACTGCACTATTCTTGCCTGGAGAATCCCATGGACAGAGGAGCCTATTCATAGCCTGTTCAGAGGCTACAGTTCATAGGGTCACACAGAGCAGGACATAACTGAAGTGACTTAGCATAGCACAATAGGTTTATAATACTTTTCACACAAATAATATATAAAACACAAACACAAAAAATAAACATTTTAAATCTTACAGAAGAGTACCTTGAAAAGCACAGTGGTACAGTACAACAGCTGGCATACAGGGGCTGGCCTTGAGTGAACAGGCAAGAAGAGTTGCTGACTAGAGGAGGGAGAGGAGGTGGGAGGTGGTAGAGCTGAAGGATCATCAGCAACAGGAGATGGAGGGCAAGTTGCAATTTTACTCACACCTGACACTGATGGAACGCATGTTCGCATCTTTGACAGTTCACAGCGTGAAGATTTGCATGTAGGGGACTTATTGTAATGTCGTCTGCAGCAGCATGGATGCGACTAGAGACTATCATGCTGAGTGAAGCAAGTCAGAAAGAGAAAGACAAATACCGTGGGATATCATTATATGTGGAGTCTAGAATATGACACAAACGAACGTATCTGTGAAACAGAAGCAGACTCATGGACATAGAAAACAGATATAGTGGTGTCAAGGGGAAGAAGGAAGATGGAAGGAATGAGTGGGAGGTTGGGGTCAGCAGAAGTAAGCTATTATAATGTAGCATGGGTAAACACCAAGGTCTAATGTATAGCACAGAGAACTAGGTTCACTATCCTGTGATAAATCATAAGGGAAAGTAATATTAAGAATGTACATATGTGTATACCCGAATCACTGTGTACAGCAGAAATTAACTAAACATTGAAAATCAACTATGCTTCAATTAAAAAAAAAGAAAAATAAATAAAATTCGTGATTTCAGTGGATGTTTGTAAATTTTGCTCCTATCTGTTATTTCCCTTCTTAACAGCACCTCAGCTTTGCTTTGATGGACTATTGATTAGTGACATGATGACTCCTGACATAAGCTAGATGGTTGGAGGCATTTACATTCTTGAAAAGAGTGATATAAAGACCCCAAATGGCCAACGCTATTTACTTCTGCAGCATTTCTCAAAGTGACCATTCATCAGGTCTGACTAGCTCCTATTTTCTCTGAGGTTGTGCTGCTGCTAAGTCGCTTCAGTCACGTCCGACTCTGTGCAGCCCCATAGACGGCAGCCCACCAGGCTCCTCCATCCATGGGATTTTCCAGGCAAGAGTACTGGAGTGGGGTGCCATTGCCTTCTCCAGAGGTTGTGCTAGTTCCTGCCCTTTCTGAGTGTTTATTCCACATTTTGTTTCATTTNTGTGCAGCCCCATAGACGGCAGCCCACCAGGCTCCTCCATCCATGGGATTTTCCAGGCAAGAGTACTGGAGTGGGGTGCCATTGCCTTCTCCAGAGGTTGTGCTAGTTCCTGCCCTTTCTGAGTGTTTATTCCACATTTTGTTTCATTTTGTGAGTTACCCTCTCTTCTTCCCATACAGTCTTTTTCTGTTTAAGTTCCCCAGGCAGTTTCTATTTCTTAACTGATAAAATTATTTCTATTTGTTAACAGATCATCTTAACTGATAAAATAATTCATTTTATCATTAGAGGAGAACCTGTATCTTATTATACTGATTGAAAATAATATGCCCAGATCACTTATTCTGTAGAATATATGCTTTTAAAGATACTGAATACTGAACATAAAATGACAACTTTTGATAGTGTACTTCAGTCCTGATAGATTAGAGGCATTTAGGCACATGAGATCAAGAAGTAGGAATGATGTAATCTCTGCTCAGGTTATATGAGACACACATATTAGTTTTTGGATGCCTCCTCTAGAAATCTGGTGATTTCTTGTCACCACCAGTAGTTTTAGAACACGTGATTGATAGACTTAGATACAATTATAGGCGAGCTTAGTAGTAGAGGAACGAGAGTCTGCAGTGAATTTATGCAGCAAAATGGCATGTTACGGACTGTCTTGCCACACAGAGAGCATCTTTGCTGTATAATAGCTAGAATAAATTTTAAATGGAGACATGCTCCACATACCTCATCTCCAAAACAATAGCAAACTATTCGCTGGCTTAATGAGAAGTTTAAAAAAATCTGCTGGTGATGAGGTTAAGAAAGTTGGCACATTTTTCAACTCAAATTAACTCAAGACATCACCATAATAAATAATGTGAATCATCGTTGAAATGTCACAAAATCTGGAAAACAAAATCTGATACTTATAAAAAACCGAGTATTAGGAAAAAATGTTCCTTTTTTTAAAAACTGAGGAATAATTGACAGATAACATTATATTAGTTTCAGGTGTACAATGTAATGATTTGATATTTGTATATATTGCAAAATAATACATTTTTGATAATAGAGGTGTTGTTTTCAGATCAAAGAACTGATTTTTTTCCCTGAAAAATTGATAAAGATGTTCAGCTGATAGTACATATAAAATAAACTTTTGGTGTGTGTGTGTGCGTTCAGTCATGTCTGACTGTGACTCCATGGATTGTAAACTGCCAGGCTCCTCTGTCCATAGAATTTTCCAGGCAAGAACACTGGAGTGGGTTGCCATTTCCTTCTCCAGGGGATCTTCCTGACTCAGGGATCGAACTCACATCTCTTGCATCTCCTGCGTTGACTGGAGGTTTCTTCCACAACTTTTAGTGGGTTAGCTCCTATTTTAATAATAATGGTTTTCAAAAAAGCCCAGGACTATACAAAAATGTGTGTGTGTGTCGTGTGTTGTGAGTGAGAGGTTGCGTACAGTTGCTAGTACAGGTTTGGTGTGATGGCGCCTGTGTCCTTCCTCCTGGAAGGTCTCAACCAAGAATTCTGCACCTTCGACTTTCACTTGAATACTGCTTATCAGGGCGTCCTGTCCTACTTCCCCCCCAGTTTTCCAAGGACGCTGCTCCCTGACTACTCCCAGAGGCAGCTTTGGTCTGATACTGCATCCTAACCTTTAGTATTGCATCTCCACTCACCTCTTCTGATCTGAAGTTGTGGTTTTTCCTGGGCTGTGCCTTAAGTGTCCACAGTGGGGAGAGCAAGGGCCCAAGAGGCCAGGGAGGCTGACCTCTGCGGTAGGCTCTGAGCAGGCATCCGAGCTACTCCCAGCAGCTCGACACCCTTCTCAATGCTGCTGCTGCTGCTAAGTCACTTCAGTCGTGTCCGACTCTGTGTGACTGCATAGATGGCAGCCCACCAGCTCCCCCATCCCTGGGATTCTCTAGGCAAGAACACTGGAGTGGGTTGCCATTTCCTTCTCCAATGCATGAAAGAGAAAAGTGAAAGTGAAGTCGCTCAGTCTGTCCGACTGTTAGCGACCCCATGGACTGCAGCCCACCAGGCTACTCCGTCCATTGGATTTTCCAGGCAAGAGTACTGGGGTGGGGTGCCATTGCCTTCTCCAGTGGCTGGGATTAAGCAGCGGTTAGTGTGCATCAGAATCAGCTGGAGGGTTGTTAAGCCAGAATGCTGGGATCCACCCCCAGAGTTTCTGATTCAGTAAGTCTCAGGTGGGGCTTGAAATGTGCATTTCTAACAAACTTGCAGGTAATGCTGCTGCTGATGGTCTGGGGACCACACTTTGAGAACCACTGGTATAACCTACCCATCCTCAGCTTACGATCAGCACAAGACTAACCTTGTTTCACCTATATCACTCACTCACATTCCCCTCCTCTTCAATCATATTCTTTCATCCAGAAGCTCTTGTGAATGCGTCTGTAAAACAGAGTTTGACAAAACCCATGCAGTTGCTGTTTTTGTAAAGAACATAGCCACAGCCATTTATTATGTGTTGTTTTGTTGGCTACTTTCAGGCCGCAATGACAGAGGTGAGGAGTTGCAACAGACTAAAAGACTATCCGGCCCTTTATTGGAAAGGCTGCTGACCTAGAAATGTAACATATGTGTCCTAATATCATCAAATATCTAGCAATATTCAGATTTCTTTTTAATTTTTTTTAAAACTATTGGTTTGTTCAAATCAGGTCTATGTATTTGCATTGGTTGTGTCTTTTTATGACTTTTAATCTATCAATTCCTAGTCTACTCTCAATCTACTCTCTTTCTCTGAGTCCTTTTCCCCCTAGATTTCACATGTAAGTAACATCACACAGTATTTGTCTTTATTTAACTTATTTCACTTAGCATAATATCCTCAAGACTTATCCATGTTGTTATAAATGGTGGGGGTTCCTTCTTTTTAACAGCTGAATAATATTCCATTGTATCTGTATGCCATATTTCTCCCTTCCCTCAGCTCTACTCAAGTATAATTGACAAAATCACAAGGTATTTAAAGTATACAAAGTGAGATCTGATATATGTACATGTCATAAAATGATTTCTCCCATTGAGTTTATTAACATATCACTTCACATATTAACTATTATTTTTTGGTGAGAACATTTACGTTCTACTTTCTTGGAAAATTACAGTTGTGTTCATTATACAACACAGTGTTATCAGCTGTAGTCACCCATCTTATACATTAGATTCCCAGACTTTGTTAATCTTATAACTGAAACTTTTCACCCTTTTGCCAGCCTCTCCATATATCCCCCACCCTTCAGCACCTGGTGACCCCTTTTCTACTCTCTCTTTCCACATACCTATCAGGCTGATCTGCTCTGGGAGGTTTCTTCCTGCAGCCAGGGTTCTGATCTCCATCCAGTCTCTGTTTATAGACTTTCTCCACATTCTAAGTCAGTGATTCTCAAACCTGGCTGGGTATTCTCAGTTCTGGCTGTGTATCAGAATCCCCGGTGGAGATTTTTTTTTTTAAACAGTAAAATCTCTGGGGATGGGTCCCAGGCATATAGATTTAAAATTTTCCCCAGGTGATTCTAATGTGCAGCCTGAGCTGCGAATCAGTGTTTAAAAAGCCAAAGTTTGCGTTTCAGTATTGCTAAGGGGATTTACTCCCTCAAAAGCAGTTCTGCAAAAGGCCTGCTCTTAATCTTTTGAACTTGGGAATTCCTACTGTTTGTGTAGCTCCGAGTTCTGTCTTTTCCTAGTGCTCAGATCTTGGAGGGTTGCTTGGTGACCAAATGGAAGGACTGTTTCATTTCACCATCTTTCACAAGATAAATAATCCCCCTATTGCAGTACAAGCTGAAAATAAAATTTTCCCATAAGGCGGAAACGTGGCTATCAGAATACACCCCGTGCTATTGGGTGGCTGTTTTTTTTAATGTTCAGATGGTTTGTGCTGGGTGTTGTTCCTGGCTATAAGCAGTGGATGGAGTTTTTAGGCCCATCAGGATAGAGGCAGCAGAGTCTGTGCAGACGTCAGCCAGGAGGAAAAGAGGAATGGAAAGGCCAGTTGCTGTTGAGGATTTTAAAGGCTTTAAAATATTGCCAACTGAGAAATGAGTTGTGCTGCTGCCCAATTATCCTTCTACCTTCTTTGGTCCACTGGCTCTGTGGGATCTGTGCACAGATAGAAACAAATGATTCTCGGGCAGAGATTTGGAAATCAACCTTTAGAACTGTTGGCCAAATTCTAACATTAAATATGCTGAGATCCATCCCTCTTCAGTTTCTGGAGGCATCGCTTTGTGTACTGAGCACCTTGTTTAAATGCTTTTATAAAAAGGTGACATAAACACCTTTCAGATTCCCTTCTGTCTCCTAGATCAAACAAATATGTATTGTTCCCAAACCTTTCCCTGGCCAGGAGGAAAAGAAGAATCCTATCTGAAAAGGAGAAAAAAATACGGACTGTAAGAGCCTGCCTAATTTAAACTGTGCTTGTAAAATCTGTCAAGCAGGTCTCTGGAAAGAACAAATGTTAAAGTGCTTAAAGGCTTCTGTGTTCCTGAAGAGGCATTTGGAGGTGAACTGGTGAGGTATTAATTGAAGCAATGTTGGCTTGGACGGGCAGCATGCAGGACTCATTTTGTGGCATTGCTCAAGTCAGGGCTGAAAGGAGGGAAGAGTCCCCGCAGAGCAGAATCGAAATGAAGTCAACGATCACAGCCTAGAGACAGGGTCATTCAGGCATTCCAAGGAAGACTTCTGGTGGGTTCCTTCATGGGGAAGAGACACGCCCCTCGGAAATCCCTCACCTCAGAGAATTTCTTGGTGGAGCCTCGTTGTTTTCAGTCTTCAAAAACACCAGGCCGAGGGGTGTGTGTGTGTGTGTGTGTGTGTGTGTGTGTGTATGTGGGACACATAGGAAAAAGTGGGAGGATATAAAAAGTTGAACAAGGAATTGACTTTGTTGTCCTAAGAAGGAGAAAGGACTGAGCATTTGCTTAGCATTGGCTATATTTTTGGTGCTTTATATGTTACTGTATTAATCTTCATAATAATCTCTGTGGTGGCTATTAAGCAATAGTAAAGTTGTTAATCACAAGAAATTTAAAATATTTATTTATTTGCTTTTGGCTGCACTGGGTCTTTGTTGTTTTGCGTGGCCTTTCTCTGGTTGCCATGAGCAGGGGCTACTCTTGGTTGCGACGTGCAGGCTTCTCATTGTGGTGGCGTCTCTTGTTGGCACGGCAGGGGCTCCAGGCACGCAGGCTCCAGCAGTTGCGTCACGCAGGCTCGGTAGCTCTGGTGCTCTGGCTCTAGAGCGTGGGCTTAGGTATTCTGTGGCATGTGGAATCTTCCTGGACCAGGGATCAAACCTGTGTCCCCTGCATTGGCAGGCAGATTCTTTTCCACTGTGCTGCCAGGGAAGTTCCACAAGAAATTTTAATATGAAACTAGAGCCGGAAGTGAGTTTGATAGATGGAAATTTTCTTTTCTTCTTTCTCCATTTCCCTTAAGGACATCAGAGCAGAATGGCTTTACATAGCTATGGATAGCCTGGTATTGGTGGAATGCCTGTTTGTTTTATCTTTCTGTTGCTCCAAATAATTTCTTTAGGAAATCCTTCTTATTTCTTAACAAAAACTTCTTCCCTCTTCTCCCATTTCCCTGATAGGAAACAGACTCTCTAACATGGAAAATACAGGTAACTGCTTTTTTCAAAGAACAATGGTGAATGTAAATTGGTTCTCTTAAATCATGGGCTGTCAAAGAAAATAACTCCCCTGGACAAGACAGCCCCAGGAACCTCTTTTCCTTCCCATTTTATTATATGAGTGGTTGAGAAAAGGTGTTTTCTCTGAGAAGACTGGGAAAATATCATAACATTCTGGCTTATAAAACCTCTGCGACATGGCCTGACTCCCAAGGCTGGTCTTTATTTTTTCAATAAAACCTAAGGTTCTTCTTGACCAAACATTTTTGTCTGTCTTTAAACCCTCAAGGACTCTGACAGCTGAAGGCGGGTCTAAACCCTAGAGCTATAGGTATTATTTTGTAGATGCAGAATTTGAGGCTCAGGGAGTATACAGTATTAGTTTGCTAGGGCTGCCATAACAAAGACCACCGACAGGGTGGCTTAAGCAGCAGGAATTAATTCTTACAGAAGACCAAGATCAAGGGGTCTGCAAGTGTGGCTTCTCCTGAGGCCTCTCTCCCTGGCTTCACCCGCTCTTTCCTCTGTGTGAATGTGCCCCTGGCGTTTCTCTCTTTATAAGGACATTAGTGGGACTGCGTTAGGGCCCACCCTGATGGCCTCTCTTAACCTTGATTACCCCTGTCAAGGCCCAAGTACAGTCAATTCTAAGGTATGAGGGATTAGGGCCTCAACATGATTTGAGGGGAACACAATTCAGTCCAGAGCAGGCAGGTAGGTAAAGTGGCCACTGGTAAGGGATGGAGTTGAGGCAAGAACCCACGTGTGTGTGACTGTGGAACCTGCCCTTTTAATATCACCCTGAGGTTGTAGGGTCATTTCAGAGATGAGGCTTTGTGGGTCAAAGAACCTGTATTAATGTAGGTTCCTAAGTCTTTTTACTTCATTCTCCAGCAAGTTTTCAGGATTCGTGAAGTGTTTTAGAGATGATCAAGATGTCTTCCTGTACTTCGTTACTTTGCTGGTCTGATTCTGATGAAGACTGTATCTAAACCCACCCGACCCATATAATCACTGCCCCCACATTCTCCACTCACAAATAGTATGTGAATTCAGTAAGTACAAATCTAATAAAACTCAGCTGACCTTAGACATTTCACTTGTTATACTTGATTACAAATAACTTGTTCCATCAAACCAGTATTAGTTCTCAACAGCTGGGTAACCCTTTACCTCAAAACCCGACTCTTAAAACAACGATGAACATTTATTATATTTCTCAGTCTCAGTGAGTTAGGAGTTTGGGGTGTGTTGACTTTGCTGGGTCAAACTGTGTCCTTCAGAATTCCCTTTCTAGTAAGTTTCCAGATAGGGTGGGCACATAGAGATGCTGTCTTGTGAGAGCTGGAGGATAGAGAAGAAGCTAACCATTTTGTATACTTCTCCTCCCAGTTATTTAATGCGGTGAATCTGGATGCTGCTGGGAGGGATTTTGTAATGTAATTAAAGTCTTTAATCGGTTGTCTTTAAATTAGGGAGATTATTTTGGGTGGGCCTGACTTATCCAGTTGGAGGGAGATTATCCTTTCCTTTGTGGGGATGAGTCAAACAGTTGGAAGGCCTTTTAAAAGAGGCTTAGGTGAGAGAGGGCTGGGAGGAAAAAGAGAGAGAGTGTGCCCACATGAACATGAGAGAGACACTTCCATCTGTAGGTGACATCCCTGCCTGCATCCACGAAGTTCCACCTTGCTTGCTTTGCTCACTTACTTGCTGTTTGCTTTTGATCTTCTCTTCCTGCCTGTAAACGAACAGCTTTGCTCTATGTGCCTGGGATTTCGGTCTGCTTGTGACTGTTTCTTCCTGATTACCTGCCTTCCCGACGGACTTCAGACTTGCTAAGCCAGCCCCCACAATTTCATAAGCCAATCCTTGTTTTAAGTCCATATATTGCCTACTGATTCTGCTTCTCTGATTGAACCCTGACTTATATAGAATGGTTTAACTGGGCTGTTCTGGCTTGGGGTTTCTCCTGAGGCTGTAGTCAGAATGTTGGTCAGTGCTACAGTCATCCAAGGCTTGATTGGGACTGGCAGATCTTTTTCCAAGATGGCTCATTCATACAGTTGGCAAAAGGGTATAGGCTGTTGGCTGGATGCCTCAGTTCCATGCCACAGAGACCTCTCCATAAAGCTACTTGGGTATCCTCAGGACGTTCAGAGTGAGTGACCCAAAGAGCAAAGCAGAAGCAGACATGTCTTTTATTATCTAGCATTAGAAGTCACACAGCATCACACTGGTTCTGGTGGTCACCCAGACCAACCCTGAAACAGTGTGGAAGGGGAATGGGCAAGGGCATGAGTACCAGGAAGCAAGGATCAGTAGTAGTCATCATGCAAGCTGCTGCTGCTGAGTCACTTCAGTCGTGGCCGACTCTGTGTGACCCCATAGACTGCAGCCCACCAGGCTCCCCCATCCCTGGGATTCTCCAGGCAAGAATACTGGAGTGGGTTGCCATTTCCTTCTCCAGGAAAAGACTTTGATGCTGGGAGGGATTGGGAGCAGGACGAGAAGGGGACGACCAAGGATGAGATGGCTGGATGGCATCACAGACTCGATGGATGTGAGTCTGAGTGAACTCCGGGGGATGGTGATGGATAGGGAGGCCTGGCGTGCTGCGATTCATGGGGTCGCAAGGAGTCGGACACGACTGAGCGACTGAACTGAACTGATACTTGCAAGTAGTTTGGACATTAAGAAAACTTAATTTGGAAATTAAGAAAACTTCATCCTGAAAAGGTCACGATGGGACTCTCCTGACATTCCAACAGTGGCTTTTACATATACAGTTAGAGAAAAAGCTGGCTTTATATAATATTCTTTCAAAATTCTGACCCTAAGGGAACAAAAGTCCTTCTAGGAAGAGCTTACAATGATCTTCCTGAGTCTTTGAGATGTAAATGTTTTACCAGGTCTTCTCAGAAACTCTTTGCTCCTGCTAAGTCGCTTCAGTCGTGTTTGACTCTGTGCGACCCCACAGACAGCAGCCCACCAGGCACCCCTGTCCCTGGGATTCTCCAAGCAAGAACACTGGAGTGGGTTGCCATTTCCTTCTCCAAGGCATGAAAGTGAAAAGTGAAGTCGCTCAGTCGTGTCCGACTGTTAGCGACCCCATGGACTGCAGCCCACCAGGCTCCTCTGTCTATAGGATTTTCCAGGCAAGAGTACTGGAGTGGGGTGCCATTGCCTTCTCCGGAAACTCTTATCTAGACCATCTCTAATTTCTGAAATTGAAAAAAAAAAGGGGGGAGGGACGGTCAGCTTTTATCCAAGAGTAAACTCGAAGAATAAACTCATTGCAACAGTTATTATAAACTACTGAGTTTTATATTATAATACCAGATTCATGTCTTAAGTTTTAAAATGAAGCTGTGAGATCTCTGATTATATGTCTGTGTATATATTATAGAATATCATATGTTTCTACCTTTGGTGATGTGTTATAAAAATTAAACTGTAAAAGAGACCTATTTAATTGGCTTAAATATAATGAAGTGCTTCAAGAAATTCTCAGAAATACAAATTAACCCAATTTCTTTTAAGATCACATGATTGAGGATTAATCATTACCCAATGAAAACAGGCTTATTGGTTTAACTGAAAAACCAACAGCATGACAACATTACATGTGAAAATGTTATTGTATCTATGTTTACTGAATGTCAAAAAAGATCATGTTATCACTAACAATATTTGTCAGCAAGAAAAATGATATTTTCATAAATTTCAATGCAAGCATGGTAGGATATTTTTAGGTGAATGCTAAGAACGATTATGTCTTACTCTATTTCTACTTAAAAATAGTTTATCTAAATCTTCTGGTAACTTGAAACTTTAGAGTTTTACTAAGTTAAATGATAGGGATTAACTGTCTAGATTATTTTCAAATAAAATACAGGAAAATTTATACTTGCTTAGCAATTAAAATCTCAAATTTCGTATTCTTACAAAAAAATAAAGATGTTTGGTTCATTGGGTACATGTCTTGTACCACATGGAGAAAAAATTACATTGTGGAAAAATCTGTGTTTATAGAGGTAACAGAATATGTTCATAAGTTTGCCAATCAGGCATGCTAATGTGATAGTTCACAACTGTTGTCTCTTGGTTTTCACTAAAGATGGAGTTCTTAAGGTTTGAAAATTATGATTAATATATGAAATTAGAACCACTAAAATAAAGAAAATGTTTTCATATGCAAAAAATCTTTTAAAAGGGTCAATAGAAAGGAAATGCATTCTATTAAGGGAAAACAAAGTAATTATTTTCAAAAGAGAGTCTAAGAAAAAAAGAAAAAAGGGAACTCAAAGGATAAAATCTAAAACAAAAAAGGCAAATTAAAGGCTTATGGAAAATAAATCTTGAGAAAGAGTTTGATGTATGATCAGGGCTGGCTAAGATTAACACGAACTTAATTGGTTGAAAGAATTCTAATATTAAAAATAAATTTTTGCAAAACTAGAATTTGAATCTCTCTGTTATGACCTCTTGCTAATGTTGGCATTTCTCAGAGAGCCCTGGAAAAATCAAAGAAAATTTTAAAAAACAGAGAAAGTTATTAAACTATATAGGTTTACTTGATATGTTAAATTATATGATTAACATTGTTAAATGAATGATGAATCTTAGGTAATATTGTATGAATAAACATTGTTAATATTCTAGAGTTTATATGAAATTGCTAAATTTTAGTTGTCCTATGTTATCATTTATTATCCAAATTATCTTAAAAAGTAACAGAAATAACCAAATTTCTTTGTCAATAGTAATCAGATCCTTAAAGATGCCATTTTAAAAGTCTTCTGTCATTTATAGTTATTTTATTCTGTTACTTTTATTAAAATTCTTCATCTTCAAGAAGATTCATAGAAAGGGCTGTTATGGGGACAATTACAGGTTTTATTTTTTAATTAATTTATTTTTTATTGAAGGATAATTGCTTACAGACAATTACAGGTTTTTGACAACTTTCAGATTATACTACTGAACTGGGTAAGAAATTAAGGAATTCTAATGAACAATCTGATGACTTCATAAAATTGTTAACAGGAAAGCAACAAAATCAATTGCACAGGACTGAATGAACTGATGATAGGGTTATAATTTTTTAGACTATTTTTTCTCTTTAGACTTTTTGTCTAAAATATCACTGCTTAGCTTTGTTTTCTAGATATAAGGAAATATTTCTTGTAAAATGACTAACAATCAGTTGATAAATTATACCTTTGTAAGTAGAAGTGAAACATTCATCTTGTTTTTCCTACCTGATCCCTCCAGAACTGGATACTTGTTATTCTTATTTTCATGGAAATAAAGTTATTTACATAAGTTCAATAAAAATCTGTTCTTCTTTTAACAGGGCACAATGGAAACATTGGTTATGTTATCATAGCTTTGACTGGAATGTTGTGTTTCAGATTAAACATAGAATCAGATATAACCAGTCAGCTTTAAAACACTAATACAAACTTTGTGCATGTGTGCTTGCTCTGTTCCTCAGTTGTGCTCATGTCCACACCCTACTCTTAAGGCTCCAGTGGACTGTAGTGTGCTAGGCTCCTCAGTCTATGGGATTATCCTGGCAAGAATACTGGAGTGGGTTGCCATTTTCTCCTCCAAGGGATCTTCCTGACCCCGTGATCCAGCCTGTGTCTTCTGAGCCTCTAGCTTTGTCACAGGCGAATTCTTTACCACTGAGCCACGTGGGAAACCGCAAGAAAGACTTTATGAAGCCATTAAAACCTCTTGGAGTGACAGCCTACTCCCTCCCTTATTGTCAGGGTTCTTGGCAACCTTGTTTGGTGGCTCAGAAGGTAAAGTGTCTGCAATGCAGGAGATCTGCGTTCAATCCCTGAATCGGGAAGATCTCCTGGAGAAGGAAATGGCAACCCACTCCAGTATTCTTGCCTGGAAAATCCCATGGATGGAGGAGCGCAGTAGGCTACAGTCCATGGGGTCACAGAGTTGGATCTGACTTAGCAATTAACACTTTCTTTTCTTTCAACAGTCTTATCAGGTGAATAAGAAAGGACTCAAGCTATTTGGGGGACTTGAGAAGAGAGGAATTCACCCAAATCTATAGGTATCATAGGTAAATCTGATGGCAAGTCCTAGGCATAATTTTCCTGGCTTTGAGAAGTCTTCTAAACTTTAGCCTGGGACTGTTTATAAGTTTAAAAAAAAAATGCAACCAAATTTAAAGAGCCTATGTAAACAATTGCTATTCTTGGTACACTTATATAAATAATCAGGCCAAATTTATTGAACCCAGACTTACTAAATTAGTCTTAGTTTGGCTGTATTTGGTGGAAATGAGGATAATTTTATAGGAAAAAAAATGTTTCAGTAATATACCTTTATAGTCCTAGATGGCTTCTGTTGATATATTATATTGTCACAAAAGTTTAAATGAATTGTTAAAAATACTTTAAGCTTGTTTCTAAAGTTTATCACGGTAATCTGTCTTTGGATAAGGATCAGATGGCCCATGAACTACATTCTGGAGAATATTTACTGGAAAAATATATCATTTAAAGGACTCTCTCCCGCCTAGATGGAAAGAACCTTATCAGCTACTCTTAGCTTGTTTATGCACAACAAAACTAAAGGGAATTGACTCTTAGATTCGTATTTCCCACTTTAAAAAGGCCCCTGAACCAGACTTATCTATAGAGAAGATTGCTAACCTCAAACTCACCTTGACACCAATGCTCAAACAAGAAAAACAACATCCACAATAGGAAGAGAAGATAAGGGCATCAGAAGCGGATATTTATTCCAAAGTACAAGAGCAGATCTTGATTTTTTGGGACTTCTACATAGGAATCAAATGTTTTTCTAACAGAGGCACAATCCTATGAAAAAATTTTAAAATCTAATGTTTTGATCTATGGTCAATTATCTATGTCCAATACTTCTAGTTCACCGTGGTAGATTTCTAATGCTCTGGGTGGTCCCTTTGAAAATTTTAATATAAATATGAATTTTCTATCAAAGTTATTCAAGCTCAATCAGAACAAAAAGCTAAATTTCACTGCTGCTGCTACGTCACTTCAGTGTTGTCCAACTCTGTGTGACCCCTTAGACGGCAGCCCACCAGGCTCCGCCATCCCTGGGATTCTCCAGGCAATAACACTGGAGTGGGTTGATAACCATAATTTCCCACTTATCAGGAGGGGCCTTTTTCAGCTATGGACTGGATTTATATGGCAACAGTCACTTAAGAGTAATGACTCAATTGGACTTGTTAATAGAACACATTTAATCACCCACATTAAAAAAAAAAAAAAAAAAAAGAAAATGAGATTTCTGCCTTAAACAGTCTGTTCCCTAGTCTTGGTGATCTCTTAAGAACTGGTTTGATGCTGGCTGTTCACTGCATGAATCTCCATTATGACCTTATTATTACTTCTGGTAATGTAACATGTATTCTGCTTATTCTATGAGATGGTTTCTTCTTGTGTTACCCAATTCAAGGCTGAGTCTTTGACCAAAGTAATGATTACTAAGAGGCTTGAAAGGACTGACTCTATACTCAGTTCTATATAGAATTAAAATGATTATTATAGTGCTATAGTAGATGTAAGAAGAAACAACAAGGGAGAATCATTTCCTGGACCGTACGGACTAGTAAGACAGGTAGTCCAGAGCCATTTGTGGTTACTATTAGAAGGACGTAGTCATAGCACATTGCATTGTTTATCAATGAAATCTGACCTTGACATACGAATGAACATTGCTAGGGCTATGGGACATGAAATGCCTCCCCAACTTCGAATTTATGACCAAATGGGGGGCATTCAAGCAGAACAAGAGCAAAGACAATCCCACTCTCCACCCAAGTCCACAAAGATTAATCCACTAGAGTCCTTGACTGGTTCAGTACACTCTATGCTTTCAACAGAGGACTGTTAAAAAAATAAAGAGACTGTGTGCTTTAGACAAACAGAGCCATAGTTACATGTACTTCAGGAAGAATTTTAATAAACTTCACTTCTTGCATTCCCATATATAGAAGATCACTATGATCATAAACTTGAGACTTCTATTCACTGTAACTAGTAGTTTTCACCAAGAGGTAGGCTGTATCGTATTCTATAACAGAAACAAAAATCACATATGAACTAGCCTACTCCTCTACCTCCTTAAAGCAGTTTCTCGGAGCTACTTGAGAGGCTGTCTCCAGGGCTGTAGTTCCCAGTTAAGGCCACGAATACACCTTAACTCTCACATTGTGCATTTTTCTTTCGATTGACACTACTATGTAATCCATTTGACTGATTTTTTTAAACAGTTCATGTATTTCATGAAATTGGCCAGTTGTTTAGGTAATCTAGGTACTCAGACATACAAAGATCAATTAGCTAGGCAAAAGCTTAGCATTTAATGATTTAGAAAATGAAGTCTAGGTGGGTTTTTTTGTTCTTTTGGTGTGTGTGTGTAATTTTTAGGATAGAGTATAATGGTTTTTCAAGATTTACCTTAAAAGTATATGTTAAATAAAAGTCATTAAAGTTCTGACAATTGACAACACAAACTTACTGGCTGTAAAATAAACGTCCTAGGGTTTTCAATTATTTCATTCTTAATTTACTGGTACCTTCAAAAGGAAGAAAAAATTGGCCACAAGTTAAAAATTTTCTTTCCCTCTCAAGGAAATTCTCTCTCATCTCAAATATATGGACACAGCTGTTAAGATAATGGCTTCTGAAACATTACACATGAACATGCAAACCAAGTTCCATTAAACTGTCCCTTAACATGGAATTATTCCTGCCACGTATATTCTATCACACTATATTGTTGAAGAATAAAAAATCTGTTTATCTTAAAAGCAGAAGATATGTTTTATGCTGCACAAATTTATATATGAACACTTATTACAGACAAAATATCAAAGCATAACATGTAATTTAATGTTTCTCTTTGTGACTGCATGTTTCACCGTACTTACAGATGGGTTCCTGATCTGCATGGAAATCAGAAATACTGTTAAGGACTCTCATGGATTTTGTCAATCCATTAGAGTAAATTAAATCTAAAATAATCATATATCTAATGCATACAAACAGAGGGGAGTCTTGAAACCAAGAGAATTAGCACTTGAGTTGCTCATGAGAACAAATGGTCATTTCTGCTTAATTCTTCAATGTCAATACCAATATTATTAACCTAATTATTATTCTGGTATTTTTCTTGGTTCTCATTTCCTGAATTAAGCTTTTTTTTTTTTTTTGCCTATATGAAAAACCCTACAATGAGAAGTTCTGGAATATTTATCTAGATAAGAAGTTAGATATATTACAATGTCAATTATTTGTATATTATCACAAAAAGTGCTCTAAGACTTTGATTAAACTACTTATGACTTTAGTTTCCATTAAATTTCAAAGTAAATTGAACCAATAATAATCATATACCACAAAAGCAGAATCTATCTATATATGTATGTATCTATAATGTGGGCTTCCCAGGTGGTACTCAGTTCAGTTCAGTCACTCAGTCGTGTCCGACTCTTTCTGATCTCATGGACTGCAGCATGCCAGGTTTCCCTGTCCATCACCAACTCTCATAGCTTACTCAAACATCAAGTCAGTGATGTCATCCAACCATGTCATCCTCTGTCATCTCGTTCTCCTGCTCTCAATCTTTCCTAGCATCAGGGTATTTTCTAGTGAGTCAAGTTCTTCACATCAAGTGGCCAAAGTAATGGGAGTTTCAGCTTCAACATCAGTCCTTCCAATGAATATTCAGGACTGATTTCTTTAGGATAGACTAGCTGGATCTCCGTGCAGTCCAAGGGACTTTCAAGAGTCTTCTCCAACACCACAGTTCTAAAGCATCAATTCTTCAGTGCTCAGCTTTCTTTATAGTGCAGTTCTCACATCCTCACATGACTACTGGAAAAACCATAGCCTTGACTAGATGGACCTTTGTTGGCAAAGTAACGTCTCTGCTTTTTAATATGCTGTCTAGTTTGGTCATAGCTTTTCTTCCACGAGTACCAAGCATCTTTTAATTTCATGGCTGCAGTCACCATCTGCAGTGATTTTGGAGCCCAAGAAAATAAAGTCTGTCACCATTTCCATTGTTTCCCCATCTATTTGCCATGAAGTGATGGTACTGGATACCATGATCTTAGTTTTCTGAATGTTGAGTTAAAGCCAACTTTTTCACTCTCCTCTTTCACTTTCATCAAGAAACTCTTTAGTTCTTCCATTTCTGCCATAACAGTGGTGTCATCTGCATATCTGAGGTTATTGATATTTCTCCCGGCAATCTTGATTCCAGCTTGTGCTTCATCCAACCAGGCATTTTGCATGAAGTACTCTGCATATAAGTTAAATAAGCAGGGTGACAATATGCAGCTTTGACACACTCCTTTCTTGATTTGGGACCAGTCTGTTGTTCCATGCCCAGTTCTAAACATTGTTTCTTGATCTGAATACTGAGTTTTCAGAAGCAGGTCAAGTGGTCTGCTACTCCCGTCTCTTGAAGAATTTTCCACAATTTGTTGTGATCCACATAGTCAAAGACTTTGGCATAGTCATTAAGCAAAAACAGATTTTTTTTTTTCTGGGACTTTTTTTTTTTTTAAATGATCCAATGGATGATGGTAATTTGGTCTCTGGTTCCTCTGAATATTCTAAATCCAGCTTGAACATCTGGAAATTCACAGTTCACATACTGTTGAAGCCTAGCTTGGAGAATTTTGAGCATTACTTTCCGAGTGTATCAGATGAGTACAATTCTGTGGTAATTTGAACACTTTTGGACTTGGCTTTCTTTGTGATTGGAATGAAAACTGACTTTTCCAGTCCTGTGGACATGCTGAGTTTTCCAAATTTGCTGGCATACAGAGTGCAGCACCTTTATCGAGCCCAGGACAGACATGGTATGGACCTAACAAGCAGAAGATATTAAGAAGAGGTGGCAAGAATACATGGAAGAAATGTACAAAAAAGATCTTCACGACCCCGATAACCATGATGGTGTGATCACTCACCTAGAGCCAGACATCCTGGAATGTGAAGTCAAGTGGGCCTTAGAAAGCATCACTACGAACAAAGCTAGTGGAGGTGATGGAATTCCAGTTGAGCTGTTTCAAATCCTGAAATGCTGTGAAAGTGCTACACTCAATATGCCAGCACATTTGGAAAACTCAGCAGTGGCCACAGAACTGGAAAAGGTCAGTTTTCATTCCAATCCCAGAGAAAGGCAATGCCAAAGAATGCTCAAACTACCGCACAATTGCACTCATCTCACACGCTAGTAAAGTAATGCTCAAAATTCTCCAAGCCAGGCTTCAGCGATACGTGAACGGTGAACTCCCTGATGTTCAAGCTGGTTTTAGAAAAGGCAGAGGAACCAGAGATCAAGTTGCCAACATCCGCTGGATCATGGAAAAAGCAAAAGAGTTCCAGAAAAACATCTATTTCTGCTTTATTGACTATGCCAAAGCCTCTGACTGTGTGGATCACAAGAAACTGTGGAAAATTCTGAAAGAGAGGGGAATATCAGGCCACCTAACCTGCCTCTTGAGAAACCTGTATGCAGGTCAGGAAGCAACAGTTAGAACTGCACATGGAACAACAGACTGGTTCCAAATAGGAAAAGGAGTACATCAAGGTTGTATATTGTCACCCTGCTTATTTAACTTCTATGCAGAGTACATCATGAAAAACGCTGGAATGGAAGAAACACAAGCTGGAATCAAGATTGCTGGGAGAAATATCAATAACCTCAGATATGC
>SJYX01004813.1:254922-335210 GCA_006410675.1 Oreotragus oreotragus | reverse complement strand
ATTCTTCGGCGCTCAGCTTTCTTCACAGTCCAACTTTCACATCCATACATGACTACAGGAAAAACCATAGCCTTGACTAGGCGGACCTTAGTCGGCAAAGTAATGTCTCTGCTTTTGAATATACTATCCAGGTTGGTCATAACTTTTCTTCCAAGGAGCAAGCGTCTTTTAATTTCATGGCTGCACTCACCATCTGCAGTGACTTTGGAGCCCCCAAAAATAAAGTCTGACACTGTTTCCACTGTTTCCCCATCTATTTCCCATGAAGTGATAGGACCGGATGCCATGATCTTCGTTTTCTGAATGTTGAGCTTTAAGCCAACTTTTTCACTCTCCTCCTTCACTTTCATCAAGAGGCTTTTTAGCTCCTCCTCACTTTCTACCATAAGGGTGGTGTCATCAGCATATCTGAGGTTATGGATATTTCTCCCGGCAATCTTGATTCCAGCTTGTGTTTCTTCCAGTCCAGCGTTTCTCATGATGTACTCTGCGTATAAGTTAAATAAGCAGGGAGACAATATACAGCCTTGACGTACTCCTTTTCCTATTTAGGAAAATAGGTGTTATGTAGGCATAGGTATAATAATACAATGATAAAAAGCTTTATATAAAAATTTAAATCTAGCTACAGTTAATACTTTTAAAATAATTACTTAATTTAAAGATAATTTAAATAAAAGTATAAATATGTATTTTAAATAAAAAAGTAAAGGCTTAGTAAAGTGCAACTCATATACTTACTGGCCAGATTCAACAAGTATAGAGGTGGTGAATTTTGCCTCATCTATTTCCTTTACCACAATTTTTTTTTGGCTAAAACGTTTTAGAGCAAATTACTGGAATTGGGTCATTTCACCTGTACTTTCATTTGCATTTCTAGTAAGTTTATTTTATTTTTAAAATATAACCTCTGAGCTATGATCACACTCAATAGAATTAGCAATTCTTTAACATCATCGGATGTCCAGTCCATATCCAAGTTGTCCTCACATCTTCTTGCTGTTGGTTTGTTTGAAACAAGGGCTAAGCAAGGGTAAAACAGTGCATTTGATTGTATGTTCACAGGGTTTCTTTTAACAAGTACATTTTCTCCTCCTTGTTTCTCCACAGCATTTCCATTTTTTCAATGCTTCCTAGCACTGGTGAGTTTCAACCCATTACAGTTACCATTTTTTCTGATTTCCTTTAAGCCAGTGGGCACCCATTTAAGGGCTTCTATTTACCTGTGATGCACATTCATTCATTGTTGAAGCTTCTATCAAAAAGGTCTTCCTGGAATGAGTAATTTATCCAAGAAGACCTTTCCTTTTAGTGGGAAATGGTAAACAAACTGCTTTTATGGGTGCTCATTATTACTGCAATATTTTGGAAGTTTATTTTATAACCCCCTCAATAAGGCAGCAAATAAAAATAGCTGGATGTTCCATTTCTAATTTAATATGATCTGACATATTGTAATACATGTTAAAGAAACAGAGACACTGAACTGAAATTTCAGACAGCAGGTCTCGAAGGTGGAGTGGGTTACCACCAGGTGACGTTGCAGATAGAGTTCTTAGAAGTCAAACTCAAGTGAAGGCCCACTCGAGGCAGAACTGAAGTTGATGTCATTCTTTTTGTTTTTTAAATATTTATTTATTTGGTTGTGTCAGGTCTTCATTGAGGCATGCAGGGTCTTCGTTTATTGCATGAGAGCTCAGTAGTTGCCGCTTGGATCTCAGATCCTGCAGCATGTGGGATCTTACTTTCCCCGGCAGGAATCGAACCTGCATCCCATGCATTGGAAGGTGAATTCTTAACCACTGGACCACTAGGGAAGTCCTGGCCTTATTCTTCTGACACCTCCCAGCTTCCTTATTTGTGTCCTTTCACCTTTTCCTGTATCTTTATTTCTTCTGACTCAGTGTTTTCATGTACTGATTTTTTTCCTTTCACTTAGGAAAACCCCTTGACCATCCTCTAATGGAAGCAGTATATAGTAGGGGAAAAGTACAAGAGTGTTGCAGCAAGGAACTGAGTTTCAATCCTGGCTCTTTTTTGCATTTTACAAAAAGGGTGCCCAGACAGAGACTGCTGAACCCCAAATAGCACATAATTAATGGAAAATTTTCAGGCCTTCTATCCCTGGGTTACGAAGATCCCCTAGAGAAGGAAATGCCAACCCACTCCAGTATTCTTGCCTGGAGAATCCCATGGATAGAGGAACCTAGTGGGTTTTGAAGGAAGACATTTCTAGCTTAAGAGTACCTTCCAGATATCTTCCAAATTCTACCTTTTAATTATTTAATTCTATTTGATAAGAACTCTTCATCAAGTTTTGCCCCAGGAAAAAAACCTCTTCCATAGGTATTAAAGAAATCTTAAAAATTTTTCCCAGTGTAGAAAGGCTTTTTGCAGAAAGACTCAGAAGATGGAAAATCATACATCCCATGATTCCAGGGGTTAAAGTGAAAAAGACTTTTTTTTTGGGCACTAGAGTAAATATGTCAAGTACAGTCATATTTGCATATGTTGTATTTTAAAATCATGCTTAAAATTGCCTCCTGTATTCTGAATCTGGAAAGTGGAAGGCAAGGAGGTCACCTGTACAGCTGGTGCAAGTAATGGAATCCCCCCAGGCATGTTTAGAAACTCCAAACTAATATGACAGACAGAACACTCCATCTGTTGGTTGCCCATTGAGATGAGCACCAGGTCTACAGACACTTTAATATGGGCGGTGTGTCTTGAGAATAACCATTTATATTAAGTATCTTTTATTTTTACTTCCTTCTCATCTAAGTGTTTTAGAAGTAGTCACAAATATGAACTCCATAGGCACACATGTGCTGGCAAGTGAATATAATATTTCAGTCTTAATTATACTACATAAAGAAAAAGTGGGAACATATTTTGACACACGTTGCTTTATAAATCATGCCTACTGAAAAGTGTTTAATAAAAGCTTGGTGGCAGTTAATTCATGATATTCAAAATAACTGTGAGCAGCTCCATGAAGAACGTTTGCGATAAGGAAATGTAATAAACTATTTCTGAAACATGCTATCCTTTTAAATACTTTGGATCATTGAAGAAAAAACTTAGGTAAACAGATTTTTAAAAGTGGACTATAAATTATAACATAACTGAATACAGGTGATAGGATAAGTAAGGTAATTGCAACTTCCACTAACACTTAGCATCAATATTTTTAACTGATTTCAGTGTCCCTCACCTGGAGCAGCACTTTGCCTACAGCAGTTCCCAACAGAGATCTGTCCTTTGGGAGGTGGGTCACAGGCAATTTGTGATTAATAATAGTTCCCATCAAAGTTCTGGTAAAAGTTTTGACATGAATCACTCACTAGGAATTAGAGCAAACTCAAAGTGATCTGTACAATGAGGTCATACAGGGACGTGGGACTCACTATTTCTTCGTGTGATGATGTGAGCTGGAGGAGGGGGAATGCAAACCATGTGTATCATATTCCATCTGTGCCAAAGCCCTCACTCTTAGTGCTCCCGTGAAGGTCATCCATGGTGGGCGTGGCAGTGGCTGTAATAAGGCTGGGAACTGCCAGATGCTTGTTGAGCCAAGGTTGATCATGGCGCTGGAGACCCTTTGTGGGCTGGATCATACAATCCCCCTTGCTTCTTGCTTAGCTTTTAATGGTTCTCCAAGATAGATGATGCTTAATATTTTGAGTGGCCCTATGGTTTGTCAGCTAAACCTCTTTCTACAACACTTGTATGAAGTGTAATCTCAAAAGAGAGTGCTTGGCTGCCCAGAAATGAATATTTTCTTGGACCATTGAATAAGGATCCAGGAGAAGCAAAGTGTGACGTCAACAAAAGTAAAAAATAAAGTCACAAAAAGTAATAATGGGCTCTTTCTTGAGCTCTTTCTGAAATACACAATGTCATACATCCATTAAATGCTTTTATGTATACATTTATCCTTACAAGACTCCTCTGAGGTATTATTAAGAGGTTTTATTATCTACCTTTTACAGATGGGATAACTGAGCCTGAGGGAGGTTAGGACCCTTTCTCAGGGTCCCAGCTGGTAAGTGACAGAACCAGGTTTAAACCCAAGTCTTCATGACACCAATGGCCATAGTGGCTACTCTGTTCTATTATTGCCAAGTAAGGGCAAAGGTTCCAGTTTTAGAGATGCAATAACTCTATACTAACATTGATTTACACTTTTAAAGTTTATTACACATTACAAAAGTTTTCACACATACTGTCTGTTGTTGTTCGGTTGTTAAATTGTGTCTGACTCTTTGTGACCCCATGGACTGCAGCCGCCTGATTTCCCTGTCCTTCATGATCCTGGAGCTTGCTCAAACTCACATCCATTGAGTCGATGATGCTATCCAACCATCTTGTCCTCTGGCATCCCCTTCTCCTGCCCTCAATCTGTCTTCAGTTCAGTTCAATCGCTCAGTTGTGTCTGACTCTTTATGATCCCATGGACTACAGCACACCAGGCCTCCCTGTCCATCGCCGACTCCTGGAGTTCACTCAAACTCATGTCCATTGAGTCGGTGATGCCATCCAAACATCTCATCCTCTGTTGTCCCCTTCTCTTCCTGCCTTCAATCTTTCCCAGCATCAGGGTCTTTCCCAATGAGTCAGTTCTTTGCATCAGGTGGCAAAGTATTGGAGTTTCAGCTTCAGCATCAGTCCTTCCAATGTATATTCAGGACTGATTACCTTTAGGATGGACTGGTTGGATCTCCTTGCAGTCCAAGGGACTCCCAAGAGTCTTTTCCAACACTACAGTCAAAAGCATCAATTCTTTGGCACTCAGGTTTCTTTATATTCCAACTCTCACATCCATACGTGACTACTGGAAAAACCACACCTTTGACTAGATGGACCTTTGTTGGCAAAGTAATGTCTCTGCTTTTTAATATGCTGTTTAGGTTGGTCATAACTTTTCTTCCAAGGAGCAAGTGTCTTTTAATTTCATGGCTGCAATTACCATCTGCAGTGATTTTGGAGCCCCCCAAAATAAAATCCCTCACTGTTTCCCCATCTATTTGCCAGGAAGTGATGGTACCAGATGCCATGATTTTCGTTTTCTGAACGATGAGTTTCAAGCCAACTTTTTCACTCTCTTCTTTCACTTTCATCAAGAGGCTTTTTAGTTTTTCTTCACTTTCTGCCATAAGGGTGGTGTCATCTGCATATCTGAGGTTATTGATATTTCTCCCAGCAATCTTGATTCCAGCTTGTGTTTCTTTCAGTCCAGTGTTTCTCATCATGTACTCTGCATATAAGTTAAATAAACAAGGTGACAATATACAGCCTTGATGTACTCCTTTTCCTATTTGGAAACAGTCTGTTGTTTCATGTCCAGTTCTAACTGTTGCTTCCTGACCCGCATACAGATTTCTCAAGAGGCAGGTCAGGTGGTCTGGTAATCCTATCTCTTTCAGAATTTTCCACAGTTTGTTGTGGTCCACACAGTCAAAGGCTTTGGCATAGTCAATAAAGCAGAAGTAGATATTTTTTCTGGAACTCTCTTGCTTTTTCCATGATCCAGAGGATGTTGGCAATTTGATCTCTGGTTGCTCTGCCTTTTCTAAAACCAGCTTGAACATCTGGAAATTCATGATCTAATAGTTCATGGTTTAATAGTCTTACTGACTATGAAAGCAACTGAAGAATACCTGCCTATGTTTAAGATCTGTGTATGCGTGTATGTGTATGTTTTGAGAAAGAGAAAGTGCATTCTATTTCTTGTTACTGAGAATCTGAAAACAACATGGGAAATTGTTAAAGTTTCGAAGATCCTCATTTAGATTGACCTGAAGATAGTCAGATATTTCCTCATAAAATAAGAAAGAGAGCCCAACCCTGACTCTTTAGACATGACCCAGTCTTTTCAGTTCTTGATGGACTGAGCATTCCTAGAGAACCAAGCTTGTGCTCCAGTTGGTCCTAAGTCTAGCATCTGTGAACCTTACCCCCTAGGTGATGTTGCCCCTGACCTGTGGGCAAAAGGCATCACTGGGCTCTGCTCTAAGGACCTGGGCTGGGAGGAGGAGGAGAAGAGGAAATGTAGGGGAATGACAATTGGAAAGTTTTCAAAGTATTACTTTAGGGATCATCCATTCAGTATTTCAAAAATATTAATTAGGTCCTTGTGTATATATTAACCATTTTGGGGAACAAAAGATAAGTTCCATGAGCTTGACCTTCAAAGACTGAGTTGTAGAGGCTCCTTGTGTTAAATACTCACATGTGAAATAACTTGAAATGCTAGACCACAAGTTCAGCTTTCCTTTCCTTGTGACTACTCATCCATGCATCCCCCAAGTCCATGCCCATGATACTTGTCAGATTGAGCCAAATGACTGTACTCTGAGAAGAGCTGGCTCAACTTCCTGCCTGGGGGGGAAAATATAAAGCCGTCTAGGGGAGGAGGAAAGAATTCCAGAGGGCAGAGTTCATAGACTGTTACGTGAGGCACCTGGTCCCTTCCCCTTTCTCCCTTTTGTGGGGGTTCTTGCCCTGTTCTGTCTGCAATCCCCACCAGCCTAAGGGGTTCCCAAGAGTGGCACCTGGGGTCTGAAGGGTGATTCTAGAACCTGAAGCTCATGCCTACTTCTTGGCTGGAGGTCCCATGAAGACTAGGGGCCTGCAGATGTGCCTTGCCTGAGTATGAAAGGGATGGAAGGGGTGCTGGGTCCCCACCATCATGTAACATGGCAAGGACGCTTGAGTTTTTCTATGGGCCCAGAGCCCACCTGTGCAAGTGAGTGGAGCAGTGGCTGGCTGGTTTGCAGTCTTGCCTTTTACCCAGGGTGTAGAGTCAGAGGGTGGAGAAGGCAATGGCACCCCACACCAGTATTCTTGCCTGGAAAATCCCAGGGGCAGAGGAGGCTGGGTGGCTACAGTCTATGGGGTCACAAAAGAATCAGACATGACTTAGCGTCTACACCACCACCACCACCAGAGTCAGAGGGCAGGAAGAGAAAAGCTAGAAAAGACACTTGGATGATATTAACTGAGACAGTAACTCCTGAAGTGGCTTAGAAGAAACTGCTGGACTGTGCAAAGTTTGGTGGATTGGACTACATTTAGTTTTCTTATTGTCAAGTGGGAGTGGAAGTTTGTCAAAGAAAAGTGTGTGCAGACATAAAAATGGACAGAGTACCATGTTTTTACACAGATGATTTGTCATTGTCCAGTTCATAGCATTTACACTAGCTTTGTTAAATCTACAGCGATGCAGTTATTGAAAGCCAGGCTTGGTTATTTGGAGGGTTGCCCTTAGTGCTCGGAAGGAGCAGAGTTGGAAAGGAAAAGTGCAAAGGACCTGGCCCAAGGGGCTTTGTCCACCTTCTGCCATGATGGTTGAGAGTCTTTAGGGAAGTAATGATAGAGGGGCTTCCCTGGTGGTCCAGTGGCTAAGACTCCACACTCTCATTGCAGGGGCCAGAGGTTTGATCCCTGGTCAGGGAGCTAGATCCCACATGCTGTAACTAAAAAGACCCCGCATGCTGCATGTAAACATCCCATGTCCTGCAACTAAGACTCAATGTAGCCAAATAAATAAGTAAATAAATAAGCATTAATAAAAGTAATCAGAGGTCTTTAGGGAAATCCTGGACAGCAACCCCATCACTGGGAACTAGGCTCTAGAGGGTCTTGAGATCATGCTAGAAAATAAATGGAGTTACTTCTTCATTCGATGCTTGAGTCTTCGTGTGGTTGATGTTCTGGTTCACAGGTTTGCAGTGGCCCCCCTGAAGGGAGGCTTAGTCAGTCCCACCCTGTTCAGCTTTGATCCATTTTGACAAATGAAATGTGTGCAGAAATGGAGGGGGACTCTTTCGGGCTGAAATGTTAAGAAATATGCCTAGTCATGCTTTAAAACTTATTATCGTCATTTCATTTTATTTATTTGTTTTTATCTTCAGCGGTGCTGGGTCTTTGTTGCTGTGGGCAGGTTTTCTCCAGTTGCAGTGAGCGGCAGTCACTCTCAGCGCAGCACACAGCTTCCCACTGCGGTGGCTGCCTTGTTGCTGCTCACAGGCCAGAGAGTGCACAGGCTCAGCAGTTGTGCGTGGGCTTAGTTGCCCCGAGGCACGTGGGATCTTCCCGGACCAGGGATAGAACCGTGTACCCTGCATTGGCAGGCGGATTCTTAACCACTGGACCATGAGGGAAGTTTCTTAAAAATCTTTTTTTAAATTAAAAAATGACCTCTACCTTTTATCCCTGTGCAAGCATGTGTTGAGATGGAGCTCATGCAGTGACCAAGATGGGCAGAACTCCCTTGTCAATTTATGGTGAGTGAGAAGGAGACTGCCTTCTTAGAAGGTATTGCAACTTTTGGCTTTTCACTGCACTATAAACTTCCCTTTTCTGACCAATATATAGTGTGAAAGTTTTATCCCCATGATATAGTCTATATAACTCCATTAGCAATAATTATCCTTAATTTAAGTTGAAGAGTATAGTTGGATTAAATTTCCAGTCTAAGGAGGAAGCATGTGACCAGGGTTTCCACAAGGCTTATTTCCTGCCTTTTTAATGCCACCTGTTACTTTCTACTCCTATTACAGTTGTTGATAATACATTTTAACTCTTTCACTAGGATGATTCCTTGAGGAGAGGAAGCAGGTCTGCATCACGTCTCAATGAAAGTTCATTCTTTGCAAAAATCACGTGAGGTCATACCATAGTAGAAACGATTAATAGAATCTTGGTTCATCTGAAACCACTGAAAACAGAAGCACAGCAGATGTTTTGGAGGTAACGGTTTCCTAAGATACAAACAAATTCTTCTTATTACATTACAGAGATAATTGTCAAGTAGAAAAGAACCTTCCTCAAGCATGCTGAATGGAAGTTTTTGCAATTATAAGCTCTTCAGATAAAGGGAAAAAAAAATATCATTCAGTTCAGTTCAGTTCAGTCACTCAATCATGTCCAACTCTTTGCAACCCCATGAACTGCAGCATGCCAGGCCTTCCTGTCCATCAGCAACTCCCAGAATTTACCCAAACTCATGTCCATTGAGTCGGTGATGCCATCCAACCATCTCATCTTCTGTCGTCCCCTTCTCCTCCTGCCCTCAATCTTTCCCAGCATCAGGGTCTTTTCAAATGAGTCAGCTCTTCACATCAGGTGGCCAAAGTATTGGAGTTTCAGCTTCAACATCAGTCCTTCAAATGAACACCCAGGACTGATCTCCTTTAGGATGGACTGGTTGGATCTCCTTGCAGTCCAAGGGACTCTCAAGAGTCTTCTCCAACACTACAGTTCAAAAGCATCAATTCTTCTAGTATAGTCATAAGGGATTTGATTTAGGTCATACCTGAATGGTCTAGTGGTTTCCCCTACTTTTCTTCAATTTAAGTCTAAATTTGGCGACAAGGAGTCCGTGATCTGAGACATTAGCTAACGTTAATATTTACTTTAGGCCGAATACTGTTTGAAGCCTTTTACATTTACATCTTCAGAAAAATCCCACAAGCCAGGTGTTTTTATGATTTTCAATTTCTAGATAAAGACAATTAAGAGCAGAGAGGTTAAGTAATTGACTCAAGGTCACAAAGTAAAGTGGTGAATTTGAGATTCAAATCTAGTCTGGCACCAGAAATATTGCTCTAGGCACTATCTTGGGCTACTTAGCACCGAGCAGAAATGTTTGTTATGTTTCTGACCATAACAAACTTTGACAACAAAAGCTAAATAGAGGCATGGTAGTGCTTTTCTTAATGTTTTTACAATTCTGTTAATTACCTTTTTAGTCATATAAATGGTCTACAGCAAAACAGCCAACTCTAATTGAAGTGTGAATCAGCTGGTCATTCTGGCATATGTCAAAAGATAGAACTTACACAGCAGATATGCTTAAAGTCAGTTCTCCTTCAGGATGTCGTTTGAATACTATTAACAATAGAGACTATTACAAAAAGTCTGGGAGAACCCAAACAAGAAAATCATCTTTAAGGAAAATCTTAAAACTATTATTTCCATGAACATTGGGGTACATATGTCTCTTTTGCTTATGGTTTTTTCAGGGTATATGCCCAGTAATGGGGTTGCTGGGTCATATGGTAGGTGTAGGTAGGTAAGGTAAAGTCACTCAGTCGTGTCCGACTCTTTGCGACCCCGTGGACTGTAATCTACGAAGCTTCTCCATCCATGGGATTCTCCAGGCAAGAACACTGGAGTGGATTGCCATTTCCTTCTCCAGGGGATCTTCCCAACCCAGGGATTGAACCCGGGTCTCCCACATTGGAGGCAGAAGCTTTAACCTCTGAGCCACCAGGGAAGCCCATGGTAGGTGTGTTCCTAGTATTTTAAGGAATCTCTATACTGTTCTCCATAATTGCTATATCAGTGTACATTCCCATCAACAGTGTAGGAGGGTTCCCTTTTATCTACATCCTCACCAGCATTTATTATTTGTAGATATTTTGATGATAGCCATTCTGACTAGTGTAAGGGGATACCTCACTGTAGCTTTTTCTCTTATAATTAGTGATGCTGAGGTTCTTTTCCTGTGTTTATTGACCGTCTGTATGTCTTTTTTGGAGAAATGTCTGTTTAAGTTTTCTGCCCATTTTTTGATTGGGCTGTTTGTTTTCCTAATATTGAGTGGTATGAGCTGCTTATATATTCTGGAGATTAATCCTTTGTCAGTTGTTTCATTTGCAATTATTGTCTCCCATTTTGAGCCAGAACATGGAAGCAACCTAGATGTCCATCGACAGATGAATGGATAGAGAAGATGTGGCATATTTATATGATGGAATATTACTCAGAAATAAAAAAGAATGAATTTGAGTTAGTTCTAGTGAGCTAGATGAACCTAGAGCCTGTTATACAGAGTGAAGTTAGAGAAAAATAAATATAGAATATTAATGCATATATATGGAATCTAGAAAAATGATACTGATGAACCTGTTTGCAGGGAAGGAATGGAGACACAGATGTAGAGAAGAGACTTGTGGACACAGTGAGGGAGGGAGTGAGGGGGTCAAATGGAGAAAGTAGCATCAACATAAATACACTATCAGGTGTAAGATGGTTAGCCGGTGAGAAGTTGCTGTGTAGCACAGGGACCAGTCTGGTGCTCTGTGATGACCTGGAGGGATGGAATGGAGGCAGGGGAGGGAGGGTAGGGAGGGAGATGTATGTATAATTATGGTTTATTTGTGTTGTTGTATGGCAGAAACAAACACAACATTGTAAAAATTAAGAAAAAATATATTTAAATAAAAAATAGAAAAAAACACAATTTTATACATTTTTGAAATGAACGACAAGCCCACTAAGTTTTGTCAGTTGTGGATACTAAGTGGTTAAACCCTGCCCTGCATTTGTCATATTATGTGAATTATGGGATGCGAAGTGACAGAATTTATACAACCTTATGAAACATCCCAGAGCAGTGTAGCATTTAAGTGAAGATATTTTAATGGTCCAATTTGTTCAGACTGCTTAAGGATAAAAAGTGATTTCACAGGATTTGTTACTATTAATCACTGCAACTCTAGTATTTAGTAGATGGTGGGCAGGTGTTTTTAGGATTATACTAATAAGAAAGGAAAACAACAGATAGGTTTTAACTAGTCTAATTATAATTAGACACAGTTAATGTAGCATTCAAATTTAGAATAAAAGGGCAAGGTTAACATATTATAAAATATTATAATTAATGTGTTAAATGTAGACACAATAATCCTCATTTTGTAATTAATCATTCTGCTTACTGTAAGTCATTAGTAACAGATTCAAACTAAGCTCAGGAGAAAATAAAAAGCGTCATTGCTGAATTCCTGGTGTCTAGAAGGAGACAGGATGAATCATATTTTAAGAGACCTTTGAAAAAAGTCTGTTTTAAAAAATGCCAAGACTTGGGTTTGTTATTATTCTCCTGGGGCACACACTTTGAAATGATATTTTCACACAAGATGGAATCAAATTTGAATCCTGTCATAGCCACAAAATGCAGAAAGTCCAGATCTCACAGGGAGTAACATTTAAATATTAAATGTTTGTGTCCGAGGCAGAGATGACAAGAATAAAAACCATCCTGTTTCAAGTGAAATCTCTGTCCGCTTTGTTCTTTAAACTGGGTTAAATTAGTATTTCTGTTCAGGTTGGCCTGAATGAATACAAAGTAAATATGATAAGCAGCAAAGAGTTTGAAATTACAGGGTTCACATAGTCAAAATGCTTCTCCATTTCATGGAACACTCTTCTTTTCATGGAAGCATAGGATTGTTATTTATAGGCTGTGGGACCAAAATGACTGATGGGCCCATCAGTCAAACTGGATGCTTAGTGCAGTGAGAAAGACCAAAGAGATAATTAACTGAATTTTTAACTTTCTGATAAATGTTGACATCAGATAAGTAGTCTTAGGGTCTTCACTGTTTGTCCCTTTCCTCCATTTTAGGACATATATCTTACACATGTCAGATTATCTTAACGTGTGTCACTGGGTGTCCTGAAGAGCTCCTGCTTCAGGGAGCTACCCTTTCCTTATATATTTAAATAAGAGAAGCCAGAGTCCCCACATCCCATATGTTAGAGTATTTGAGGAACATACAACAAAGAGTCCATTTTTCCTTACTTACGTTCTAAATTAGTGGAGGAAAAAAACCCCAAATGATTGTATATCATGTGTATATTCGAGTGATTGTAGAAATAGGCCAAAATATCCTTTAGCAAAAAAGAAGTCTTTGTAAATAAGTCCAGGTTGCTGTGTAGGGCACTCTGCCATGTGATCTAGTGGATCCAATGGTATCTGACACGTCTCTGTAGATCAAAAAGTGATCTACAGTGAAAGTGAAAGAGTATTACAGTGAAAGTGAAAGAGTTTTACAGTGAAAGTGAAAGAGGAGAGTAAAAAAGTTGGCTTAAAACTCAACATTCAAAAAACTAAGATCATGGCATCCAGTCCCATCATTTCATGGCAAATAGATGAGGAACAATGGAAACAGTGAGACACTTTATTTTTTTGGGCTCCAGAATCACTGCAGATGGTGAGTGCAGCCATGAAATTAAAAGATATTTGCTCCTTGGAAGAAAAGCTATGACCCACCTAGACAGCATATTAAAAAGCAGAGGTATTACTTTGCCAACAAAGGTCTGCATAGTCAAAGCTATGGTTTTTTCAGTGGTCGTGTATGGATGTATAGTTGGACTATAAAGAAAGCTGAGTGCAGAAGAATTGATGCTTTTGAACTGTGGTGTTGGAGAAGACTCTTGAGAGTCCCATGGACTGCAAGGAAATCAAATCAGTCAATCCTAAAGGAAATCAATCCTGAATATACATTGGAAGGACTGATGCTGAAGCTCCAATACTCTGGCCACCTGATGTGAAGAACTGACTCATGGGAAAAGACCCTGATGCTGGGAAGGATTGAAGGCAGGAGGAGAAGGGGACAACAGAGGGCAAGATGGTTGGATGGCATCACCAGTTCGATGGACATTAGTTTGAGCAAGCTCTGGGAGTTGGTGATAGACAGGGAAGCCTGGTGTGCTGCAGTCCAAGGGGTCGCAAAGAGTCAGACATGACTGAGCGACTGAACTGAACTATAGATCAAGATGTATGTAGCATCTTGGCAGCCTTTACAGGTGAACTACAGCATATATTGCCTTCAGAATTTTGGAGCAAAACTCTGCTATCCTTTGTAGATGACTATTTTTCTTTGGAGAAACAGCTTATGGCTTATAACTAGGTCTTACTAGCGACTCAACACTTAACTATGGGCCATCAAATGAGCCTGAGCTGCCTGTTATAAACTGAGTGTTGGCTGTCCCCCCAAATCATAAAGCTGGGCCTGAGAAGTCCTGAAGGGACAGGTGAGTTGAATGAACAGGTGGCACAGATGCCCATGGCCTCCACTCTTGCTATCTTGCTTCCTCTTTCTCAACTTACATGAACAGCCTCATAGGGAGTTCCCCATGACTAATGTTGACTGAGGAAGAAAAAAATTCAGGCCTAGTTTGTAGATCTGTATATGTGGCCCAAACCAAAGCAGATAGGTCAGTAAGTACTATTAGCCCCCTCTGGGGTGGCTCTGAAGTACAGTAGTGAAGGAAAGCTTATTGTTGGACAGTAATTCAAGAAGTACATCTAGTTATTTTTCCTGGAAGAAGAGATGCCTTGAGATATGGCTCTTTGGTGATCCATGCATGCATGCATGCTAAGTTGCTTCATTTGGGTCTGACTCTCTGCGACCCTGCGGATCTCTGTTCATGAGATTCTCCAGGCAAGAGTACTGGAGTGGCTTGCCATCCCCTCCTCCAGGANTCTGTGATGACCTGGAGGGATGGAATGGAGGCAGGGGAGGGAGGGTAGGGAGGGAGATGTATGTATAATTATGGTTTATTTGTGTTGTTGTATGGCAGAAACAAACACAACATTGTAAAAATTAAGAAAAAATATATTTAAATAAAAAATAGAAAAAAACACAATTTTATACATTTTTGAAATGAACGACAAGCCCACTAAGTTTTGTCAGTTGTGGATACTAAGTGGTTAAACCCTGCCCTGCATTTGTCATATTATGTGAATTATGGGATGCGAAGTGACAGAATTTATACAACCTTATGAAACATCCCAGAGCAGTGTAGCATTTAAGTGAAGATATTTTAATGGTCCAATTTGTTCAGACTGCTTAAGGATAAAAAGTGATTTCACAGGATTTGTTACTATTAATCACTGCAACTCTAGTATTTAGTAGATGGTGGGCAGGTGTTTTTAGGATTATACTAATAAGAAAGGAAAACAACAGATAGGTTTTAACTAGTCTAATTATAATTAGACACAGTTAATGTAGCATTCAAATTTAGAATAAAAGGGCAAGGTTAACATATTATAAAATATTATAATTAATGTGTTAAATGTAGACACAATAATCCTCATTTTGTAATTAATCATTCTGCTTACTGTAAGTCATTAGTAACAGATTCAAACTAAGCTCAGGAGAAAATAAAAAGCGTCATTGCTGAATTCCTGGTGTCTAGAAGGAGACAGGATGAATCATATTTTAAGAGACCTTTGAAAAAAGTCTGTTTTAAAAAATGCCAAGACTTGGGTTTGTTATTATTCTCCTGGGGCACACACTTTGAAATGATATTTTCACACAAGATGGAATCAAATTTGAATCCTGTCATAGCCACAAAATGCAGAAAGTCCAGATCTCACAGGGAGTAACATTTAAATATTAAATGTTTGTGTCCGAGGCAGAGATGACAAGAATAAAAACCATCCTGTTTCAAGTGAAATCTCTGTCCGCTTTGTTCTTTAAACTGGGTTAAATTAGTATTTCTGTTCAGGTTGGCCTGAATGAATACAAAGTAAATATGATAAGCAGCAAAGAGTTTGAAATTACAGGGTTCACATAGTCAAAATGCTTCTCCATTTCATGGAACACTCTTCTTTTCATGGAAGCATAGGATTGTTATTTATAGGCTGTGGGACCAAAATGACTGATGGGCCCATCAGTCAAACTGGATGCTTAGTGCAGTGAGAAAGACCAAAGAGATAATTAACTGAATTTTTAACTTTCTGATAAATGTTGACATCAGATAAGTAGTCTTAGGGTCTTCACTGTTTGTCCCTTTCCTCCATTTTAGGACATATATCTTACACATGTCAGATTATCTTAACGTGTGTCACTGGGTGTCCTGAAGAGCTCCTGCTTCAGGGAGCTACCCTTTCCTTATATATTTAAATAAGAGAAGCCAGAGTCCCCACATCCCATATGTTAGAGTATTTGAGGAACATACAACAAAGAGTCCATTTTTCCTTACTTACGTTCTAAATTAGTGGAGGAAAAAAACCCCAAATGATTGTATATCATGTGTATATTCGAGTGATTGTAGAAATAGGCCAAAATATCCTTTAGCAAAAAAGAAGTCTTTGTAAATAAGTCCAGGTTGCTGTGTAGGGCACTCTGCCATGTGATCTAGTGGATCCAATGGTATCTGACACGTCTCTGTAGATCAAAAAGTGATCTACAGTGAAAGTGAAAGAGTATTACAGTGAAAGTGAAAGAGTTTTACAGTGAAAGTGAAAGAGGAGAGTAAAAAAGTTGGCTTAAAACTCAACATTCAAAAAACTAAGATCATGGCATCCAGTCCCATCATTTCATGGCAAATAGATGAGGAACAATGGAAACAGTGAGACACTTTATTTTTTTGGGCTCCAGAATCACTGCAGATGGTGAGTGCAGCCATGAAATTAAAAGATATTTGCTCCTTGGAAGAAAAGCTATGACCCACCTAGACAGCATATTAAAAAGCAGAGGTATTACTTTGCCAACAAAGGTCTGCATAGTCAAAGCTATGGTTTTTTCAGTGGTCGTGTATGGATGTATAGTTGGACTATAAAGAAAGCTGAGTGCAGAAGAATTGATGCTTTTGAACTGTGGTGTTGGAGAAGACTCTTGAGAGTCCCATGGACTGCAAGGAAATCAAATCAGTCAATCCTAAAGGAAATCAATCCTGAATATACATTGGAAGGACTGATGCTGAAGCTCCAATACTCTGGCCACCTGATGTGAAGAACTGACTCATGGGAAAAGACCCTGATGCTGGGAAGGATTGAAGGCAGGAGGAGAAGGGGACAACAGAGGGCAAGATGGTTGGATGGCATCACCAGTTCGATGGACATTAGTTTGAGCAAGCTCTGGGAGTTGGTGATAGACAGGGAAGCCTGGTGTGCTGCAGTCCAAGGGGTCGCAAAGAGTCAGACATGACTGAGCGACTGAACTGAACTATAGATCAAGATGTATGTAGCATCTTGGCAGCCTTTACAGGTGAACTACAGCATATATTGCCTTCAGAATTTTGGAGCAAAACTCTGCTATCCTTTGTAGATGACTATTTTTCTTTGGAGAAACAGCTTATGGCTTATAACTAGGTCTTACTAGCGACTCAACACTTAACTATGGGCCATCAAATGAGCCTGAGCTGCCTGTTATAAACTGAGTGTTGGCTGTCCCCCCAAATCATAAAGCTGGGCCTGAGAAGTCCTGAAGGGACAGGTGAGTTGAATGAACAGGTGGCACAGATGCCCATGGCCTCCACTCTTGCTATCTTGCTTCCTCTTTCTCAACTTACATGAACAGCCTCATAGGGAGTTCCCCATGACTAATGTTGACTGAGGAAGAAAAAAATTCAGGCCTAGTTTGTAGATCTGTATATGTGGCCCAAACCAAAGCAGATAGGTCAGTAAGTACTATTAGCCCCCTCTGGGGTGGCTCTGAAGTACAGTAGTGAAGGAAAGCTTATTGTTGGACAGTAATTCAAGAAGTACATCTAGTTATTTTTCCTGGAAGAAGAGATGCCTTGAGATATGGCTCTTTGGTGATCCATGCATGCATGCATGCTAAGTTGCTTCATTTGGGTCTGACTCTCTGCGACCCTGCGGATCTCTGTTCATGAGATTCTCCAGGCAAGAGTACTGGAGTGGCTTGCCATCCCCTCCTCCAGGAGATCTTCCTGACCCAGGGATCAAACTCGCATTTATTATGTCTCCTGCATTGCTAGTGGTTCTCAACCACTAGTGTCACCTGGGAAATCCATGCTGATTCATAGACCATGGCTAATGGTTTGATAAGATGGTCAGTGTTATGGGCTGGAATGTGTTTGCCTAAGAAGCAACACAACTGGAAAGTTGATGACAAGGAGAGGTGTGGATAGATCTTTCTGAATGGTCATAGGGCATGAAGATGTGACTGTTCATAGAAGAACAACCTCAGTAGAGGAGAATCTTAACAATCAGATGGAAAAGGTGCCCTGCTCTGTGGCCGTTATTCAGGTTCTTTCCCTAGTCAATCCATCCTTGCCCAGTGGGCTCATGAACAAAGTGTCCATGGTGTAGAGATGGAGGGTATGTATGAACTCAATGACATGGACTTCTGCTCACTAAGGCTGATCTGTTTACAGTCACTGTTGAGTGCCCAGCCAGCCAATAGCAGAGACCAACTCTGAGCCCCACTACGTGGCACCAGTCCCCAGGAGGATGAGACCTGGTGATGGGTTGATTATTGTACATTGGATCACATCCATCTTGGAAAAGGCAGTATTTGGTTCTTACTGGAAGTGACACTTTTGATATGAATTTGTTTTCCTTGGCCTCAATGCTTTTGCCAAAACCACCATCTGTGGAGTTACAGAGTATGATTCATGTCAAGGTATTCCCACAGCATTCCTCCTGACCAAGGAACTCATTTACTAGTAATTGAAGTGCAGCCGTGGACACATGCTAATGAATTTCACTGATCTTACTGTGTCCCTCATTGTCCAGAGGTCACTGGTCTGTTAGAATGCCAGACTAACCATTTGCTGATTTAGTTTCCATGCCAGCTGGATAGCAACACCTTGTAGGTTAAGCAACACTTGGAGGGTTAACACCAACTCTCCAGGATGTGGTATATGCTTTAAATCAGTGACCAGTATATGATGCTATTTCTTGTGTTACTAGGATCCATGGGTCCAGGAAAGCACTGTGAAAGTTGGGAGTGATTCCTTTCACCATTGCCCATCATTGTTGTTGTCAGTTACTAAGTCATGTCTAACTCTTTGAGACCCCACAGACTGTAGCACACCCAGCTTCCCTGTCCTTCATCATCTCCTGGAGTTTGCTCAAACTGTCCTTTGAGTTGGTGATGCCATCCAACCATCTCATCCTCTGTTGCCCCTTTTGCTCCTGCCCTCAATCTTTCCTAACCTCAGGGTCTTTAGCCACTAGCTGTTGAAGTTCAGCATGGGGCACCAGTCACACTTGGGTTTCAGGCATGTTGTCACTGATCTATTGGCACATCTTGGTAGTACAAGGCAGCAGCCAAACCCATAGCTCCTCCAGCTCCTGCTGGATCACCTCCTTCAGCTTCTTGGAATCCTGGGCCAGGTGTATGTGTGGCTCCGTATGTGTGGTGAAGAGTACCAGCTCCTTCTGTAGACCAGCTGTGTCACTGAGGTCAGAGGTAACAGGCATGAGGGCTCCAGTTTGTCCTTGCTCTCCCCTTTTCGCACCAAGCTCTTCCTCCCAAAAGATGGTGCTGAGGCTCTACAGAGACTTCAAGCCCACAGCAATCAAGGAGACCAACAGCCTTCCATAGAATTCCTCAGCACCTCCCACTATCGTATAAGGGGCTATCCCCATAGTAAATCCCTCGTGGTGGTTCTGCTTGTCTGGCAAAATCCAAGTGACACAGCATCCCTCTGATAACTTCCAGGGGAGAACTTGGTCTTCTTAGTCATGTGTTGCTCTATTTCCTGCTTCTCAGACTTTTCAAATTCACCGTTGTCTCGACTCCTGTGTCTGTCCTCTTGTTTATGTCTTGAGTCAGTCACAATGCAGAGCATGGTGACCCCTTTGTTTGCATCAGACGCCGCTCACAAAAGCAGGGAATTTCATCAAAATCTTATGGTTAAAAATGACAATTGCATTGAAACAAAACACCTACAGAAGATGACTTAAAAACTGCTTATTTTTCCCTCTTGTTTTGAAAAGTCCAGCTCCCTGGCCCTCTGCCAACTGCCAGTTTCCTCTTCCTCCTCTCTTCGCCTCTCTAATCTGCAATTCCCTCCTAGCTTCTGGCAACTCAACATTCCTTTCATTAAAATGTGTGGAACAATTCAGCTCTCTCATTGTCTTGTCCTTGATCACGCTATTGTGTGTTTTCCCTTTCATAACCAAAGAGGCCATCAGAGAAAAGAGATTTCTCCTGAAGACGCTTGCTGCCAGTCTGTGCCCCCACCTCCGTATGGTGAACTCTCTTACATTAGCTCTCAGTGGAAAAGGACACCATGCTCTCTGTCATCCTATCACAGATTTACTCTAAATCAGTCTTATAAAACCAAAACCTTAAAAGAAAGATTGGCAAAATGATTGTTTTATGAGATGTAGGTCCTGCTAAGGAAGAGCCTTGAGAACATTTTGAACTGCAGGCAGTTTGTACCAGCAGTGGGTTGCAACCTTTTCTCTCTGGTGAGTTGTTCAGGATATCATTGTGTATAAATTTCAAGCTACCTTTCTAGAAGCTTTCACTTAGAAAGTTAATATTTCACTTTTTTAAGAGTAAAAAGGAAACCCCAGGCTGTGTTTGGGCATGTGAAATTCTGTGCAAATTGTAGCATGTCTTTCTCCCCTTTGGAGATATATGTATTTACCAATTTAAAAAATACAATTTAAGAAAGCAACAGAAGTATAGCAAGGTGGGTATTTAAATTCAGAGAAGGAGGTGAAAAATACAGAAAATTGAGGAAAGCAGGAGAGTTATTTTTTAAATTTATCCAAACTTGAATATAAGCACCTTATTTTAGCAAAAGAATGACTTATTGTAGCTATGATGAGTTTATCATTATATTATTAATTTTTATATGGCCCCACAGTTTTCCAGGATATTTGAAAAAAGACTGTCCAAACTGAGAGACTGATAATGTTTCATTGCCTCTTTACTATTTTTGTGCTACAAGTTAAGTTATAATAAAGTTACATTAAAGTTTTGATATTTTATTTTGTTAAAATATAAAGTGAACGGGAAACTCAACCTCTTTTTGATTGGAGAGATTTTAATCACAGATTTTTATGCTCTCGGTGTGTGATGTCTTGTCTACCTCTTTCTTCCCCGACATTGAAGAGCAGAAAGAGGAGTTTTGAGGGAGAGAAAGCCTGAGGGAAATGCCTTCAGTAGTTGCTGTGCAAAAGGACAGACAGAAGGCCTTGTGGGCTCAGTATCCATCGTGCTCCTGGCTTGGTACCCAGAGTGCTGCACGTTCTGTACCCATGCTACCCTGGCCTCCAGTTGACTTCATGTCTCTTTAGTGGTATGACCAGAGCCCCAGGACTCGGAGTGCGAAGAAATCCTGTCAGATTCTTCCTTAGGAGTCCGTTCATCACAGTTGCTCTAAAGCAATGATTTCTTAACCTTACGTGGTTCATGGAGGTCTGGAGATTTTAAAGACCCTTTCCAGAGTAAAATGCACAGACATATATGCACAAAATATTTGCAAACAACATCAGAAAATTTGTAGACCCCATGAAAGCTATCCAAGAGCTAAGGTAAAATCCCTAATCAAAATAATTAGCTACTGGATAACTGTATGGGCCTTCCTATTTTTGAACATAGAATAAACTTTTCCAAAAATTTCTGGCATGTCTGGAACTTAGAGGAGGAAAATATAGATTCATATACCCTTATAGCTGTTTAACTCAGACTGAATGAATTCTAAGTGAGGCCAGCCACAGAAAAGCCACATTTGTTTCTTCTTTGCTGCTAAATTCTAGGTGCATAAATGGTACCTGAGCTTCCCTGATAGCTCAGTTGGTAAAGAATGTGCCTGCAATGCAGGAGACTCCTGTTCGATTCCTGGGTCAGAAAGATCTGCTAGAGAAGGGTAAGGTTATCCATTCCAGTATTCTGGCCCGGAGAATTCCATGGACTGTACAGTCCATGGTGTTGCAAAGAGTCAGACATGACTGAGCAACTTTCAGTTCACTTCAAATGGTTCAGTTCAGTTCAGTTGCTCAGTTGTGTCTGACTCTTTGCAGCTCCATGGACTGCAGCACGCTAGGCCTCCCTGTACATCACCAACTCCTGGAGCTTGCTCAGACTCATGGCCATTGAGTTGGTGATGCCATCCAACTATCTCATCCTCTGTTGCCCCCTTTCCTCCTGTCCTCAATGCTTCTCAGCATCACAATCTTTTCCAATGAGCTGGCTCTTCACATCCGGTGGCCAAAGCATTGGAGTTTCAGCTTCAGCATCAGTCCTTCCAATGAATATTCAGGATTTCCTTTAGGATTGACTGGTTGGATCTCCTTGCAGTCCAAGGGACTCACAAGAGTCTTCTCCAACACCACAGTTTAAAAGCATCAATTCTTTGGTGCTCAGCTTTCTTTATAGTCCAACTTTCACATCCATAAATGACCACTGGAAAAACCATAGCTTTGATTAGATTGACCTTTGTTGGCAAAGTAATGTCTCTGCTTTTTAATATGCTGTCTAGGTTGGTCATAGCTTTTCTTCCAAAGAGCAAATGGTACTTCAAATGGTATTTCCAAGGTGCAAATGGTACCCAATAAATAATTGTTGCAAGCTTTTGCTTTAGAGTGTAAGTTTACAGTGGGCTTCACTGGTGGCTCAGATAGTAAAGAATTCGCCTGCAATGCAGGAGACCCAGGTTCAATCCCTGGGTTGGGAAGATCCCCTGGAGAAGGGAATCGCTACCCACTCCAGTATTCTTGTCTGGAGAATCCCATGGACAGAGGAGCCTGGCAGGCTGCAAACCAAGGGGTTGCAGAGTCAGACACAACTGAGAAACTAAGCATGTACACACACATGTAAAGTGGGGTGGGAGAACAAAGTGGGCTGTCGTGTGCTTATGGAGTAAGAGGAGTGCATTTGGAACTTGAATGATGGGTAAGATGTATAATTGGGTGTGTGGACCCTCAGAGAACCTGGACTAACCCATCAATAAGGGACTCCCACCCTCCTCTACTCACTCATAGTGGAAGGAAACCTGGATTATATAAGAAATTTGAGCTGTGGGTAAGGCTGCTGGAGGACCAAGGAAATTAGGGAGTTCTTGATATAGTGATGAACCAAGCGTTCAGGAAGAAAGTCTAGTCACTGGACAGGGAAAGCATGAATGCTCCCTAACTGAGCTAGATGTCCCCAGTTTGGAGTAAATTGGAAAGACGGGGTTATCTAATTTTAATCCTTTATCCTACTTCAGTAAAAGTGGACAAGGTTAGCGTTGGGGTTTCTGAGGGAGCAAGCAATTTGCAACCCTTTCCATCTAAATTCTGAAACAATTGATAAAGAGACACAGGAGTCCGACTGGAGTAACCAAATAACTTCATTATTAATAGAGCTTGGTTAGTGAAAGTGGCTTGAAATGTATACCCAAATGGACTCATAAAACTTGTCACCTCCCCGCCCCTACAGTCTCCAAGGTCATGGGGCTCACTTGGGGAGAGTCAGAGCAGACTATTGAGGTTCGAATCCCAGCTCTGCCACTTAGTAGTTCATTTGCTGTGGAATCCTGGGCAAAGCATTTGCTTTTCCTCTCTGTGCCTTGGGCTTTTCATCTATAAATGGGGATGATAATTAGAGTAGTCCCCATCATACGAACAAATAAGAGCACATTCCTAAGTCCAATTTGCTTGTAAGTCCAACAAAGTTTAGCCTGGGTACACAACTAACACAATTAGCTTTGCAGTACTGTACTGTAATGTTTATAATACTTTTCACATAAATAATGCATAAAACCAAGGAAAAATAAAAATAACAACAAAAAAAACCTCATGTATAATGGGGTTCAGAGTACAGCACAGTTCTCTGAAAAGTACAGTAGTATAGTACAACAGCTGTTTCATTCAAGAACTGGTATCAAGAAAACAGGCAAGTATAGTCACTAACTGGAGGAGGCAGAGGAGGTGGGAGACGGTCGCGCTGAAGGATCTAGATATTTTTAAGGCTCTTGATAACAAATTGCTCTCGGGAGGAGTCATTCTGTTTAGCTTCTTCTATCCCCTAGCCCAGAAACTTGAGAAGGTACCCATACATTGTTAGTAATTTTTACATTTTAAAGCAGGTAAGTAGAAAAAGCAATGGCATTTTAGAGGAGGTAAGCAGTTGCACAAATATCCTCTCTGTCCGAGACTCCAAATGACCTGCTTTCCTTCACACAGCCCGTGACTCAGTGGCGGAAACGGTGACAAGACTGGGGTCGGGGCCAGTTCCCCAGGGGGAACAGAGCTGGGGACCAGGCCCGGGTGCTGGATTCAGGCTTCAGGGATGTGAGGAGAGGCACTGACACTTTCTCCTCCCAGGCTTGGGAACATCCAGACAGTTCTCTGAGCACACTTCTCCAATCTGCTTTCAGCCGGCTTTCACGTTCTCAAGTTTAACCTTGTCAGGCTTGATGATCAACAAGGTTGCAATGAGTATTCATAGAAATTGGTACAGAAGTTAATGTCCAGATCTGCATGAAACGCAGGCAGGAATGAAGACAGTGACACTTACCAACCTTGACAGAAGGGACAAAAGCCTAAACTCTACAAGGAAACGTTTGTAGCCCTCATCAGCGCGGCGCTGTGTGTTGCAGACAATACACGCACTTTAAAATCTCAGGATCTAAGCATTATGGAAATGACAATGACAACTTGAGGAGAGCTGTTGTCATTGTGAGAAGATTCTTAGAAACATGCAGTGCTTTTCAGCATCCTTAAGAATCCCTTTGTCCTTGGTTTCAGGTACTTTCTTCTGTAAATTTATAAGACATATATCCAATTCTTCCCAAATCTTTGTAGTTTCTGGATATTTATGGTCAATTATTAATAAATAGAAAAATGGAAGGAGGAAGAGAAAGAAGACAAATTTTACAGATACGTTTTGCTTTTTCTATACTTCCCGAAAAGTTGTAGTAATATGGCAGACACTCATATAATGTAGAGGATAATCTCTGTTTAAGGCATGGTGAAGAATAGATGAATTCATGGTATACAAAGTGAAAGAAATCCCCCTTAATGAATGTGCTCACTAGAAAACATGTGCTCACTAGAAAATTTCCAATTTTCTGGTTTTAGTTGGCTTTGGGTGCTCGGGTTTTACATTACACATGGGGGAGGGCATCTGTTCTTTTGTGCTTCTTTGGTATGGGCTGGATTATCAATGTGTCCCAGATGCATTGTGTTACCAATGCATCCAACCCACAGCTGGAGGAATCCTTCTTAGGGTTCTAATTAGAATTGAGCATTCACAGGAAAGATAGCTTCCAACTCCTTTATCTTATATATATATTTGGAAATGGTGGGGAGGGTATTATCAAAATTGTAGAAAATACATTCAGAAAAGAAAATATGTCAAAATGCATTTTTATTCACATGATGAAAAGACTCTTAGATAATTATTACAATCACTAATAACTATGATTGTTCATATGTCTGCTTGTTCATTGAGTGATGGCAACCGTATGGGTAGACATTATTGTTATCTCCATTTTATAGACAAGGAAACTGAAGCTTGGAGAGAGTTAGGTGGACGGCTCATGTCTGTACAAATAGTGAATGATGAAGAGAAGATGTAAACCTTGATCTTCTCTTCTTTAAATCATGATGAAATGATTTGCTTTCTTTGTTACTTCAGTTGCCTTGGTTTAAGCCAGGGTGTATAATTGAAGTATTCATGCTTAAATATTATTTTATTTCATCATTATTGTGCTTTTGCAAAAGATGAATGGGCTTTAGTCTTATAGGTCAAATGTTGCATGTGTTTCCAGCTAAAAAGTAAAAGGCCAGAAAGTGTGAAATGGCCTGAGCTTTGGCCATTAGGATATGACAATTATAGACCAGTCTAGTAGAAATTCCATGGGCAAAGAAGAAAGCAAGTATAAGGTAGGAAGGCATTTGATTAGAAGTAATAGAAGAATAGAAATATCTAACCACAGTGCCTTAACCAAACAGGGGTTTTATTTATTTTTTCTTACAAGAAGTCCAGAGGTGGGCAGTCCGTGGCTGGGGAAGCACCCACACAGTGCATCAGAGTCCTAGCTCCTTCTCTCCTTCTTCTGCCATCCTTAGTGTTTGTCTTCAGGTGTGTTGCCTAATGATTGTGAGTTCGCTTTTCTATCTCTAGCTCCAACTACACATTCTATACTGGAGGAAGTGCCCACCCTGTTTGCCTCTGAGTCTATCTTTGGTGTTTGGAAAGGGATGCTCTCTCCAAAGACTTCCTTCTGCATCTAGAGTTAAGACCTCGGTCTCAGGACTTCCCTGGTGGTCCAGTGATTGAGACTCTGCTGTGGGTGCAGGGGAAATGGGTTTGAACCCTAGTCCAGGAAGATTTCACACGCCCTGGGGGCAACTTAAGCCTGTGTGCCACAATTACTGAGGCCCATATACTCTAGAGCCTGTGCTCTGCAACAAGAGAAGCTACCACAGCGGGAAGGCCCTGCACTGCAAGTAGAGAGTAGCCCCCGCTCACTGCAACTAGAGGAAGCCTTTGAGCAGTAATGAAGACTCAGTGCAGCAAAAACAAACAAACAAACAAACAAAACGCTGTGTCTCAGGGCTACCCTAACTGCAGGGGAGTCCAGGAAGGAGAATTTTTCAGCTAGGTTCACTTCCATACTGAACAAAATTATGTATCAAAGAAAAAATAAGGGAAATGGATGTTCAGTGAAAAAATATATAAGAAACATACAATTCTTAGATTTTTGCGTTTTGGTTGGAGAGGTCAGGAGTGAGTGTAAATGGACAGTGATGATTGAAAAATCACTTAAACCAATTGCTCAGTTGGGAAAGGCTACTGACCAGGGCTCTCAGGCATTGAACTTAAGTGTATTCAAATAGATGAGGAACTAATTGGTTTAGCCTGGGCTTGACTCACTGGTAACCAGCGCTGCAGAGCAGTGTCTGGAATGATGGTGGGAGGCTATAAGAATAAGGTGGAACCAAGTCAGAAAATGGCCAGGGAGGATCAGCACCAGGAGAAAAATGTCAGCATTTACGGGGCATAATTTTTAAGGCCAAGTCAAACAGTCAAAGTGACCTCTCTACCTTCCCAGGAGGCAGTATCTTGCCTGTCTCAAAGTGGTTTGCAAGTTGCTCACTGACAACAGATGGGCATCTTAGGAAACTGGTCTGTTTCTCAGCAGAAAAGCCCCCCATGCTGCTAGTTTTTTGTTTTGGTGGTAATGTAAATGATTACAAGAGCAATACAGGCCTGGGGCTAGATTTTGAGCAAGAAGACGATGATTACCCAATGCTGCATCTCCTAGGAAGGTTGTTTTAATATTTTGCTACATTTCATTGCTTTCAGAACCTACATGTTGGAGCTGTTTGTCCAGCCACTAATTGCCTTCATGTCCCCTCTGTGTTGAAGAAAATGAAGAAGACTAGCATTGCTGGCTGGTCACTGGGCAGTACACCCCTGGCCACAGAATGACAAGGCTGCCTAGGTCTAGGTCTGTGATTCTGTCCTCCTTACCCCTATTTCAGGCCACCAGTCATATAGAAGTATGTGAAGAAGGCTGAGCGCCGAAGAGTTGATGCTTTTGAACTGTGGTGTTGGAGAAGACTCTTGAGAGTCCCTTGGACTGCAAGGAGATCCAACCAGTCCATTCTGAAGGAGATCAGCCCTGGGATTTCTTTGGAAGGAAGGATGCTAAAGCTGAAACTCCAGTACTTTGGGCACCTCATGCAAAGAGTTGACTCATTGGAAAAGACTCTGATGCTGGGAGGGATTGGGGGCAGGAGGAGAAGGGGACGACAGAGGATGAGATGGCTAGATGGCGTCACTGACTTGATGGGCTTGAGTCTGAGTGAATTCTGGGAGTTGGTGATGGACAGGGAGGCCTGGCGTGCTGCAATTCATGGGGTTGCAAAGAGTCGGACACGACTGAGTGACTGAACTGAACTGAACTGAACTGAGAGTCCACTGCTACAGGAGCTGCTCGCCTTCAAGTGGCAGCTGGGGCCATGCAGATCCAGACTGCAGGTGGTCTGGCTAGTGTCTAGCCTATGGAGTAATGTGTGGGAATATTGAGTTTCAGGTTGGGCTGAAAGATGATCAACAGCTCCCATGTGGAAGGAGAAGTCAGGAAGGAGACCTGAGGCCTAGAAGTCCAAGGTGAGGAGGAGAGTCCTGTGTTTAGATATGTTAATCAATAGTAATAGCAGGGAAGAAGATCTAGTTTGCAGAAGCCAGAGTCTAGGAAGACCAGAGCCATTAAGGGCTGAACCGAGGGATGAGTGCTGGGCCCTACTGATAGAAGGCACAGGGCTTCCCTGGTGTCTCACATGGTAAAGAATCCACCTGCAGTACAGGAGACCTGGGTTTGATTCCTGGGTTGGGAAGATCCCCTGGAGGAGGGCATGGCAACCCACTCCAGTATTCTTGCCTGGAGAATCCCAAGGGCAGAGGAGCCTGGCAGGCCATAGTCCATGGGGTCACAGTCATACACAACTAAGCGAGTGAGCACAATCCTGAGGTAGGGGCAGGTGGTGTGAGCGCTGGTGGTAGCTGGAAGTGGTCTGGGTGTAAAAAGGTGCTGGGGTTGGTGTTGAAAATGGGTAAGTCTGGTTCTCCCAATCCTGAGGCTTGTCTGTTTTACAGCAGTGGTCTGAGTTGGCCACTGTGAAAGTGTGGCACCTGCGCGTGGTCAGCAGGGTCTGCATTGTTGAAATCTCTCTGCGTGGATTGTTGGAAATTCTGCCATTATTAGGAAAGTATTATATTTTTTAATCTCTTTGGTGCCAGATGTGGTTCAATCTCTATATGCGTCCCCCTTTTCCATTGTTTAAAATGGAGATATTTCCTACTTCATGGTTCCTGGGAGAGATGTTACGAGTCTAAATGAGATTATGTGGTCTTGGAATTCCACTGAGGAAACAGCTATGTAAATTCAACGTATTGTTATTCATGACATGTGTGGTGGAGCTGAAAACTCTAGCTACTACCCAGTCATGCAGACCATAAAATTAGACTTCTTATACTGTGCACAGTAATTCTCTTTCTTACAGTAGAAACCACAAACCAATTTTGCCTTACAGAAATGTGCTCCCATACAAATTTTTTAATACATGTTTTAAAGATTGGCTCAGTTTTACCATGAAGTTACATCTGAGAAGAGTGATGCCATCTAGGAAATGTGTTTTACATACAGGGCCATACATGTTTTAGATGCTTACCAGGAGCTAACTATGAAGATCATTAATCCAAATGACCTCACAGTTTTCATTTTTACATCACTAGTTCAATTAAGAAATAATTTTTAATAATATAATTGCAAATGTATTACATTTCTGATCCTACTTATATCCAGGCTGTAGGCATTGTCTGATTTTTTTGGATTACTCTTTAATTCTTTAACAGTTGCAACGTTTTCTTTGCAAGTGCATTATGGGTAATTTATGTTGTTTTGACTGTTTCTTTGAAGTAATTTGCAATTCTGCACCCAGAGTTGTAATATACTACAGTTTAGATAAATGGCACAGAAATACAGAGGTTATCTATGTAAAATGATTCATATTTCAAAATAGGGACTTCTGTAAAATAAAAAAAAGTATACATTGCTATTAATCACACTTTTTATATTACTTTTTTTCCCTCAACTGAGATTTGTTGCATTTACTATTGTAACATATTTCCAAAACACATTAGTTAAATGGAGCTGAAAATCATGCATGCATATTTTATGGAAAAAATGTACAGATATATTTTCAATTTTAAGCTATAAACTATGGCTTTTCTTGGATGATTAAAATATTCTGGCCCATTTAAAATGAGCTACATAATAAAAGTGATGTGCAATAATAATTTTACAATGCTTAATAATACAAAGTGCTTTATCTGAAAAAATGCCTTCTAAAAGGTTTTATGCATAATTCAAGCACTTCTGCTCTGTATAAAAAACAAGTGAGTGATCTGCAAGTGGAATTAGAAATTGAAAAGAATTGAAAAAACAATTAAAAAAACAGACTTGGAGTTTTCTGCCTCTGTTTGGTAGAATCAGGAAGCAGGGACACATTAAAAGGTTTTATGTTGACAATGAAGGCAAGTAGGGCAGAGTGACACAGGAGAAAACATTAGGTCCAAACTTTCTCTAATACAGGTTTTCTGGCTTAAAAAAGTGGGTACAAAGGGTTATTGAAGTTTATTGAATATGCTTCTTATTGTCAATTCATGTCACTGAAGAGAGTTTGCCCTTGCACACACAAGAGAGGAGCTTTTAGATCTTCAACCAGACACCTGCCAGTACTACCTTTAACATGCAAACTAGCCAAGGGAGTTTGCCTGCTTCTAGTCACCATCAAAGCACAGAAGCTGGGGAAAGACTGCACACATCCTCCCGACACTGACCCTGAGCATCCCTGATGAAGAGGTGAGAGAACTGTTAGGTGTTTATTAATGAAGCTTGGGCTATTGCCATTTAGAATGGTCCAGAAGATGAAATAATTTGGAAAGAAACTTCCAGTATGAAAAGAGGTGTGGAAAATCAGCTTCAATAGGAACAGATTAATTACTAACTCAGAAGAAAACCATGACCCACAATATTTTTTAAAACTTGAAGGCATGGTAAAATAATGGTGGATTAAAAAAATTACATATTTAACTAATGACTAGATGGTCAAATATAATAAAATTCCAAAATATCCTAATTGTTTCAGTAAGAAAATTGGATATATAGGTTTTATCTTCCCAACACCATAAGTCTGTTTGGGTGAATTTTTGTTTGCCCTTGATGAAGGCTTTGGTTGTATTGCTTTGGATTGGGCAGTCTTAAATCTTTTGTTTTGACTCAGCTTCTCATGACCTAATTTCTAAAAGGACACAGTTATAAATTTGGTCTTTTCAAAGATTTTTTCTTTAATAATACAATTTTAAAAAGGCATAAATAAAGCATGAGTCTGCTGAACATAGTCTAGATACAGTCTCATTTGGAGGCAGGGTTTTGTGTGTGTGTGTGGCTTACTTCATTAGAGCCATAGAAAATTTGGACAGAGCTTTGCTAATGCCATCCAGAACCTTGTTTACAAGAAAATTTGGTTGCTCTTGTTTCTACGGCCTTATTCTTGTTGATGCTGTTTAGTCAGTAAGACTTTTTGCTACCCTGTGGACTGCAGCATGCCAGGCTTCCCTGTCCTTCACTATCTTCCGGAGTTTGCTCAGACTCATGTCCAGGGAGTCAGTGATGCCATCCAACCATCTCATCCTCTGTTTCTCTCTTCTCCTCCTGCCCTCAATCTTTCCAAGCATCAGCATCTTTACCAGTGAGTTGGTTCTTCACATTAGGTGGCCAAAGTGTTGGAGCTTCAGCTTCAGCATCAGTCCTTCCAATAAATATTCAGGACTGATTTCCTTTAGGATTGACTGGTTTGATCTCCTTGCTGTCCAAGGGATCTCAAGAGTCTTCTCCAGCACCATAATTTAAAAGCATTGATTCTTCGGTGCTTAGCCTTCTTTATGGTCCAACTCTCACATTTGTACATGACTACTGGAAAAACCATAGCTTTAACTATACATCACTTTGTCTTTGCTTTTTAATATGCTATCTAAGATTGTCATAGCTTTTCTTCCAAGGTATAAGTGTCTTAGTTTTGTTGCTGGAAAAGGAATGACAGACCACTTCAGTATTCTTGCTTTGAGAACCCCATGAAAAAATGGTATGAAAATGGCTTTATTCTATTCCTGCTCTAAAAGTTTTAATGGCACTCATGTCCTAATGCATCAAGTTTAATTTGATGGGTGGTAGGTGGGAGAGCTTTGGGGATAAAAAGGGAGAAGAAAAGGATATATAGATACACCTCTCTTTCCCTCCACACTTGCCATCCTTTTGGATTTGGCTTTCTTGTTGACAACTTTGTATTAAGGGGTCTTCAATCATCACTTCTTTGAGTCCAGTTATGACATTCTCTACAGCTCTCAACATAAGACAGAGTAAACAGTGACTCTCAACAAAGCTAGTGGAGGTGATGGAATTCCAGTTGAGCTATTTCAAATCCTAAAAGATGATGCTGTGAAAGTGCTGCACTCAATATGCCAGCAAATTTGGAAAACTCAGCAGTGGCCACAGGACTGGAATGTCAGTTTTCATTCCAATCCCAAAGAAAGGCAGTGCCAAAGAATGCTCAAACTACCACACAATTGCACTCATCTCACATGCTAGTAAGGTAATGCTCAAAATTCTGCAAGCCAGGCTTCAGTAATACGTGAACCCTGAACTTCCAGATGTTCAAGCTGGTTTTAGAAAAGGCAGAGGAACCAGAGATCAAATTGCCAACATCCGCTGGATCATGGAAAAAGCAAGAGAGTTCCAGAAAAACATCTATTTCTGCTTTATTGACTATGCCAAAGCCTTTGACTGTGTGGATCACAAGAAACTGTGGAAAATTCTGAGAGAGATGGGAATACTAGACCACCTGACCTGCCTCTTGAGAAATCTGTATGCAGGTCAGGAAGCAACAGTTAGAACCAGACATGGAACAACAGACTGGTTCCAAATAGGAAAAGGAGTATGTCAAGGCTGTATGTTGTCACCCTGCTTATTTAACTTTTATAAAGAGTACATGATGAGAAATGCNCTGCCTCTTGAGAAATCTGTATGCAGGTCAGGAAGCAACAGTTAGAACCAGACATGGAACAACAGACTGGTTCCAAATAGGAAAAGGAGTATGTCAAGGCTGTATGTTGTCACCCTGCTTATTTAACTTTTATAAAGAGTACATGATGAGAAATGCTGGGATGGAAGAAGCACAAGCTGGAATCAAGATTACTGGGAGAAATATCAATAACTTCAGATAAGCAGATGACACCACCCTTATGGTAGAAAGTGAAAAAGAACTAGAGACTCTTGATGAAAGTGAAAGTGGAGAGTGAAAAAATTGGCTTGAAGCTCAACATTCAGAAAACTAAGATCATGGCATCTGGTCTCATCTCTTCATGGCAAATAGATGGGGAAACAGTGGAAACAGTGGCTGACTATTTTTGGGGGCTCCAAAATCACTATGGGTTTGGGTGGACTCTGGGAGTTGGTGATGGACAGGAAGGCCTGGTGTGCTGTGGTTCATGGGGTCACAAAGAGTCAGACATGACTGAGTAACTGAACTGAACTGAAGTCAATAAATATTTGATGATCAACTTTACCTTAGAGAAAACTACATTGTCCATTTCTGATATGACCTAAGTGGACAAGAAATTTTTGTTGTATTGGAGTGTCAACAATAGCAACAACCCCCTCGCCCAGTGCAGAAGGCTGCAAATAAGAAAAGAGCTTTCTTTGGAATCTCCAGAACTGTAATTCTGGAGACAGAGATTTAGGTAAAAATGAAAGCATTCTGGGGAAGAGAGTCAGAGGCTTACAAAGCCCAAAACCATGAGACTGTACTCTGACACAGGGAAGGAAACATTTGTCCTTAAGGGGTGGCTACCATGGGTTTTTCATGGTAAGGATGCAGTGAATTGGCTGTCACGAGCTATTTTACAGTCAAGGTCTGATACATATCTTGAGTCTCTAGAACACTGGGTAGATGAGATGGTGTTGCCCAGATTCCTTTAGGGCACCTGGGTTCCTAGGCTCCAACACACCTCCCACCAGACAAGTGAGCCTGCTTTCTGGCTTTGGACCCCTGGCCTCACCTCTCCTCCAAATGGACCCCAACTGCTCCTGCTTGATTGGCAACTCCTGCATCTGTGAAACCTGCAGACACACCTTCTGCGAGAAGAGCTGCTGCTCCTGATGGCCCCTGGATGTGCCAACTGTGCCCAGGGTGCGTCTGGCAGGGGGCAGCTGACAAGGACTGCTGCTGTGCCTGATGTCAGGGAGAGCCTGTCCCAGGTGTTAACAGAGCAACCAGGACAAGCCTGCATTTTATTATTTTTCATACAACCTGACCTGATGCCCTGTTCTTTTTTCCATGAGATAGGTGATTTAAATATAAGTTGTTGATTAAAAAAAAAGGTCAGATACCATCCAGTTGAGATGTGTACATGCACACTTTCTCAGTGGCCTCTCAGCTCTATTTTAGAGAGCTCTTTTAGCAATACTAATTCCATTTTTACTTTTACAGGAGTAATATTTAAAAACTATCCAAAACAGCTTGAATAGTCAAAATATATTTTAATGTAGGTTGTCTTGGTTCACCCTTTGATAAATTAACATCGAGAGACATTTTAGTTGAGGACCACTTGATTCCCTCTACCCTGTATGTACAACACTCACTTTTGAAATGACAAGAGTTCCTGGAATGCTTAGCTAAGCATTTAAATCAACTCTGAAAAATCACTTGTTTCATATTGCCTTTTTGCCATCTGTTGTCATTTATTTTGGTTTTATTTATTGATTTTTTTTTACCCGGAGCAACTCCTTAGGAGAGCATTACAGGGATACAAATAAATAATTGTTGGTTGATTGATTATGATTAGAGAGTGTGTGTTCTGAAGTTGGAAGTTAAATAAGCCAACATCGCAGCTCTAAAGAGGGTGGATGAGGGATTGGTTTGATAGAGGAAGACCCCAATCCACAGCTGAGAGGGCCAAGTGAGATGCCTGGAGGGCTTTGCCTACTCTTGATTCCGAATCTACACAAATTACTTTGGAACTGACTGTAAACAAGTTAAATGGTTGGCTGGTGACAAAAAGATGAAGAAAATAATGAATGCATACTAGGCGACACAAAAGATTTAGAGGGATTTGTATCAGCTTTGTAACCAGGCTGTCACGTGGGAAATAAAATTTATTGTTGCTAAACATTGAACATTACTCCTGAGGACTAAAGTAATGAACACAAGTGAAAATAAATAGCATTGAACTAACTAGAGCAGCAAGACTTTCAAAAGAGCACCCGGGAGAGGAATGAAGGGTTTCTCTCTAACACTGTCTAGATAACATAAAGGCACAATTCACCTATGCAATAGAATTAGGCTAATCACAACTGCCCAGATGACAGGTCAAAGTGTTTAGTTATATCCAATCCATTGACACTTGCCTCCCAAATCCCAAAGAAAGCAGCAATATTTGTTAAAATATACACATCAAGGTTTTATATCCCCAAGCTTTTGAAAGCATAGCAAAAAACTAGGATACAGTTTGGGTATTATTAGAAAGATTCCAATTCAGCATCTGTGTAGAGTGGTGAGTAAACCTATTAGACCTTGAGCTACTGCCTAGAAAACATGAATGACAATGAAAAGTATTAGCTTAGGGATAGTCCCCACCTCCTCCAAGGAAAGAGTCAGAAACTCTTATCACTTGAGACATTCAAAATGGGCATAAAACATACCAAGCAAATTATTTTTTCACTGTTGTAATTTTTAGTAAACATAATGAAAGAAATTTATTTTGTTTTCTCAATGTGTTTCTCCTCTCTCAGTTTACCATTAAGTACATCATAAATCAGTTTTGAGCCTCACAGTAAGCACGTTTTTTAGTGCCTCCCCAAATGCCCATATAATCATAAATATATTGTTTAGGACAATGTCAGGTTTGTCACTTACCCAGGGATTGAGTCTCAAACTGTACTTCTCCTTAGGAATAAGATTAGTTTGTTTGTTTGCTTTTTTAAAAAACGCATTGGCCTCTCTCCATCAAGGTACGCTCTGCAGGGTCCTGTGGGGCTTCTGGGCACAAAGCCTTCCTGTGTCCATTGTTTTTTTGATTTTTGGAAAATCAGCCTCCATGACCTTTCCTGAATTCCAATGGGCACATTCAAGCAGTTGCTAATTAGGCAAAGGTGTGAGGCCAGGGAGAAACAGACAAGAGAAACAGTAGCGCAACTCTAGGGCAAGGTCCTGGTTCCCTGTCAAAAAGTGTGCTTAGTTGCTAAGTTGTATTCTATTCTTTGCAACCCTTTGGACTGTGGCCTGTCTGCCAGGCTCCTCTGTCCATGGGATTTTCCAGGCAAGAATACTGGGGTGGGTTGCCATTTCCTTTTCCAGGGGATCTTCCCAACCCAGGGATCAAACTTGCATCTCCTGTGTCTCTTGCATTGCAGACAGATTCTTTACCCACTNAGGCTCCTCTGTCCATGGGATTTTCCAGGCAAGAATACTGGGGTGGGTTGCCATTTCCTTTTCCAGGGGATCTTCCCAACCCAGGGATCAAACTTGCATCTCCTGTGTCTCTTGCATTGCAGACAGATTCTTTACCCACTGAGCCACCAGGGAAACCCTTCCCTATCAATGGATACACACAACAATATATTTGAGCTGTTTTGCAGCTGAAATGCAATATCTCTGAAACCCGCTACAGGTGGGAGAAGTTTACGGATTAAGAATGGTACTCTGCCCACAAGCATTTAAGACCCCAGACCAATTGGAACCTTAAGGTTGGTGATGCTGACTACTACTTACCTCACCACCAATCCATCAGAAGTATGTCCACAAGCTGATCACACCCTCTTTGCACCATTAAGGTTGGTGATGCTGACTACTACTTACCTCACCACCAATCCATCAGAAGTATGTCCACAAGCTAATCACACCCTCTTTGCACCATTACTATAAAACTTATTATCCTCTCCAAGTTTGGACACAGGTTCTTCCAAGGTAGGGGTCTGTTGTGTCTCCTTGTACTGACTTTTGACCAGCCAGTTAGCACCTTTAAGCCTTAGGTTCTTCTTCTTCCTTTTTAAAAATGTCTTCCTGCATTTAGGATTCTCTTTTGGAACTTTAAAAAATCCAACCATTAGACATTATAGAATCCAAGAGATTAAAAAAGAAAAGGAATGTACTGAGCAGTGCTGCCCCCTGGAGGTCTCAACTAGAGGAGAGTGGAAACCTTTCTCTTAAAGGGCCAGAGAGTAAGTGTTTTAGACTTGGCAGGCCTTAAGAGGAAAAACTGGGAGTAAATATGTAGATATTTATGTAAAAATGTGAAAATCGTTCTTGAGGGTGACACAAACACAGGTGCTGGGCTAGATTTGTCCCTGTTTGCCCCTGGTCTAGAGAAATAACATAAACAGCCCAAAGTGCAAGCTGTAATGAGGGATATACGAGGAAAACTATTCATCTGAACTACTTTCTTCTTGAACCGACCACCGGTTTTAATTAAAACAGCCTTTCCTGCTTGAGTGAGAGCCCCGTGCCTCACTGGGGAACAGGGACGCCCTTGCTGGGCTGTCTTTTCATCCTGCTCTCTCATCTTTCTCTTTGCTTTCTTCCACCTCAAACTACCGTTTCCTCCAAGAGCTCATTTAGTGGGGACAAGATGAGGGGGCCTGGAGGGAGAGAGAAAGCGAAGAAGGGAGAGGCCAACAAGAATTTTAATTTCCCATGTGCCAACGTAATTACAGAACAGATACAAATCCCTCCAAAGCTTTTGTGCTGCTTTATATGCATGCATTATTTTCCTCATCTTTTTGTCACCAGCCAACCATTTAACTAGTTTACAGTCAGTTCCAAGGAAATTTATGTAGATTAGAAATCACCAACCTAAACTGAAGCCCCGAAGACATCTTACCTGTTACCACCTCGATAGATAATGTGTTTTAAAAAATTCACTCTCTCTTTTGGAAACGTAGTGTCAGCGGCGCTGTCTGTCTTGTCTCAAAGGCCTGTGAATTGGCCCACATATGAAGCATGGGTGATCAGAAAGCCTCATCTCGGATTGTTCTGGAGTTTTTCGCTAACAAGAGCCCATCACTTTGGGAATTCACTCAGGAAAGTAGAAGAAAAGTGTTAATAGCATAAAAAAATGCATTTAACTCAGTTGCATTTTCCTTTGCTATGATTAATTTCATTTCCCCTGGGAAATGTTACCTTTTGACATTGTGGATGAATTAGAATTTTTCTCTCAGAATTATTAAAACATACCATTCCTAACAAGTCGTGTGTTCCCTATGGCGATCTTTGATTTGTCTCACAGTTAAATGCAGTTAATATTGAACAAACAATTTGTTATCATTATTAGTGTTTATTGTTAAGGCGACTTGAACACCAGTGATATTTTCTTTTTGGAGAAGGCTCTTTTTTTTTTTTTTTTCTAGCACATTCTGACCAGTGTTTTTTCTATGTATCAAAAACAATATGCTTGTCAATTTGAAGCCCAGCTCTGTCCAGGCAAAAATGAGAAGTGATACGACTGGGCTGGTAATCTGTGACTTGAAGCCAAATGATGACTATCATGAGGTATAGTATACACGGGTATGGTGAGGTCATTTCTCAAACTGGAGGGGTGCCCCTGCGAGGAAGCCATTTTATGACTAGGTGAGCGATCATATTAAGAGAGAGACTGTCAAAGCCATAGACACAGCAAATGTGTGTGTGTAACACAGAGGGCAGATGTCTACCACTTAACCTTGGACCTGGCCAGTTCCCCAGGGGCACAGGTGTGGGTCACAGAAGGCAGAGAAGCTTTCAACTGCTCTGCCTGTGTGGGAGGCAATGTGGTGGTGTTAGAATCTGGCAGCCATTGTGGGTTTTCTCTCCACCCCCAACAGCCATTTCTCTCCTTTATGGTAAGCTCAATTGTTTTGGGGGTGGGGGCAGTGTCACCAAGTTAGGAACTAAAATCATGATGGGTTTTAGTCATGAATGGCAATATCATTCCTTTAAAAATAAAAAAATTCTCACCTGCGCTGTGGGGCATGCAGCAGCTTAGTTCCTGGACCAGGGTTTGAACCTGTGCCCCCGGCATTGGAAGCCCAGAGTTCTAACCACTGGATTGCCAGGGAAGTTCCTTGGCAATCTCTTTCCTTTCAACAGGGTTTTCCTTTTCCAGTGCTCTCTGGAGTCAGGGTGGCTATGTATGTAAGGCCAGTGCTATGGTGGGAGATATCTGCAGTTGGGCTTCTGGGAAAAACATCTATTTTTTTACCCAGCTGATGTTGTATGAGGATATACTGCTTGGGCTAGTGGCCGTTATTTTGTGATAACTAAGAATGAAAAGCTGACAGAGGAGAAAGACAAAGTCAAGATAAAAAGAAATAAGATGTTTGATGCTGTTGGGGAGCTGTGCACCCAATCTGGAGTTCAGCACATTTGGACTTCTTGTCACATGAGGTAAGAAAAGGCTTTTATTGCTTAAGCCGCCATGAACTGGGCTTTCTCTTTCAGTTGCTTGGAGCCAAATGAGTTTGATTTTGAAACGGAGAGAGACACTCTCACCTATATTGTTGTTTAGTCACTAAGTTGTGCCCAACTCTTTGCCACCTCATGGACCTTAGCCTGCCAGGCTTTTCTGACTATGGGATTTCCAGGTGAGAATACTGGAGTGGGTTGCCCTTTCCTTCTCCAGGGGATCTTTCAGACCCAGGGATGGAACCCATATCTCCTGCATTGACAGGTGGACTCGTTACCACTGAGCCACGTGCAAAACCCCTCTCACTTATATTTCCTCACAAACCCTGGATGCATTTCAGTACTTTATGGGCTCTAGCTGGAGAGGTAGCAGCATACAGAAAGGATGGTGGTGTCAGGTCAGAGCATATGCGGTAGCCAGTTTATGCAGAAGTACCAGTGGGGGCAGAGGTACTCAGTGGCTGTGGCAGCCCGTCTGGTGATCCCAACAGAAGCGGCATATGTTGCTGACTGAGGTGGAGTGAAGCCCAGTAGATGTAGTGGTACCTAGTTGACAATGGGATGCCTCCTGTTCAAGGAATAGAGCAGAAAATAGAGAAGAAAAAGCTATGGTACACAGTAGCTGACTGGATAGTGGATTTGACTTGTCTATGAGCAGCACATACTTGTCATCTCTGGTATCTTACAAAGGATAACTTGCTGCAACATATACACCCAAAATGCATAATGGCTCAGACGCAATAAGAATTTTTTTTTAAAATTTAATTTTATTTTACTTTACAGTACTCTACTGGTTTTGGCATACATTGACATGAATCTGCCACGGGTGTACACGAACTCCCAAACATGAACCCCCCTCCCTCCTCCCAATAAGAATTTATATTTTGTTCACATGCAGGCCAGTGGAGAGTGGATGGTTCTCCATGTGTTGATTCAGGGGCCCAGGAGATCTCCATCTGGAGATTCTGCAGTTCCCTTGGACCTAGTTATCATCTGCATCGAGCTGGTGGAGGAGGGAAAAAAAGAGAGTCTGGAGCAGAGATGCCTGCCTTCTTAAAAGCCCAGGTCCAGAAGTGGCACACTTTACAGTGAGAATGGATTATGAGTTTCTACCTAGGTGCAAAAGGAGTGGGAACTGGGTTTTCCAGGCTGGGCAGATGCTTTCCAGTTACAACTTTGTATTATGAAATGGGAGACCATTCTGATGGGTAGTCTCTTTCACTCTGAATAGACATACTTGTTCAGGGGTGGGACTGGGGTGGAGTAGCTGATACTTTGCAGAACCTTGGCGTTTCCTAAGTGGCTGATGGGGTAAGCCAGTGACACATAGGTGACAAGACCAATGATTTATCCATTTATCTTCTAAGTGAAGAAGTGGCTTTTCTCCCCTCCCCCTTCCTTGAAATTATCTGCTTGCCTATATAAAATTGCTGATTAATTAAAAAAAATCCTTTCTTTTGCCTAATTATTTTGATCTGGTATGACCATAGTACTGAATTTCATTTCCGATTTAACTTAAATCAACAGTCTAAACTGTTAATACTTGCACCTACTAAGTCCTTTTATTTAAGAACAAAACCCTTAAAAGCACTAAAAGCATGCAGTGTTTTCTTTTTCTTTTTAAAGGATTTTGATGACTGCATGGCTTTTGACTACTAAGAAATGGAATTTCATTTCAAAATGAGTGTCAGACTTATTTTTCAAGTGCCTTGTCATAAATGCATTGCTATCCATGTAATAAAGTAATTTTCCCTTGTGTGACAAATATAGCACTAAAGAAGAATGAGCCTTGCCTGATAAAATGGCTTTTATTAATCCCCTAATGTTTTTATTTTGTTGTAGAATTATGATTAGTTTCAAGAGAGTAGCAAACGGGTTATGATCAGAGTTGGATATTATTACTATCCAGATATCTCTGGTTAATGCCTGCTGTTTATTTCAAAAACAAAATGCTCCCATTAAGAAAAACCAATGATAATGGCCTGACTTTATTATCAAGAAATTATACCTGTTATGTAAACCTTGCTAATTATAAGCGCTTGAATTCATTTGGGTGATATAACAGATGAAAAAGGCCATTTATTAGGAGGAGTACTTGGCTTTTGTACAGCATAATAAAACTGAAATAATAAAAAACAATCTAAGGAAAGAAGAAATGTTAATGAGGAGTGGAATTTGCCCAGGAATGAATTATACAGGGAGACGACATAGAGTGCGGGATTCCCACGGAGTGCTTTGTTTTGGAAATGAGGGATTCCCGTCAGCCTCTCCGAGCGGGCGGTCCTCAGTTCCCCTTCTTCTCCCCTCCTTCTTACTTTTTGTGGAGGCCCTGATGCAGGCACCAGCTCCAGCTTCTACTGACTCCTGACTCCCCATAAATACAGCTCTGTTCACGGTCCAGTGTGCCTTGTGACTGTCCCTACCTGGATGTCCTGTCCAAACAGGATTCATCTCTTGTCCTCTTTTATTAACTTTTGACTGGGGCTATAGTTGCATTACAATGCTGTGCTAGTTTCTGCTGCACACTGAAGTGAACCAGCTACATGTATACATGTAGTCCCTCCCTTTTGGACCCCCTGCCCCCCGTTCCACCCCTCTAGGTCACCAGAGAGCACCGAGCGGAGCTCCCGGTGCTATATAGCGTGTTCCCACTAGCTCTCTGTTTTATGCATGACACTGCACGTACCCCAGTCCCAACCTCCCAGTTCATCCCACCCTCTTCCTCTGTTCCGTGTCCACATGTGTTGTCCTCTTCTTGAATCATCTGTCCCAACCTGTATATCAGAGCGTCACCCTTGACTCCTCCCTCCCTCATACCACACATCCAATAATCACATCCTCTTGTTTCCATCTCTCTCTCAAATCCAGCTTCTATGCTCACTGTCACTGCCCTAGCCTAGGCCACCATCATTTCTTGTTTTCATGATTATAGACTGTATGTGTGTACCAGGTGCACGCTTGTTGCTAAGTTATATCTGATTCTTTGTGACCCCCGTGGACGGTAGCCCATCATGCTCTTCTGTCCATTGGATTCTGCAGGCAAGAATACTGGGGTAGAGAAGACAGACAGTTGGCACAAACACATGAAGAGATGCTCAGCATCGCTCATTATTAGAGAAAGGCAAATCCAAACCACAATGAGATAGCACCTCACACTGGTCAGAATGGCCATCATCAAAAAGTCTACAAACAATAAATGCTGGAGAGGGTGTGGAGAAAAGGGAATGCTCTTGCACTGTTGGTGGGAATGTAAACTATGGAAGATGGTATGGAGATTCCCTAAAAAGCTAGGAATAAAACCACCATATGACCCAGCAATCCCACTCCTAGACACATACCCTAAGGAAACCATAATTGAAAGAGACACATGTATCTCATTATTCATTGCATCACTATTTACAACATCTAGAACATGGAAGCAACCTAGATGTCCACTGACAGATGAATGGGTAAAGAAGTTGTGGTACATATACACAATGGAATTTTACTCAGCCATCAAAAGGAACACATTTGAGTGAGTTATAATGAGGTGGATGAACCTAGAACCTATTATGCAGAGTGAAGTGAGTCAGAAAGTGAAAAATAAACATTGTATTCTAACACTATATCCGGAATCTAGAAAAATGGTACTGAAAAATTTATTTACAAGGCAGCAATGGAGAAACAGACATAGAGAATAGACTTATGGAATAGATAGAGGAGAGGAGAGGGTGAGATTTACGGAAAGAGTTACATTAGCATATGTAAAATAGATAGCAAACTGAATTTGCTGTATGGCTCAGGAAACTCAAACAGGGGCTCTGTATCAACACAGAGGGGTGGGATGGGAAGGGAGATGGGAGGGAGGTTCAAAAGAGAGGGGATAAATGTATACCTATGGCTGATTCATGCTGAGGTTTGACAGAAAACAACAAAATTCTGTAAAGCAATTATCCTTCAATTAAAAAAAAAAAAAAAACTGGAGTGGGTTGCCATTTCTCCTCCAGGGGATCTTCCTGTCCCAGGGATTGAACCCAGGTCTCCTGCATATCCTGCATTGCAGGCAGATTCTTTACCACTGAGCCACCTTGGAAGCCTTATATATTGAACCATATTTAGGATGTAATCATTAAAGCAATTTGATTTCTATCTTCTGTAGTCCTTTTATTTTTAAACTGTTCCTTCAACTTTTTATTTTGAAATATTTCAAATCTACAGAAAAATGGAAATCCTAGAACAATGAATAGTTGTATAAGTTTTGTCTTCCAGGTTCATTAAGTGTTAATACTTTACTGCATCCCCCTCTCTCTCAGTTTATTCCCTGTGTCTGCACAGAACCGAGCCCTGCTTGGGCTCCCGAGGGATTTGTGGCTTGGGATTGGCATGGCCATCTGTTGCTGTTGGTCTGACTCTGAGAGTAAGTAAAATGTATTTTAGGCAGTAGTGGAGGGAGACAGCAGAAGAGAAGGGATCACTTTGATGAAGGATGTTGCGAGCCTTGGCAAACCAGCTGCTTCTGCTTGGAAATTTGGGTGTCAGCACTGGGCATGAGGGCATTCTCCCAGGGTGGCCCTCAGAGTATGGGGACATGGGCAGCTGTGGCAGGGTCAGGACACCTCCCTCAAGTGGCTCTTTGACAGTGGACATTTGGAGCAGGAGGATATGAACAGACTTCTGTCTGAGCATAACAACACGCAGAGAGTCTCAGAGTGGGTGAGGCTTTGAAGTGACAGCTGCATAGCCTAATAACACTAGGCTAGGAAACAGCAATATGTGGGTGTTGTTGTTACTGTGATCTCATAGGCTGGTGCGGTTTGCAGACATCCAGGTTACTCAGGGACAGAAATAAAGATGTTTAAAGAAAGCTGCACAGGGAACATTTCATTTTCCCTACCGTTCCCCATGCCCCTAATTGTGGAGAAAGAATTTCTCAAGTGCCTACCTTTCTGGTCTTTCCTGTTGCTTATATCCATGGAATATAGACACATTTGACAATCTGCCTCTTTGGCCAGTTGATTCTCAAAGCCATTGAGGACTATTAGCTTTGACTTTATTTTGACAGAAGTAAAGTTCCAAATAGGAAAAGGAGTACATCAAGGCTGTATATTGTCACCCTGCTTATTTAACTTATATGCAGAGTACATCATGAGAAATGCTGGGCTGGAAGATGCAGAAGCTGGAATCAAGATTGCCGGGAGAAATATCAATAACCTCAGATATGCATATGACACCACCATTATGGCAGAAAGTGAAGAGGAGCGAAAGAGCCTCTTGATGAAAATGAAAGAGGAGAGTGGAAAAGTTGGCTTAAAGCTCAACATTCAGAAAACGAAGATCATGGCATCTGGTCCCATCACTTCATGGGAAATAGATGGGGAAACAGTGTCAGACTTTATTTTTTTGGGCTCCAAAATCATGGCATATGGTGATTGCAGCCATGAAATGAAAATACGCTTACTCCTTGGAAGGAAAGTTATGACCAACCTAGATAGCATATTCAAAAGCAGACATTACTTTGCCAACAAAGGTCCGTCTTAGTCAAAGCTATGGTTTTTCTAGTGGTCATGTATGGGTGTGAGGGTTGGACTATGAAGAAGGCTGAGCGCCAAAGAATTGATGCTTTTGAACTGTGGTGTTGGAGAAGACCCTTGCGAGACCCTTGGACTGCAAGGAGATCCAACCAGTCCATTCTGAAGGAGATCAGTCCTGGGTATTCATTGGAAGGACTGATGCTAAAGCTGAAACTCCAGTACTTTGGCCACCTCATGTGAAGAGTTGGCTCATTGGAAAAGACTTTGATGCTGGGAGGGATTGGGGGCAGGAGGAGAAGGGGACGACCGAGGATGAGATGGCTGGATGGCATTACAGACTCGATGGATGTGAGTCTGAGTGAACTCCTGGAGATGGTGATGGACAGGGAGGCCTGGCGTGCTGCAGTTCATGGGTAGGGTCGCAAAGAGTCGGACACGACTGAGTGACTGAACTGAACTGAACTGAANTTTATTCCCTGTGTCTGCACAGAACCGAGCCCTGCTTGGGCTCCCGAGGGATTTGTGGCTTGGGATTGGCATGGCCATCTGTTGCTGTTGGTCTGACTCTGAGAGTAAGTAAAATGTATTTTAGGCAGTAGTGGAGGGAGACAGCAGAAGAGAAGGGATCACTTTGATGAAGGATGTTGCGAGCCTTGGCAAACCAGCTGCTTCTGCTTGGAAATTTGGGTGTCAGCACTGGGCATGAGGGCATTCTCCCAGGGTGGCCCTCAGAGTATGGGGACATGGGCAGCTGTGGCAGGGTCAGGACACCTCCCTCAAGTGGCTCTTTGACAGTGGACATTTGGAGCAGGAGGATATGAACAGACTTCTGTCTGAGCATAACAACACGCAGAGAGTCTCAGAGTGGGTGAGGCTTTGAAGTGACAGCTGCATAGCCTAATAACACTAGGCTAGGAAACAGCAATATGTGGGTGTTGTTGTTACTGTGATCTCATAGGCTGGTGCGGTTTGCAGACATCCAGGTTACTCAGGGACAGAAATAAAGATGTTTAAAGAAAGCTGCACAGGGAACATTTCATTTTCCCTACCGTTCCCCATGCCCCTAATTGTGGAGAAAGAATTTCTCAAGTGCCTACCTTTCTGGTCTTTCCTGTTGCTTATATCCATGGAATATAGACACATTTGACAATCTGCCTCTTTGGCCAGTTGATTCTCAAAGCCATTGAGGACTATTAGCTTTGACTTTATTTTGACAGAAGTAAAGTTCCAAATAGGAAAAGGAGTACATCAAGGCTGTATATTGTCACCCTGCTTATTTAACTTATATGCAGAGTACATCATGAGAAATGCTGGGCTGGAAGATGCAGAAGCTGGAATCAAGATTGCCGGGAGAAATATCAATAACCTCAGATATGCATATGACACCACCATTATGGCAGAAAGTGAAGAGGAGCGAAAGAGCCTCTTGATGAAAATGAAAGAGGAGAGTGGAAAAGTTGGCTTAAAGCTCAACATTCAGAAAACGAAGATCATGGCATCTGGTCCCATCACTTCATGGGAAATAGATGGGGAAACAGTGTCAGACTTTATTTTTTTGGGCTCCAAAATCATGGCATATGGTGATTGCAGCCATGAAATGAAAATACGCTTACTCCTTGGAAGGAAAGTTATGACCAACCTAGATAGCATATTCAAAAGCAGACATTACTTTGCCAACAAAGGTCCGTCTTAGTCAAAGCTATGGTTTTTCTAGTGGTCATGTATGGGTGTGAGGGTTGGACTATGAAGAAGGCTGAGCGCCAAAGAATTGATGCTTTTGAACTGTGGTGTTGGAGAAGACCCTTGCGAGACCCTTGGACTGCAAGGAGATCCAACCAGTCCATTCTGAAGGAGATCAGTCCTGGGTATTCATTGGAAGGACTGATGCTAAAGCTGAAACTCCAGTACTTTGGCCACCTCATGTGAAGAGTTGGCTCATTGGAAAAGACTTTGATGCTGGGAGGGATTGGGGGCAGGAGGAGAAGGGGACGACCGAGGATGAGATGGCTGGATGGCATTACAGACTCGATGGATGTGAGTCTGAGTGAACTCCTGGAGATGGTGATGGACAGGGAGGCCTGGCGTGCTGCAGTTCATGGGTAGGGTCGCAAAGAGTCGGACACGACTGAGTGACTGAACTGAACTGAACTGAAAGTGTTTTTTAAAATATTTATTATTTCTTTGGCTGTCGTGGGCTCTCACTTGTGGCACGCAGGATCTTCAGTCTTCATTGTGGCATGCGGTAGCATGCGAGAGCTTCAGTTGCTCATGTGGGATCAAGTTCCTTGACTAGAGGTTGAACCAGGCCCCCTGCCCTGGGAGAGCGGAGTCTTAGCCACTGGACCACCAGGGGGAGTCCCAGGACCGGTGCGGTTTGTCCTCATGTTTTGCAACTTCAAAGAACAAAGTGAGCGCTGAGTCACTGTTACAGGTTTCATTTGCAGGTGGTGCTGTGCAGTGGGTCCCCTGTTTTCCTCTGGCTCTTGTGCTAGCCCTTTCATTATATAAGCTTCTCTTAAGGTTTTTCCTTTGGGTGAGCTCATTGATGAGCACTGTAATACTGGCTTGATTTAAATTTCAACCACAGAAAAAGGAAGATAGAAATTTAAAGCTATTTTCTACTCAGTCAATTAGGCACAGTTCTGAGGCTTGTATGATAGTGACAAGTCCTATGATAGATGACACGAGATTATAATGTTAGTGACATAAAAAACAACAAATCTCTATTATGGTTTATAGTTTGCTTTCCCTGAAGTTATATCTATTAGTCCCTGACTGATGTGATTTGTGTGAAATAGTGCACATGAAAATAAAGATTAGAGTTATTTGCTTTTCCTTGTGCTTATTATGCAGTGATCCATGTGGGTATTATTTGGTTATGATTTTAAAAAACCATGTTTTTATAATTTCTATTGAATTTTTTTCTGTAACAGTAAGATCGAGAACTCATTTTTTTTTTAAATTTGCATTTTAGGATTGTGTATGACAATAGCCATCATTAAGCCTTGTTGGTTTCGCTCTACGTCTCTTGAGCCTGTCCACTTTTGTCCATCTCTACTGCCACATTTTCTTGCCTGCATCACTTCTAAGTTCTCTATTTATTTGAGGTAAAGCACAGTCATCTACAAGAGCGCCCTCAGTTTCAAGCACCAGCTGCCAATTCAGAGGTCCCATGGCTATTTCTCACCATGCTTTGGTGTTTTTATCAAGGTGTCATACATAGATATGGTTGATTTCATCATTGGCATGTGTTTAAATCTCCAGTCTCCCTTCCCTACCCAGAGACTGGGCTAATATCATGTGTTTTAAAGCTCAACGCTCTAATCACACAGTTGGTTCTTTCTGGTATGGCCAGCCCCTATCCTCAGTCACCTGAGAGGTGTACCGGGAATCACTTTGTTAGCATAAACAATCATGTGTGGTCTGATGGACCCACCATGAATAACAAAGACACTTCTATTATCAGGAAATTCTGGATTTAGGAGGCCATCTCCTAGAAACTGGGAACAAAAGCCAGCAAAAGTCTTTTAGTATTTACTACCTACTTTGGCCTCCTTCTACTCTATTAAGTGTTTATCTGGGTACCCTGGAAGGTGGCTGTAAGGGGAATGGAGAAAACAGACCACTAGGAACTGCAATCTTGAGAGCCCCAAGAAATTTGGTGCTCTTGACTGAACTTAGCACAAAGAGCATTCCTTGAAGAAGCTGCCTATGCAGAAACCTGCATCCACAAAAATCTTACCGTAGCAGTGGGCTAGCAACAGCTGGCAAAATATGTAGGATCTTTCTTTCAGTAAGGCTACTGTATTACAATGAGAAACAATGGAAACAGTGACTTGATTAGACCCAGTTCCCATTCTGCTAGGATGAGGGTGGCAGACTGAACCCCAGTTCTCTTGGACGCTGTAGGCCCCTGCAGTTCCTGTGCAATTTGGCTGGAATGAAGGAAAATCTGCAGAAGATTATGAATTTCTTACTAGCAGGCAGGTGGGAAACTTGAGCAATTAGTTAGACAAGTAGAAGAGCTGTAACTGAATTTATACCTAAGCCTATAGAATAAGCCACGTTAATTCTTTTTTTAAAAAAAATGTATTTGTATTTATTTGGTCTTATTTTTGGCCACACAGGTCTTCATTGTGCACACTGGCTTCTCACCGCGGTGGCTTTCTGGTTGCGGAGCATGGGGTCTAGGTTCGTCAGCCTCAGTAGTTGTAGCACATGGGCTCACTAGCTCTGACACATGGGCTGAGTTGCTCCATGGCTTGTGGGATCCTCCCGGAACTGAGATCAAACCCGTGTCCCCTGAATTGGCAGGCAGACTCTCAACAGCTGGACTACCAGGGAAGTCCCCACATTAACTTTTAAGACTTTTCATAGTTTTCTACTCAAAACTATGGATTTATCTTGATTCTTTGGCCAGTGCCATCCTGTTTTAATAAATTTGGTTTTATAATAAATTGTGATGCCTGCTTGGGATGAAACAGTCCTAGACATCTTTGCTGTAGGTCCCTGAGAAATTTTTGTCAAAGGGCTTGTTCTGGCTTGGAGTTGACCTGAGAATGCATGAACCTTGGTTTACTCTCCCTTGAGATTCCATATAAATTTTAGGATGGATTTTTCTATTTCTTAAAAATATATCTTTAGGATTTTGATAGGGACTGCATTGAGTCTGTGGATTGCTTTGGGTCATACTGACATTTTAACAACATTAAGTTTTCCAATCCATGAAGTTATCACATCCAAAGGATGTTTTCATTTATTCATGTCTTCTTTAATTTTTTTCAGCAGTATTATGTAGTTTTGATTGTACAAATCTTTTACCTACTTGATCAATTCCTAAGTATTTTATTTTTTGATAATATTTTAAATGAAATTATTTTTATAATTCCCTTTTTAGATTGGTCACTGTCAGTGTACAGAAATGCAACTGATTTTTTTGTGTTAACTTTATATCCAGCTATTTGCTGAGTTTATTAGTTCTGTCTAAATTTACTTTATTATTTTTAATTTTTTTATTTTTTGGCTGTACCATGCAACATGTGGGATATTAGTTTTTTGATCAGAGATTGAACCTGTGCCCCTGCAGTGGAAGTGTGGAGTCTTAACCACTGGCTGCCAAGTGAAGTCGCTCAGTCGTGTCCGACTCTTTGCGACCCCATGGACTGGAGCCTACCAGGCTTCTCTGTCCATGGGATTCTCCAGGCAGGAGTACTGGAGTGGGTTACCATTTCCTTCTCCAGGGGATCTTCCTGACCCAGGGATCGAACCCAGGTCTGCCACATTAGTTCTAACAGCTTCTCCCCGCACCCCCCTCCCCACTGCCAATTTCCTTTTTTATTAAAGTCCTTTTTCAGATGAGAAAACAGAGTCCCAGAGTTAAGTGACTGGNGGAGTACTGGAGTGGGTTACCATTTCCTTCTCCAGGGGATCTTCCTGACCCAGGGATCGAACCCAGGTCTGCCACATTAGTTCTAACAGCTTCTCCCCGCACCCCCCTCCCCACTGCCAATTTCCTTTTTTATTAAAGTCCTTTTTCAGATGAGAAAACAGAGTCCCAGAGTTAAGTGACTGGTCACCAAAGTCACAGGTTCTCTGGTGACTCACCGACTCTGTTGAACTCAAGGGATGTTCATTTCAGTCCTCTATCCTCTGCATTGGCAAAGGCCTAATGGCAAAGAATTCGCCTGCAATGCAGGAGACCTGAGTTCAATCCCTGGGTCAGGAAGAGCCCCTGAAGGAGGGCATGGCAACCCACTCCAGTATTCTTGCCTGGGAAATCCCACAGACAGAAGAACCTGGTGGGCTACAGTCCATGGCATTGCAAAGAATTGGACAGAACTGAGCGGCTAACACACACTTTCACTACTGAATGCTCTCTGTTGATGTGAGTGTGAGTGTGCTGTGTGCAATCCATATAAATAGAAAAATCTAGGAATATTCCATTAATGATAGAGACTTGTGTAAAATGGCAATTAGATCTTGACATAAAATGCTTGGACAGTTGTCTTTGTTTTTTCTTCATCTTTTCTTATCCCTTTAAATCTTCTGGTTGCATTGTGATGTGAATCTTTACGATATTCTGCCTGTTCATAAGGTAGCATTTCTGTTTTAAAAGGGAGGGAGGGGTTTCACTGAGAGCACCTATAGCAGCAGGGGAGGTTCTGGACCTATTAGCTGGTACTCTCCTGGTGGCAAATGAAAGAAACCGAACTTGAACTAGGGCAAGCAGACAAGGGCGGGGCCAGAGTTGGCATTGGGGAAAACTGGCACCAGGGACTTGGGCAGTGTACGGGCTCCTCCTGCTCTTCATTGCTTGTCTTAGCTTCTTTGAGCATCACCTTTGAGCATCTGTTCAGACTGACTTCTCATGTGCCTGGGGTTGTTGTTGCTGTACATTTCCAAGACTGGAGAGGAAAGACTCTTTCCACCTCTCAGGCTTGAAAAAAATCCAGAGTAAAATTCTGATAGGCTTGACTTGGGTCACATGTCTCTTCCTGGGCCAATCCCAGTGATAGGATTGAGACTTTTGATTGGCCCATCTTGGATCAGGCACCCTCCTCTTGGGACATGTTGAAAACACTCACTAGAACCACATAGTTTGAAAAAGTATTAACCTGCAGATGCTGTTCTGGGAATCATTTTAGTACATTTTTTCTTTGAAGCTCTCTTCCCTCTGACTCCTTGTATTTATAAAAATGACATCACAGAGAGAGCCTCTTTTAGGTCCTAATCTCTCTTTAGCACATGGTTGCTTCTGAACATTCTTAACAAAAGTGAGTTGCCAATGTCTCTTCTGATAAGAAGAGGGTGTGCTCAGGGCCGGAGCCCCAGGAGGATAGGGCAGGATGCAGGCTGTCTGTCCCCAGGGAGCAGCACCCAATGAATGTGTGTTGAATGGCAGGACACAGAAAATGGACTTTTGGGGTATAGTAGAAATCCTGTGATCCTGGGGTGTGGGGCGCCGTGAGGGTTCTGTATTTCTGGCTGTTAGTAGATAAGAAAAAAGCTTCTGTGTGCTGAAAACTAGAGCACAGATACAGAGAGATTAGCACTTTATTGGGCGGGGGAGAGGAGAGGGAGAGGAAGAGAGAGAGAGAAAGAGGGAGAAACAGTGCCTATTTTGAACCCTTGTGCCTACAGCCTTCCACTCTATTATGGTATGTCTCCCAACTCAGGAGTTTGCCTGGGGGCTTCCCCAGCCAGTTTTCAACTCCACAAGGCAGGAAGAAAATGCTTATTAATCTTTTGGTCTCGTTTTTAATTGGCTCAGAAATTTAATCAGAAAATTCCAGATACATGCAATTGTTAAAAAAAAAAATCTATTAATTAGCTACCCACAGGCTTGCCTCCTCAAGTTAGGTTTAAATCCTGAGGAGAAAATGACATCGAGGTCTGTTCTGTACCTGCAGGTATAGAAACCACCACCCAAGATGAAAGCATCAGTGCACATCCTGCCTTGGAAGGATTCGGATTTTAGAAAAGAAGAGAGGCGGTGCGAGCTCGTTACTGCATCACTGAAGTGGTGAGAATTATAAAGAGCTCCCTTTTCTCTTTCATGTTCTGTGTGCGTTGAGCGTATTTTTCTGGTGGGGCAGGAGGGCTCACAAACATTCACTCTGCTAATGACACTTGACATTTCTTGCCACCTGAGAAACAAGGATGTCTAATTCAGGAAATGGGCACAAAGGTAGTAACAGCCCGCAGTAGAGACGTTTTCAGGGGCGAAACACTCAAAATGTACTCAGGCTCCGCTGAGCTCAGAAACACATTTCAGATATGCAGGTAAGCCAATTTGCCTGACATACCTCACTTTTCTTCTTGTTCATGGCCTTTGGTTTATACACCCTAAAGATAATTCAATCAAGTGTGACCTCTTGCCTCAGGGATGGTCAGTCCACTGCCAGGGAGCCTGCCTATTAGATCATTTCTCTACCTCTCTATGTATCTCTCTCTCCTCATTCAAGGATCTTGCTAAAAGGCAGATCCTGGTTCAGTAGGGCTGGGGTGGGGCCGGAGATTCTGCATTCTGACAAGTTCAGGTGATGCAATAATGTATGTCTCAGGGCTACACTTAGCAACTGAAGGGACTAAGTCCCAGAGAGAGACAGAAGTAAGAGCCTCGCCATTTTTACTGTGGTGTTGGTGTAAAGGTCAGGGAACTTGTGCTGCAGAGGGTCCCCAGCAAGCCCTGGTTTTGTCCTCTGAGATCTGTTTTTATTTTTGTCCTGATTTTCCTATTTTTTGTCCTTGGATTCCCCAAGAGCTATACCTTTTGAACTGAGCTGCTTTTCTTGTGCTAATTTGAGGGAGAGTCTGTTGCTTCCTTTCAACCAGATGGGTCAAAAACTAGCATTTAGAGAAGAGCTCAATGTGGGCTCCAAGTCACCGAGCATCGCCTCCGCTTGCCCACGGCCTGACACCTTCTCCTGCTGCCCCATCCTTGTCAGAAACACCGAGTCTGTGCCTTTGGGGGCAAGGCCGCCTTCTGGCCATGTTAACTTGTCCATTCTTTTAGTGCCAACTCCTCTAGCTAAGAGATGCAATTTCAAAACAGAAATATTTTTCCAGTGCCACAAAATGAAGAAGGCAGAAAATTTAGCTGTCCGATATAAAAACAACCAGAAAACACGATAAATTAATCAGTGGTTAGAATACTAAAGAGTAGATTTATTTGCAACGTGAATGGCATATTGATTGTGATTATCCTGTGGCCCACAATGACTTCCAATTATACAGATCCACACCAAGTAGGAACTAACTTGTGTTCTATTTAACATAGTCATAAAGTGGGGGAGAAGTCTAGGAATAAGTGAGTATTAATATATGACTGCTTAGGTTGTTTTATTGCTTGACCTTGTATGGCATTCTCACTCAGTTTGGCTCAGGAAGTGAAAATGAAATGGGCAAATATATTCAGAGACATAGAGAACAGTGAAGAGAATAGTTTCTACTCAGCACTTGGCTTGTGGAAGTGAAAGAAATTCAATTCTTTCAGGGTAATATGCAGTCACTCAAGACATACTTAATGAGCACCATTTTTGTGCAAGTCACCATGGTAGGTGAAGTGAGGGCTCAAGGTGAGCAAAACGCTGTTCCTTCCCTAGAAGCTCTTACAATAAAAACAGAAAAACAACAACAACAACAAAAAAAACAATTAAGAAGCAATCTCTTCTTCCCCCTCCATGTTCTATTAACCGAGAGCTACACTGGGCCTCTTTTCCTTAAACCAATGGAATGCATCTCTAATGGTGAAAGCATGAGGCCAATGAGAGAAACATTTTTAGAGGACATTTCCAGTGCTTCTCAGATCTTAGGATGCAGGCGACAGTCCACTCCAAAGTGTAACCCCGTGTTCATCCTTTCACAGTCAGAGCACAGTCAGAGCCATTTTTTTGCTCAGATAATCACGGCTAAGTCTTTTGGCTAACTGACACCTTCCGTACTCCATCAACCCTTAGAATTTCCCCGAGAAATTTGTGTCTTGGTCTCCGCAAGGAGCCACCTGGAGAAGTTATTTCAGGAGCCAGATGGCAAAACTGGTGAGCTGGCTGAGCCTTGCTACCTACCAGCCAATCTCCCCACTCAGGGCATTGATTATAATTAAGGATGCCAGGCCACGGGAGGTATGGGCTGAACTGTGTCCCCCTCCCATTCATATATGGAAGTCCCAAGCCTTGTGTGACCGTCTTGGATACGGGGACTGTAAGGAGGTGATTGTTTAAATGAGGTCACAAGGGTGGGGCCTTGAAGACAGAGCTGGTACTCTTATAAGAAGAGGAAGAGACATCAGAGGTGTCTCTTCACCACTGGAGGACGTGGCAGGAGGGCAGCCGTCCGCCCCCTGAGGAGAGAGCTCTCTGCATCATCCAGCCATGCTTGCCAGCCTCCAGAATTGTGAGAAAGTGTCTGTCTGTTATTTAAGCCATCCAGCCTGTGGTATTTTGTGATGACAACCTGAGCAGACTAATACAATGGGTGATTCAGTGAATGGGAGGCAGGATGAGATGGGCAGGGAGACAAGTTAGGTGACTGTGCGAGAGGATGGTGCTGAGGGTTGGTGATCGGGAAGTTTCCCAGTGGAGATGAACTTTATTCTTTTCTTCGAAGAGTTCAAAACCCACAGCTGCGAACCATGTCTTCACTTCTTATAGATGGGTAGCAAGAAGAACTGCCACTGACAAGATGTGTATTTAATTTGAGGGCTTCTCAGGTGGTGCTGGTAGTGAAGAACCTGCCTGCCAAGCAGGAGACATACAGAGAAACGAGTTCGATCCCTGGATCGGGAAGATTCCTGGAGGAGGGCATGGCAACCCACTCCATATTCTTCCCTGGAGAATCCCATGGACAGAGGAGCCTGGAGGGCTCCATAGGGTCGCAAAGTATTGGACAAGACGGAAGAGACTCAGCATGCATGCATACATATTTAATTTTGGGTGTATTGGCAACAACATTATTTTCCTCTGAACTGCAAAGAAGATGTATATCTAATGACATAGATAGAAAAGAAGTGATGTAAAAACAGACCTTTGGCCACAGAACTTAAGGAAGTTAAAGTTTGAATCCTACATATTTCTTAATTTTTGACAGCCCTAATAAAATGCATGTTAAAACTATATCCTCCCAATCTGCTTATCTGATCATTAGAGTTTCCATTTCTCAGGAGTTGTTAGGAGGAAAAACAGCTCTATCTCAGTTACTAGGAGATGCACAACGACCAATAATTAGGAATAAAATCGATGATTAAATGAATGTGCAGTTTATGCTCAAAGGTAACCTTTATTCTTTCCAATTAGGATGTTATTTCTCTGTAGACTTGGTAGGTGCGGCTGTATTATAAATAGGAGTGATATTTTGTAGGGTTCTTCAAATTGAAATGTGCATGAGGTCAAATAATAATCAAGGTAATATATATATAAGTAATGAGCTGAGCCCACATTCCCAGGCATTTATCCATTTAATGGTAATAAATGAGCAAAGATGAAAAGAATGCTTCTGGACAAACACAGCAAAATAGTTACTTGTGTGGTTGGGCGCAGCAGCTTATCTCTTTGTAATGAATGCTTGCCAGTGATAATCAACTTCATTTGTTAATTGTATTCATGATATTAATGAGCTCATTAGCATAATAGTCACATCCTGTCTCCTGTGGTCCGAGTCAGGGGATTCACAAGTTTTGCACACCTTGTTGCTATAGATATACTTATGCATCCCAATTATGTACAAATTCAAATGCCATTTGTGTTGACTTTATACAAGGATACCACCAAATCATTCCTTGCCTGGTTTTAAGAGAGCTCTCTGAGAATTTGGTAGAGATCTTTTCTGCTCAGAATAATGAGGTTCATCTTTATGATAAAACTTCAAATCTGGTTTATGTTAGTTGGTAAAGATGATCTTTTCCTCTTTTGAATTCTATTCTCCAGGAAGGCTTAGCCATGCCTGGAATCTGGGAGGAGGAGAAGAAAGCGATGATAGCAAGTCCTAGCAAGTGAGGAAAGGGAGGTAAATAAAAATTCACCTCTTCTGGCTTCAGGGATTGTGGAAGGAAAAAAAGGAGTCAGGTGGGAGATGGGTGTGTTGGGTCATTACCTACCAGGATGGAGGGTGTGGTTCATTTTAGTCTTGGGACTCTGGAAGGTGACTGGATTATCTCCTTCGCCCAGGCATTTCCTCTATCAAGTTATGTGGTATGGAGGAGGTTGAGAAGGGTCTGTGTGCCTCCCCCGACCTGATGGGGAAGGGGACCAAATCGAACGAGAGTCATAGGCCTGCCTTGGCATCTGGCACGACAAGAGGAAGGTGAGCCCCCTTTGGCTACATAGACCAGCAGCCAGAGGAAGGATGTGGCAGAGCTCGTGTGAGTCAGCCAGAGAGAACCACCAGGCCATCATGGAACTGCTCGGCTAGGGTCTTCTGCAGGAGACACTAGAACCCTCCAGCGGCTGTCTGCTTCCTAAAGGTTATCAGTTCAGGAACAAGTCCAGGCTGGGTATTTTGATGCAGGGGACACCGTCTGGAACCAAGGATTCCTCCCCTTCCTTGAACATCATTTTGGGGAAGAGAAGACGCAAGGACATCTGAAAAACTGAATATTCATCCTGTGCATGCTACGTTGCTTCAGTCGTGTCTGACTTTTTGTGACCCCATGGACCATAGCCTGCCAGACTCCTTTGTCCATGGGATTCTCCAGGCAAGACTATTGGAGTGGGTTGTGATACCCTTCTACAGGGGATCTTCCTGACCCAGGGATCAAACCTGTGTCTCTTACATCTCCTGTATAGGCAAGAGGTTCTTTACCATTAGTGCCACCTGGAAAGAGCAGAACATTTATCCTAAAGACTTCAAATTATCTAAGGACTTTGTTCCGATTTGAGCATTGGACTGACATTATAGGCTTGAACTAAAATGTCTCATTCCCTCTTTCTGCTTAGAAGGGAGATGGGAACTTGTAAGAGAGCCTAATTAAATACAGCAATAACGAAACTTCATTTTCTCAGGATTTATGAAGTTGATGTTAGTCTACTTGGAGCCCTTCTACAGATGAAAATACTATGAGGAAACAACGAATTTTCGTCCTGCTTCCTCTCCGGGTCCTTTCCAGTCACTTATAAAGACTGCTCGGTATAACTACAGAAAAGCTAGCAGCTTTGGAGATGGTTGTAACTGTCCTGTTAGCATGAACTAAGCAGTTCCGTGCACCAAAGAATGAAATAATGCCATTTGCAGCAACATGAATGAACCTGTGTGCTGTGCTCAGGCTCTCAGTTGTGTCTGACTCTTTGCAACCCTGTAGACTGTAGCCTGCTAGTCTGCCCTGTCCCTGGGGACTCTCCAGGCAGGAATGCTGGAGTGGGTTGCCATGCCCTCCTCCAGGGGATCTTCCCAACCCAGAGACTGAACCCAGGTCTCTTGCATTGCAGGCAGATTCTTTACCAGCCGGGCTACCCGGGAAGCCCCAGGGATGAACCTAGAGACTATCATGCCAAGTGAAGTAAGTTAGACAGAGAAAGGCAAATGCCATATGGTATCACTCATAAGTGGAATCTAAGAGTGAGCTTATTTACAGAAACAGACTCACGGGCATAGTAAACAAACTCACGGTTACCAAACGGGAAAGGAGGTAGGGAAGGATAAACTATGAATTTGCAATTAGCAGATACAAACTGCGACATACAACATAGATAAAACAACAAGGTCCTACTGTGTAGCACAGTGAACTATATTCAATAGCCTGTAGTAAACCATGCTAGAGAATAAAAAGAAAATATAGGTACGACTGAATCACTTTGCTGTATACCGGCAATCAACACAACATTGTAAATCAACTACACTTCAATAAAAACGGGAAAAAGAGCAGGGACTCTGAAATTAGGTGCCATTGTCCAGCTTCCTGCTCTTCTGTGGGATCTAGAATAATTTAATCAGCCTCTCTGTGTCCTCTGATAATTAACTGAGACAATACAGGCAAAGCACTTGGCGCATTGCCTGGCACATAGTAAATGCTTAAACATACGGAGCTGGTTAGTGGTGGGGCCAGAATTGGAGCCCAGGCAATCTGCTCCTGGATATATGCTCCGTTCCTTACAGGATGCTGCCTCTCTCTTACTACTGTGATATTATTATCCTTCCCATGGGAACTCAGACTGGTTGGGGTCTACGTTCTCCTTACTCCCCTCAGTTGCAGGAGTTCTATTTTAGCCTGCTTTTGGATTTCCTAAAATATTTAATTGAAATAAAACTTCTGTGGCTAAAAATATTTGAAAAATGCCAGTATAAAATATTATTCTCTTAGATGACATAGTTACATTTTAAATTTTTATCAACTTTCCTAACTTTAGTTACTTCTACTGCAACCTACAAAATGTAAGGCTCAGTGAGGGAGATTAAGACGAATCAAGGCTAAACGTCCATGGTTGAAATGTAAGGGCATTGCTGTGGACAAGCCCTTAACTTTGCAGGCACAGAGCACCTTTTCTATCCTTTGCTGTTGGTGTTTAGTTACTAAGTCGTGTCTGACACTTTTGCGACCCCATGGGCTCTAGTCCAGGGCTTACCAGGTGGCTCAGTGGGTAAAGAATCTCCCTGCAGTGCAGGAGACTCAGGTTTGATCCCTGGGTTGGGAAGATCCCCTGGACGAGGCTATGGCAACCCATTCCAGTTGGACAGAGGAGCCTGGTGGGCTACAGTCTGTAGGGTCACAAGCAGCTGGATATGACTGAAGTGCCTGAGCATGCATGCATGGATTATAGTTCACTAGTCTCGAACATGGGATTTCCTAGGCAAGAATACTGGAGGGGGTTGCCATTTCCTTCCCTATGGGATCTTCTTTACTCAGGGCCTGAACCCGAATCTCCTGCACTGGCAGGGGGATTCTTTATCACTGAGCCACCAGGGAAGCCCTTTCAATCCTTACCCCAATCAAATAAATAAAAGAAATTTATTATTATATAACAATACATGTTCTTTGTAGGAAAACCAGAATCAGAACATTTACGAAAATCTATCACTATCATTTTGGCATGTATCTTTCCAGATTTTTTAACTTAAAAAAATGAAATCATACTATATATGCTGTTTTGAGACTCATTTTTTCATTTAATGTCTCATAACTGTCCTCCAAAATCAATAAACACAGGTCTTCATAATCATTTTAATGTCTTCATAGATTTCAGTTACATAGGTATTCCATTCTTGATTTAATATATGGCATTTTGTGACATTTAGATGGTTTCATTTTTATGCTATTAATTAGGACAATTTAATGATTTACTTTGGCTGTTACTTTTCCATCTCCTTTACTGGCCTTTCCATCTCTAATCAGCCTCTGAATGTTGGTGACCCCCAAGGCTTTGTCTTGCTTTTCTTTCTTTTTTTCTACATCCTTCCCTTGGGAAGAAAGTGGGATACATTTTAGCATAAACTATAATTATTTGGGGACCAGTAAGACACAGGGAATGGAGGTTAAGTAAGAAAATCTGTTTTCAGCCATAACAGTAATAAACAGAAGTAGAAAGCCAGTATATTTTAGTAAGAATACATAATTTAAAATGTGGATTTTAAAATATGGACTATAATACATAAAAGTATCCAAATCACTGAAAGTTTGTGAGGAATCCATTGTACCTGGAAAGTGGACCAGGTTCCCTCTTCATTTAAAAGTAGAGAAAGCACTAAATAGGCTAAAAAAAATTTCCCTTCTACCCTGGCCCTCTGCCTTCTGTTAGTCTTATGTGAAGCTTTTAAGGCATGGTCGGCTGCACAAAGCAACATCTGCCTGACAGACTTCCTTTTGTCCTGGAGCCTGTTACCCTGTTCTCTCTCACTGAGCTTGTTTATCTGAAAGTATGAACAAATTCCAGAGGAAATACAGATGCATTTATTTAACCAGAGGCTTGCTTCTTTTGAATTGTCTGTTCAGATGAAGGAAATGGTCTGGGGCTGGACAGGATGAGTGACGATGTCCATTTGGGAGACATGTTGAATGACGGATAAGGTAACAGCTGCAACAAGCAATTGGCAGAATGAGAAATGTTCTAGATTTAACTCCTTCGTGCACATGGCCAATTAGGATTGGCACTTTGGCACAGTGAGGTTAGAAAGTTATTTTTAGCCAAAATACTCATGAAGGTCAGAAAATGAACTTTTGGTAGTTAGGGCTAGCACAGATGTTTGGTTTTTCCTTTGAAGGTCACTTTTGGAATTCATGGATTTCTAATTGTTTTTATGGCCCAATGTGGGCTTCCCCCGTGGCTCAGTGGTAAAGAATCTGCTTACAGTGCAGGAGATGCTGGTTCATTCCTTGGATCAGGGAGGTCCCCTGGAGGAGGGCATGGCAACCCATTCCAGTATTCTTGCCTGGAAAATCCCATGGACAGAAGAGGCTGGTGGACTACAGTCCATAAGGTCGCAAAGAGTGGGACAGACTGGAGAAACAGAGCGTGCACACACATATGACCCAGGATATGGATTTCAGTGAAAATCTAAAAGCACCTTTTTAGAAAGACATTTATTGACTTTTTTTCAGTAGCTCTGTCAATCGTTTAAGGCTCCTTTCTTCTCCCAGCATTTATTAGGTTGAACATATATAATTGCCAATATTTGACCATTTTGACCTTAGAAAGGCAATTTTATGTAGTTCAATTGAATATATACTAGATTTCAATTCAATTCAACACCTTAACAAATATTTATTAAGTTTCTGCTAAGGCACTATACCATGTGTTGAAGTCACCGTGGTGAACAAAATAATCATGTGTTTTGTCCTCACAAAGCTTACATTCTAGACAGGGTGGCTGACAATTACACAGCAGGTTTAATAGGTGAACAAGTTTCAAATTTAGAGCAAGTGAATCTGATCCAGTCTAGAGAGGTCAAAAAAGTCCTTCCAGGGGAATGAAAGTTAAGATGAAGGGTGAATAGACATAGGTGAGTGGGATGGGGATGAAGAGATTTAAGATAAAGGGGATAATAGGATGTGGAGGGAAGAGCAGGATACAGGGTGTGTGTGTGAGATACAGGGTGTGTGTGTGAGGTGACCAGAACTGAGGGACATTCACTGTGGCTGGAGCAGAGAGTGGAGGGAAGCTGTGTGCAGAGATGATGCTGGAGGGAAGGAGGACAACTCTGGTGAAGAGGAAAATCTGGTAACTCAGTAAAAGATTAACCTCTTCAGTAAGAAACTGCTGGGTAGGGAGTGACAGGATCATAATGGTGCTGTGTAAAAAAGACCACACAAAAAGGACTATTTCCAGTGGACAACAGACTGAAATCTGGGAAATCACTTAGGAGGTTGTTCCTGGAATCCAGGGGGTAATGGTGGCAGCTTGGACTGGGGTGGTGAGCATGGGGACCAAGTGTGGAAGGTGGAAGACTCTGAGAGCTGTTTGGGAGGCAGACAGGCAGGTCTTGGTTATTGAGGGGTGATCAAGAGATGGGCGGGAGGATTGCTCCTCTGTATGAATGTAGGACCACTTCTGGGACAAAGGATTTTCACTGGCCTCACTGTCTATCTCACTGAAAGACCCAGTGGGCTGCAGTATCTCAGTTTGCCAGCAGGTGCTGCTCTCTAACATCTTCTGAATCCTAACTTAAAGCTGCCAAGGTTTCAGGCCATGCTATAGCTATTAGTTTTTTTTAGCTTTATCAATTCAAAAACGTTGAGTGTGGAGTTTATTTAGCATTGAGGAATACCAGCAGAGCCTTTTTGTTTTTTAACTTAAAACTTGATGATTCAAGTTTCAGCTAATAGTTCAGGCCTGTGGGCATGGCAAGACTTCATTGGATTTTAACTCCATGCTGTTCTGCTTAGGCATAATCTGGACTTATTTCAGTAAAGACAGGCAAGGGGTGGAGCTGGTCCATTACCAGCCTTTTGAAATATATCTTTTTCTTGGCTGTGTGGTATGTGGATGTGGGATCTTAGTTCCCCAGCCAGGGATCAAACCTGAGCCCTCTGTAGTGGGAGTGCAGAGCCCTAACCACTGAACCATCAGGGAAGTCCCTTGAGGTATATCTTTTCATCCTCATCTTACAGATGAAGAACTAGGAAAGGGAGATTACTTAACATGCCCAAGGTCACACAGCTGCCAAATCAGAGAACTGAGACTTTGTTCTGAAGCATACTTTCCCCACTTTATTGTGTCATCTCTGCTATACCTTACACTCACTGCATGTCATCATGAAAGACACATGATTAGAAGAAAGCTTTCTGACATCAAAGTGATTTAGATTTCAGTCAACTATCTTCTAACACATTCATTTAATTAGGTATGGTAGTTGGAGAAGACTCTTGAGAGTCCCTTGGACTGCAAGGAGATCCAACCAGTCCATTCTGAAGGAGATCAACCCTGGGATTTCTTTGGCGGAAATGATGCTAAAGCTGAAACTTCTGTACTTTGGCCACCTCATGAGAAGAGTTGACTCATTGGAAAAGACTCTGATGCTGGGAGGGATTGGGGGCAGGAGGAGAAGGGGACGACCGAGGATGAGTTGGCTGGATGGCATCACGGACTCGATGGACGTGAGTCTGAGTGAACTCCGGGAGATGGTGATGGACAGGGAGGCCTGGCGTGCTGCGATTCACGGGGCACGCGATTCATGCTGCGGACACGACTGAGCGATTGAACTGAACTTAACTGAGCCATCTTATTTGGTAAGATTAGCAGATTTATGTTGATAATAATATTGATAGATGAATTAGTAAAAGGATACTATTTCAACTTAAGATATTTGGAAGAGGTTATTTGTATGCTTTAATTGATAAAAGAGACAACTATAAGTATAGGACCCTTTTAGGGGCCTTGTTACTCAGAGCAGATGCAACCTCATCCAATGCAGATTTCAGACAGTGATAATTTGGTCACCAGCAGTAAAGGAGCAATGCCTATATTTGTAATATAGTGGATATAGACATCTATATTGCTATAGGGCCACCGAATGGAATCGTGGAGGAGGAAAGTCTGCCTTGTTGCCATGAGGACAAAAGTGATTATTTGAAAGTACTTGCAAGGAGAAGCCATCCATATTCATTTGGATGCTATCATGCTTTAGCAAGGAAAGAAAAAGGTGCTGGAGTCATTTGGGCCTCTTGATCAAAGAGACTGGGATATGGGTACCATTTTTAACTCCTTACATAGATTGATAAACATAATAAAGTTCACAAATCAGGATAAGATGATATACTATATCAAGTAAGACAAAAGAGACTTTAAGATAAAGAGTATTTATTATTAGAGATGGAGTGTTACCAATTATGATAAAGGTTCCGTTCGCCATGGAGATATGAAAATTCTCAGCCGCTATACACTGACAACATACTTTAAAATACATAAAGCAAAATTGACAGAAAGGCAAAGAGACAAGAGGTCGAGCTGCCAGGCATATCTGGTAACTGAGTTGGAGATTTTAACCTCTCTTTCCCAGTAATTGATAAATTAATCAGATATAAAAATCAAAATCGCAGATTTTAGCAATGTAATAGATAATCTTGGTCTAAAGGATATAGGTAGAATATTGTACCCACAATTTTGTAAAATTTAAAAAAACCACAAATTAAAAAAAACTTTATGGATTAAAGAAGAAATTTTAATAAAAACAAAATGCTAAACAATAACGTAAAGCAAGCAATTTGTAAGATGAAGCCGAAACAGTACTGTGAAAAGAAATGGAGTCATGAATGCATATATGCTGTCAAAATATAGCAGATAGCACGTAGATATCTGCTATAAAAATATAGTAGATAGAAAACAAAGATATCATAGAAAGTAACAAAAGATACAAAATTGTATTTTTGAAGGATTAATAAAATGACAAACCTCTGAGAAGAATATTAAAAAAGGAGAGAAGGCACAAAAAGAAAATATTTGGAAGAAAAAAAGAGACTCACCACAGATGATGTAGAGATTAAAAAGAAAATTTGACTATGATGAAAAACATTTTGCCTATCAATTTTTTAGCTGAAATGAACACATTTCTTGAAAAAACACAAATTCTCAAAAGAGTCTTTCTTTCTATAAAAAAAATAGAAAACCTGCTGCTGCTGCTGCTAAGTCACTTCAGTCGTGTCCGACTCTGTGTGACCCCATAGACGGCAGCCCACCAGGCTCCCCCATCCCTGGGATTCTCCAGGCAAGAATACTGGAGTGGGTTGCCATTTCCTTCTCCAATGCATGAAAGAGAAAAGTGAAAGTGAAGTCGCTCAGTCTGTCCGACTGTTAGCGACCCCATGGACTGCAGCCCACCAGGCTACTCCGTCCATTGGATTTTCCAGGCAAGAGTACTGGGGTGGGGTGCCATTGTCTAGAAGGTTTTTAATAGTAGCTCTAAATACAGTCACTATAATATAGCATATTGGCATTAACAAATCATTTGTAATATAAGTGTTTGAAATATTTGATTATCTTAATTTCATATCAAGGACTTAGTATAATATCAGTCTTATTGTAACAGGACAAATTACTCAAACATGATGGATTAACAAATCTGATCTACATTGCTTCAAAATAAATTCAAACTTATACTAACACACATTCACACTAATAACAAACAGTTACATCTTGCAGTATAAGCTTTATAGGAAGGACTTTCCAAAAAATTTACCACAACATTATACCATCTGGTTAATTGTCTCTAGCTTGTTAGTTAAAATTATCAACACCATTACCAAGTAGTAATTTATCTCTAATTCTTGGTTAATCTCTGCTAATACATTTATAACAGAAAAGGGAAGAAATTAATTGGTGATAAACTGGCACTCCACATGCATTCCCTAATTCTTTATTTTCATGTGTTCTGGCTGGATACAGACAACTGATGGTACAATGACTTTTGCTAAATTCTTTTCCCATTATTTTCTTTGACTGCCAGAGGACATCATTTAGGTCTAGTGAGGCAGGGTTCTTTCTCTTTCACTCAGCTTAACAAATCAGATATCTAGATAACTGATTTTTGTGAGTGAAAAAATTAGTGTGTGACTTAAATTAATGAGTATTTTCCACTCAGTAAGCAACATTTCCATCTTGGTCATGGCATAAGTTAATATCCAAAACCTCTTGCTTAGTGTTAATACCAAATATCAATACATATTTAAATTTATGTCAAACAGAATTGCCTCTTTGGTCCAAGCAAGAGTATATTGATGATACCATGGATACCGAGTCAGACATCTACTGTATACTTTCTGACTGTTAGTCATCAAGCTAAGTAGTTTTGGGATTATCAAATGTAAACCTATTACCACTCTATGAGGTAGATACTATCTACCTAATTTTACTATCTGTCCTATTTTACAGATTGCGAACATAAGGCTAAAAAAAGTCAAGTAATTACCCAGTATTCAATTTAGAAAGCTGATTCCAGAGTCCACAGGACAGATTATTTGGTACTGGGTAAAATTTATGAAAAGCCTAAAATTCACAATCCACAATCCAATCCACAATTCCCATCAAAATGAAACATTTTGGAGGCAATCATAATAGAGTCAAGATCTATAGGGAAAAGACCTGAGGTGGTCAATGTAATTTAATTTGAATGTGATACATAACAGCTAGACCAAGACCAACCAAGTCTTATTTTTAATTTATATATCCAACAAATTTTGTTCATCAAAATATGCATATGATCCAGTGGTAAAGGTTTTGAAATTAAGACCCCAAACACAAAGACTGAGCATTCTGCATAATTGCCTTAACAGTTAGAGCCAACAGGCAGAGTCCTATGTAAAACAGTATTCCTGTAGGTGTAAAAACCTGAAGTAAAGACTAACAGTACCATTATCTGCTGCTGCTGCTAAGTCACTTCAGTTGTGTCCGACTCTGTTCGACCCCATAGACAGCAGCCCACCAGGCTCCCCTGTCCCTGGGATTCTCCAGGCAAGAGTACTGGAGTGGGGTGCCACCATTATCTGCAGGTAGGAGCTAATAAAGGCATTCAGGCAGATGAAGTGTCAACAGGGTCGATCTCTTGAGGAGTGAACTTGGGTTACTACCATGTGGCAGGGAAACCAAAGGTTGTGAAATTTAGGATTGTAGCCAGGGAAAAAAGAAAGGCATCACTACTATTACTAAAGTCTGAAAGAAAAGTAAACTAAAGATTTGCCAGATTAGAGTTAAATATACACCATTTGAAAAAACTGAGTGTGAAAAGCAAGTATTGAAAAGTAACCTCTTACACTGAAACTCTCTTACTCTCATATTCTTGTCTTTTAAAGCCAGAACTCAATGCCTTTCTCTTATAAAATTCAAACTTATAATAAGAATATTAAATTGTTACTCTTAGAATATTAAATGTACAACCTATGGAGCTCAAAGATTTCCTAAAAAAAAACGGGTAGAAACAGTTTAAGATTTACAATTTTAAGGTAGAGATGATATAAGTAATTGTGGGTACAATTACTACTGCCCAGAATTGCAATGAATTAGTAGATGCACTGGAGAAGGCAATGACAACCCACTCCAGTACTCTTGCCTGGAAAATCCCATGGACCGAGGAGCCTGGTAGGNTAAATGTACAACCTATGGAGCTCAAAGATTTCCTAAAAAAAAACAGGTAGAAACAGTTTAAGATTTACAATTTTAAGGTAGAGATGATATAAGTAATTGTGGGTACAATTACTACTGCCCAGAATTGCAATGAATTAGTAGATGCACTGGAGAAGGCAATGACAACCCACTCCAGTACTCTTGCCTGGAAAATCCCATGGACCGAGGAGCCTGGTAGGCTGCAGTCCATGGGGTCGCTAAGAGTCGGACACAACTGAGCGACTTCACTTTCACTTTTCCCTTTCATGTATTGGAGAAGGAAATGGCAACCCACTCCAGTGTTCTTTCCTGGAGAATCCCAAGGAAGGTGGGCTGCCATCTATGGGGTCGCACAGAGTCGGACATGACTGAAGCAACTTAGCAGCAGTAGATGCACATTATACCTATTAGTATAATCTCCAGTAATCTCATGGTGTTCAGACTTACTCAAGTACCACCCCAGCATATTAGTAATATGAAATTTAACAAATACTAAGAGAGAGAGCCATGCTCATCACACAGAAACTGTCAACTACAAATAATAAATAGTCTTTGTTTTAGTTTGCATCTGGATTTTAAATCACATTATGTAGCCATTTTAGCTCACACAAAGTTCGCATCTAATATAATCAGTAAAGGAAATAAGCCCCTACTTAGTACTGTTGTGAAGTCCAGAAGCACCATTTGCAAAGTCACTCAGTGACTCATCTGAAATATTAAGTTTGGTGCATGTCAGGGATGGTAAACACCTGAGCCATGAATTGTCATGCTCTTTTTACCCACCAACCACAGAAGTCCTCACTAATTTATGCTGGCTTGCTTTCTACCTTGGAGACTAACTATAGTCTCAAATACATGGCATAATCTCCGACTCTTGTTCAACACAGTATTCAAGGCAGTCATGAACGATGTGGTATACCCCTGGACCACATACATTGGTGATCTCACAAACTTGCGCTATAAATTCAGGCTTGCCATTGAGGAACTACATGGCACTTGTGAGCCATTTATTTAATTTCTCCACAGTTTGTTTTCATTCAGAAAATATTTCAGTGAAAAGATATAATGCTGTAGACTTATATGTCTGTCAGTAGAATAGAGAATAATTTTTTAAAGGTAGAAGCAGATTTACATAAAGAACAAAATATTATTAGTTAAGCCATCTCACTCTTCAAGCTAAAGAAAACAATTTTTTCATTGAGATTATTTTAGGAAAAAGTGTTGCCAATTAGGAATACAGCCTGCTTAATTTTTAATGCAGCATTTTAAAAGTATACTTTTGAATTAATCTTCTTTACTAAGTTAAAATACATAGCTATTTTTGAAGTTTAACTTAAATTTATTTTCTTCAAAACATACAGCAAAAACTTAGAAATTAAGATTATTTTAGTCTTTCACATAAAGTTACATAATTTGAGCAAAACTTGACACTACTTCTTAATTTTTGCTATTCTTTCTTAAGTTATTACTACTATTAGGAGAACAACACTTTAGAATTAAAATGAATGAAACCCTAAGCTAGGTAATTTCAGACTATTATAAATCCTAATTTCATATACAGAATTTATTACCAGTCCCCTGCATTCATTATTTCTATAAAACAGTATGTTATCACTTTTTTCACTTCTATTTTTGCTTTGCATCTAACATTTTAAAAGATCTTTAAAGATTGTATATTTTCCACAAAGAATAGCATTCCATGTTACTCTAACACTATTTTATTGATAAAAATCTTTCTTTTTTAACCAAGGTATGAAATTAGATATTTCTATTTTACTATTTGGTCATAAGTCTACAATCATAAATTAAGAAATATTACATATATGGTAGTAAAAAATATTTTTTGGGTGAGACAGGTTAGGAATATTCTAGACCATAGAACCTAAAAAACTACATCAATTCTTCAAGAAACAAGCAAAAATTCTATAAATGAAAATATATGACTTACATATTTAGAGATTCCTTAGGAATACAGGTAGTGTCCATGCTAAATAGAAACATGAAGTTGCTCTATTTAAAAATTCTTGAATGGCCACTTCAGGACTGCTATTCATTTCCAAGGCTAACTGGTATGTGAATTGGGTCACAAAAGCAATTTTCATTGAATATTATAGTCTAAAGAGACAAATTATACTCTGTGACAGGATATGTAAAAAGAGGCCTTGGCATATTTATATGTTAACTTGCAGAACTCAGAATAGCAACTATTCCCTAAAATATTTATTGTATCTATCCATAATCTCCATTTAGTTTATGCATATCAATAACATCTCATCAAATTATTCCTAAATCTGTTCCAGAAAGCATAGCGGTTCAAGAAAAGTACAGTGTTGAAACAGCTATACACCCTTACATACATAAAGTAAACTTTAATGTCATCAATTCACAGAAACTGTGATCTATAAGCGATGAAACATAATTGAAGTAAGAATATATGAACCAGCAGAAAAAAAACTACATCTGTGCCTTAACATTAGTCATCTCTTGATCATCTTCACGACTATATGGAAGTGGCTAACAGAAAAGCACAGACCATCTATTTAGTGAGGCTGGGTCTATGGCCTTATATGTAGTAGCTGAACCTCTAATTGTCCAGTGTAACTTACTGCAAATGTGTTGTGAGGATGCCCATCACCAGAAGAGTGGCCACAGACACATAATTTTGTTTCTGGAAGCAATTCCTAGATTAAACAAAGAGAATCAGGAGTTGGCTTTTTTCCCCCAATCTTATGCTAATAATGTACATTATCATTTAAGAAAATGATTGTGGATTATTATCTTGATAGGTCAACCTAGACAAAACTATCCCACCTTTGTATCACAGCTAATAATAGTATAAATTTTAAAAATAAGAATTATTTGGCAGATGTTAATTTGAATATTTGAACATGAATTAATCACTAACCAAAAATTATTGATCTACCATGATCTTGACTTAAGAATCTTACTTCTCATTTCTAAACTAAACTTATAGCCAATGTTAACAAATACTCCCACAACTTTAAATGGTACTATGATTTTAGAGTATGGGTTGCTATTTGTCTTTAAACTTTATCTTTTTCACACAAGCTAACTGTTGACTCATCAATTACAATCAATATAAATGAACATAAAGCCTGTCTTGTCATGAAATGTGAGAACAATCACAAGAACCTCATTTAATAAACTGTCTAGGCTCTGCATTACTACAACACAAATATAGCCATTAAATATATATTTAAGAATATGGAGCCAAGCTCCATAATCTCTGATAAAACCTGTTGAATTAAGTCATTTGTATTGAAAACTACTCTATATACTCAAATGAACGGTTTGCATTTTTATCTGTAAAAGTAAAGTGATTATTTATTGATAAATGACATGAAATGTCATTTTTTACCTAAGTAGTATTAGACATTTCAAAAGATTTTGTCTGAAGGGCAAAAGGATTACACTGCATTTGAATAGACCATGTGACAACACATCCTTAGACTTCATGTATGATATGAAAGGATGATCCCCATCCGTAAGATACACAAGGGAAATTATAAGTATATCAGAAAGGAAGAAAAGCAAGGAGGAATGTGGTAGGGGTGTCAAGGAGTATTTGTAGTGGTTTGACGCATGTAAATATTACATCTTATAAATAATTCTTTTCAAATACATTTCTGAAGTTCAGGGGCTCTGCTTAAGAAACGGATTGTATATGCTTTACATGACTATGTGTCATTTTTTTTTCAAGATAAGAGCAACCTTAATTCAAACAGAAAAAAACAAAAATGGCTTCCCAAATATTCTTCTCCTTCAGTTTCCTATGAAGAAGTATGTCACCTGACACTGGCAGATGAGGAAAATATGTTCAAGTTGTATTTTACTGTCAGAATCCAACAAACACATTTTCATCTAAATTATTTTGTCAACAGCCTTGTAGTACCCTTGCTAACCTTATTTGGCACCAGTGAATAATTAGATACACAGGGGTGTGACTCCAATTGAAGGTGTTGGCATTGTAGCACTCTGTGAAAATATTAACTATGAGGTTAACTCCAATTTTCTCTTCTTTAATTAAATGCACATGGTACTAATGAGGTAACCTACTGTTCCTTGATAGCACTAATTAGCTAAGAGGAGTGTACACTCTCACACTGCAATTTAAACCTAAAAATAAGGTTGAAATATGCTAATTGCAGGCAATTTAAAACAGTACAAGTTGAAGAACTAGTCATAATAAGAGAAACTGACTGCTTTACAGTTAGGCAGCTGTAACTTTGGTTAAAATCAAAACAAGCTACATGATTTTTGGACTGCTATTTAACAAGGTCATAAGCATCTGAAAATTAAAAAAAAAAGAAATGCTATTCCATACCACAGAAATGAACCAACTAACAAAAAATGCTCAGACTGACATTTGTCTACCTAAAACCAAAAATGATTAGAACTCCAAAAGTGCCTCAACACTATTTATATTTAGTGCTGAAAATGAAATTGCCTAAGTAAGCAACATCACCTTAAGCTCTTTCAAGAGCATCCAACTTAAATATTGTACTTTGTATCTCCAACACAGACAAAACATGTTGGGTGCTGGAGGTCTGCCATCCCAATCACAAGCTCTGAGGGAAGATTTAGAGATGACTAAAAAACAGGACATTTCCAGACCAGATACAAGTATACTGATAAAAATACACAAAAGATGCTATGGAATAAAATGGTGTAGGTACCATTTAAAGAATATAGGTGCCAAAATTATCCGAAGGATTTCATTGTAAGAGGGAGATTTTTGCTACATTACTTCTACAGATTGCAGTTATGGGTTGAGAGCAGCCTGGGGCATCACTGTGACAATCTTCTCCATTCTCAGCTCAAATGACTCATAAATATAATTTCAGTAAATCTAAGTATAATCCAAACATATCTTCTTTAATTGTGTCTCAAAAATTTACACAATATGATTTCAACCGATAACCACTGAGATAACTTTGACATAAAACAAAATTCTAAAGGACCTTCTGACGCCATTACACATTTTTGTTAATCCGAAACTTTGTTTAACCAAAGCAATCATCAGCTGACAGTGCCAAATCATTCCTGTTGCTGGAGATAAAAATACAGCAAATAAAACTGATACTGTCATTAATCTATCCTTGGAGATAAAAGAGACAGGACGGTCCCACAGTAAGGACTTGCAGTGACACTTCTGTGCAGTCATTTTGCATGCAAAATTATAAGTTTAAACAATCAAAAGAGTTGAACAAGCAATAAAAAGTCAAAAATCAAAATTCGTAAAAAGAGAAAGTCAACTTAATCTTATGTTTACTGAAGAACAATACCTTGGAAAAAAGTAAACCGTTTGAAAGGTAAAGTCTTTTAAGTAACTCCCAATTAGTAACTCCAGGAGTTAAAAGTATGTGAGAGTAAACTTTGCACCGCCATTAGCCCATCATCACGTCTTGCCAAAAAGCTTGGTGGAAGAAACTGCTTTGAAAAACCTACCAAGCTTCCCCTGGCTGTCCTAGAGCTCTCTACAACAGAAGGAGACAGAATGTTGGCAAGAGATGCTAATCAACCTCCGACCAACTATGCTTGAATAGATCCATGAGGTTGCAGGTCTGTAAAAGGGTAGCAAGGCAAATGAAATCACACAGTCATTGGAGGCAACCTGACATGGTCCAGCAAATCACAGGGAAACACAATATGAATGGATGTTTTAAGTGTTTGCATCTGTTTCAGATAAGCACCAAAGAACATTTTAAGAGTGAAAAGGCCATGATAATGTACTGGAATGGGCTTTCAACATTAACTTCAGAGGGAATCTATTCTTCCATTAAATATGGATTATAGCAATTTTCTGTTAAAACAATAAAGAGTAAATTGTTCTGTGTTGGAAATGAGAGCACTGGGTCTGGAGACAGTCTTCTAGGGTTCAGATCCTGACTCAACACTTATTAGGAGTGTGACCTTGAGTAAATTACTTAGCTCTCCTTCCTCTCTGTCCAGCTTCCCAGGTGGCTCTAGTAGTAAAGAACATGTCTGCCAATGCGGGAGACAGAGACACTGGTTTGATCCCTGAATCAGAAAGATCCCCTGGAGAAAGACATGGCAACCCACTCCAGTATTCTTGCCTGGAGAACCCTGTGGACAGAGGAGCCTGGCAAGCTGTTTCCTTAGGGTTTCAAAGAGTCGGACATGACTATGAAGCATACTTAGCACACATGCATCCCTTTCTGTCCAGAAAGAGAATAGTAAATAACAAGGTTTTAAGGTTGTCAAATACACTGATTTATAAAGTACTTAGAACAGTGCTGGTATCCATATGCTTAATGTCTCTTGGTTATGTATTTATTACTATTTATTAGCTATCATTATTGCTTCAGAACGTTCAATTTTTTTCAAATAAACAATTATTAATAGAACAATCTTTTGGACTCTGTGGGAGAGGGAAAGGGTGGGATGATTTTGGAGAATGGCATTGAAACATGTATAATATCATATAAGAAATGAATCGCCAGTCTCGGTTTGATGCAGGATAAGGATGCTTGGGGCTGGTGCACTGGGATGACCCAGAGAGATGGTATGGGGAAGGAGGTGGGAGGGGGGTTCAGGATTGGGAACACGTGTACACCCGTGGCGGATTCGTGTTGATGTATGGCAAAACCAATACAGTATTGTAAAGTAAAATAAAGTAAAATTTAAAAAAATTATTAAAGCTCTACTGTATATAAAAAACACTGTAAAGGATGCAAAATTTCCCAAGACATTCTATCTGCATTCAAATAGCTTTCCATTATTATTAGACTTCATGATATAAATCAAAGTATCTTCCATATAAATAAAAAATATTTGTTTCTCCTTAGAAACCTGGTGTGGCAAAGCAAAAAGTTAATATGAGGGTGTTTGCATTCAGTGACAAAGTTAAGTGACTTCTAAGAAATAATATAATTTCTACAAAGTTGATGATGGTATATTTTTCATAGAAAAATAGGGAAGTATTATAAGTTGATCTTTACTAACATATTTTTAAATTATAATTTTTTGAGGTTGGCTGAAAATAGAATCAAATTTTTCTTTAATATTTTTACAAATTTAGTGTCTTATAAAATTTGGGACGAAATGATATGAATGGAATAATGATCTACATTTTAAACGTGCAAATTTTTTTTTTAAAAGTCTTTGTCCAGTCAAGAATTGTGGACCCTCCTGACCTAATATGAAACAAGAATAAAATTAAATGGTTGAGGGCCTTTCCTCTACTCTAACTGTTCTGTTTGTTGGTTTAGTTGTCTGTTTTCAATCCATTCATCAAATCTGAGAGAAGTTGTCCAAAGGACAGTGTGGCCAGGGTCGTAGCAGGATGATACATGTTGGCTTTGCAAATTCAAAATATTTTGTTTGAATCTGCCCATCCCTGAAAAACATATTAAACTCTGCCTAGCTTTGACAGAGGAGTGAAGAAAAGAGAACTACTGCCTGGGAAACACTGAGTATTTCATAAGACCAGTGGATCAGAGTAGGAGGTGTATCATCTGAAATCAGTCAGTGAGCAGAAGGACAACGCACCCTGGAGAACCAAACCAACATGAGCACACGCCTGAAGACTCTTCATTCTCAACAAGCAGTAAGACTATCTGACTTCCTTCTGTGGAGCTGACTACACAGCCTATATGACATAGCGCAGAGAACACAGTACAGCCATTAAAGGACCACTTTGCAGAGAAGGAAAACAAAGCCCAGGGAGGTGATAACATTTACAAAGGTCATGCTTTTTTTAATTTTTTTTAAGACTGCTGTGCATCATGAAACCTACAGATTCTCAAACTTTATCATGTAAATAATGTCTGGATAAACTGTTATAATTAAGAATTCTAGGTTAGACATCTAGATTCAAAAAATTCTAGACAATCAGATTCAAAATCCATGAGTATGCATTTTTCAAGTGTCTTGAGAACTGTGATTTAGAGCTTCCATGATTACACTTGGAGAAATACTGTCTTCTGTGTTCAAGATACTTGTATGACAGGTAAGTTTTCACTCTTTTATTCTATTATTCAGTCATTCAATACTTAAGAACCTACTATGTGCTACAAGTTATATTATCCATGTAGATATAAAAATAAAAGAAAATCATTTCTGGTTCCAGAGGAGAGTGGGAAGAATAGCCTTGTAAACTAGGATACAACTAAGTGTGCCATTTGCATCTTGAACCTCTTTGACAATCTGATAAAGTCTAGAATGACTTCCTCAGAAAGAAAATTTAACTATATAAAATAAAATATAAGAAGTTAGGAAGGAAATCACTTATACTGAAATTCAATTATCAAAATATTTTAAAAGCCAGGTTTGTAAATATCAATCAATGTGCTTCTTTGTGAATATATTACATAATAAGACATAATGTCAGGTTAATAGCCACTATAATTTTAAGTAGTAATAAGCATAACTAATACTTTTAGATATTTTTGCCAGCTGTAATGTAATATGAAAACATCTGTCATAATTTTTATGACACTGTAAAACAATGTCATAGACAATGCCAATCTTCCTGTGGTTTGTTACCTACATTTGTAATAGAAGAAAATATTGAGTTTTAATTAGAAATGAAATGAGAATACTTTTTCTTCTATTCATGTTCATTGACCTCCTGAATCTACCCATGGATCCCAGACGGAGACTCAACATTAGAGAGAAATGTACTAAGACATAAAAAGAACAGTTCCACTATATTGAAAGAATGTATTAAGAATGAGAAATTTATTACTTGAAAAAGAAAGATCTGGAAAGGAAGAAAGAGATAATCCAAAAGAATTAGAATTGCACTTGACAAATGTGATCATGTGGGTGTGGCTCAAATGTGAGATGAACAGGGAGAGAGGATGAGAGAGAAGACTGGTAAACTCAGATTATGGAAAGTTCTGCACATCAGACAAAGAGAATTTCTATCATGCCCTGAGGTAAAGGGAAGAGCAGGTTTTCTTTTAAGGAAACTTTCCAAAAGCCTGAGGGTGTGAGCTTAGACTAAAACTGGGACCTGTTAGATGGTAGCCTAAGATGCCCAGAGATTCACTGGAAAGTTAATTATGGTGTGGGCCAAATCAAGAGCAGTCAAAGTGAGAAAACAGTACTCATTTTGAGAAGAGGCTAACTTCTGATTTGAAAATTATCTAAGTGACAGAATGAAAGAGTGAAGGACACTGGAAGTAGATTGTGATGTCACCAGAAAGTTAAGAGGACACAAGAAAACAAAACAAAACTAAAATTAAGAGGATTGGCTTCATTTGGAAATACTACATTGGAAGTGACTGCAGGGTGTGCAGGTAGATATTTATAGCAAAATTTTGAGTATAGTATAAACTTTGAGTTCAGGGACATCTGAGCTCTTACATGGTGGACACAAGCAGTGAGTGGATGTGTTGTCACTGAGACCATCTAAGGAGGTGATTCTCAGTTCGGTTCAGTTCAGTCAACTAGTCGTGCCCAACTCTGAGAACCCATGGACTGCAGCACGCCAGGCCTCCCTGTTCATCACCAACTCCCAGAGTTTACTCAAACTCATGTCCATTGAGTTGGTGATGCCAACCAACCATCTCATCCTCTGTTGTCCCCTTCTCCTCCCATCATCAATCTTTCCCAGCATCAGGGTCTTTTCAAATGAATCAGTCCTTAGCATCAGGTGGCCAAAGAACTGGAGTTTCAGCTTCAGCATCAGTCCTTCCAATGAATATTCAGGACTGACTTCTTTAGGATGGACTGGTTGGATCTCCTTGCAGTTTGAGGAACTCTCAAGAGTCTTCTCCAACACCACAGTTCAAAAGCATCAATGCTTCAGTGCTCGGCTTTTTTTATATTCCAACTCTCGCATCCATACATAGGTTTAACTAGACAGACCTTTGTTGGTAAAGTTGGTAAATCTCTGCTTTTTAATAGGCAGTCTAGGTTGGGCATAGCTTTTCTTCCAAGGAGCATGCGTCATTTAATTTCATGGCTACAGTCACCATCTGCAGTAATTTTGGAGCCCAAAAATATATTTTTCATTGTTTCCAATGCTTCCCCATCAATTTGCCATGAAGTGATGGGACAGGATGCCATGATCTTAGTTTTCTGAACGTTGAGTCTTCAGTCAACTTTTTCCCTCTCCTCTTTCACTTTCATCAAGAGGCTCTTTAGTTCCTCTTCGCTTTCTACCATAAGGGTGGTGTCATTCGCATATCTGAGGATATTGATATTTCTCCCGACAATCCTGATTCCAGTTAGTGCTTCATCCAGTCCAGCATTTCTCATGATGTACTCTGCATATAAGTTAAATAAGCATGGTGACAATATAGAGCCTTGATGTAATCCTTTCCCGATTAGGAACCAGTCTGTGGTTCCATGTCCAATTCTAATTGTTGCTTCCCAATCTGCATACAGATTTCTCAAGAGGCAGGTCAGGTGGTCTGGTACTCCCATCTCTTTCAGAAATTTCCACAGTTTGTTGTGATCCACACAGTCAAAGGCTTTGGCATAGTCAACAAAGCAAAAGTAGATGTTTTTCTGGAAGTCTCTTGCTTTTTCAATGATCAAACAGATGTTGGCAATTTGATCTCTGGTGCCTCTGCCTTTTCTAAATCCAACTTCAACATCTGGAAGTTCATGGTGAACGTACTGTTGAAGCCTGGCCTGGAATATTTTGAGCATTACTTTGCTAGCGTGTGAGGTGAGTGCAATTGCTGTCTCTTATACACATCTAGATGTGTATAAGAGACAGCTATGACACTGTTTCCACTGTTTCCCCATTGGGGGGGCTCCAAAATCACTGCAGATGGTGAACGCAGCCATGACATTAAAGGATGATTGCTCCTTGGAAGAAAAGCTACGATAAACCTAGAAAGCATAGTAAAAAGCAGAGATTGCTTTGCCAACAAAGGTCCGTCTAGTCAAAACTATAGTTTTCCCAGTAGTCATGTATAGATGTGAGAGTTGGACCATAAAGAAAGCTGAGCACCACAGAGGTGATGCTTTTGAACTGTGGTGTTGGAGAAGACTCTTGAGAGTTCCTTGGACAGCAAGGACATGCAACCCGTCCATCCTAAAGGAAATGATCTCTGAATATTCCTTGGAAGAACTGATGCTAAAGCTGAAACTCCAATACTTTGGCTACCTCGTGGGAAGCACTGACTCATTTGAAAAGACCCTGATGCTGGGAAAGATTGAAGGCAGGAGGAGAAAGGGATGACAGAGAATGAGATGATTGGATGGCATCATCGACTCAATGGACCTGAGTTTGAGTAAACTTTGGGAGTCAGCAATGGACAGGGAAGCCTGTCCAATGGCGTGTTGCAGTCCACAGAGTCACAAAGAGTCGGACACGACTGAGTGACTGAACTGAACTGAAATGTTTTGCATCAACTACCTTCAAAATTCACCCCCACAAATAAACCACGTATTTTCATATGTGTTAGCAAACTGTGCAATTCTCTTTTGGTTCCGAGCTGGACCAACTCTGAACTTTCTCTACTCCGTCTATACTGAGATCAGGTTGGCTGGGGCTGGAGAGGAGGCAGCTATGGTCAGTCTCCTCTCTGCCTCCTCGAGCAGCGGAGAAGTAAGGGTATTTCAAGGGAATTCTTCAGAGCGTGCCGGGGTGCGGTAACGCAGGCACTCTGAATCTGTCTGGACAGCACCACTTCTGCTGTCAAGAGTCAAGGCGCTACCGAACCCTCACAGGAAAGGCTTTGTGTGGCTGCGAATTCAACTGTCAGGACAGTTCAGCCACTCTGTGGATGTTCCTGTGGGCTTTGTCTTTCTTTAAGGACACTGGCTGCTCGTTTCTGCCTGGCCGTGCTGGGTCTCCGCTGCCGCGCTGGGCTTCCCTCTGGCTGCCGCGAGTGCGGCCCGCTCCCCAGCTGTGGAGCCCGGGCTGCGCCTCCCGCCGCAGAGCAGGGCGCCAGGTCGGCCTCGGAGCTTGTGGCGTGCAGTTTCAGTAGCCGCGCTCGCAGGCTCCCGAGCTCGGGCTGCTTTCCCGTGGCTCACCGGCTTGGATACTCTGTGGCACGCGGGATCTTCCCGGACCAGGGGTCGAACCAGTGTCCCTTGCATTGCAAGGTGGATTGTTAACCACTGGACCACCAGGGAAGTTTGGTACTTTGGCGGTCTTAGCCCTTATCTATATGAGGTAAATATTCTTCCAGCACAGTCAGCACAGTCTCTGAAGTTTATCTGCGGCCTTGAGGTGAGAATGTATGTCTTTCAATTTGCCATCCTCTTACCTTAAAGAGACTCAATGCCAACTTCATTCCAGTCCCAGAATTTCTTATACCCTTTGAAGTTGCTGTGCACTTGAAATGTGTACCCTACGTTTTTGTTTTCATTGGCCTGTGAGACTGAGCACCTAGAAGCCATAACTTAGTGCCTTGGTAACTCTTGCCTAATATTTAATTCTGTATATTACACATTTTCATGATAGAGCTGCTTCCCATCCGTGCTCCAATTTTAGTATCAGGGTTCTTTGCTTGAAAATGAAAGAGCTTAATAAAAAAGAAAGCATGGTCTGACTAAGTGTATATCAGATAGCCCCTAGAATTGGAGGAAAAGCTCAAACTGAAGCTTTGGAAAACACTAGATCAGGAATAGTTCTGGAGAACTTAGCATGCAGCCCTTTTAGGGGTACATGGCCAAAACGAGTGACCTGCAAGCATATTCTGTCATTGAAGAACTGTGCTCACTAGTCACAGTTTCGGAGGAAGGAGAGCAACGTCTCCTAAACTGTGTGCCCCATCCATTTGCCAGAAGATGTCATGCAACTTTGTGATTAACAGTCTCATCATTATTGTATTCAATTAGGGAGAAGGCATTTCCCAAAATGAAATAGGAAGTTATTCCCAGAAGGAGGAGAAGACGTGGGACAAGTGAAAACACCCAGTATGCACCCAGTCACTGGTCACATTAAACACCGCCCTAGTCTATGTGAACAGGCGTTGTCAGTTGTAACAGCTTTATGTATATTGGGGATCTTTATTTTACCCAAATATTTGGCTGTTTCTGCACTGGCTTTGTTCTTATTTGGGCTGCCATGAGCGCAGAATTCTATGTACCTTTTAAAAATAAATCACAACACATCTTTTAAGGGCAGAAAAAGGAAGAACCTAAGTGGGTTTTAATACCCAAAAGAGTAATAGTGTACATCTCCCTTTCAACTTAAACCATCTGGGTTTGCAAAGCCGTTGATAAAAAGTCTGAAAGGCATTAATACCCTTGACTAAACAGAAACAGACATCCAGCTAACCACACAAACAGCCAGAAAGCCAATGGGAAGTCAGAACTGTGCCATAAATACAATCAAAAAGACTCAATGGCATGGAGAATGCAGTACATCAAAGGTAAAACCTTTACCTATTATTAATTATGACAGTAATTTCTATCTTATAACATTTCACATAGCAACTGTAAGCAAGAAAATCTGCCTTTTAAACTGAAGGTGCCTCATAGCTACAGGGAAGCAGGATAAAAGCACATACTCCAGCAGCTAAGGAAATGGGTTCTGCCACACCCAAGCTTTCATTCAAGCCATCACGTGCTTTATCTGATGGTGCAAAAATAACATCTTCCATATTACACAGTGGCACACAATTCTACACAGAGTTTGGAGAAGAAGGGTGGGTAATAAAAGATTCTAAATTTCTTTTACATTGTCTATGTCTTGCTTTTCAACAAATGCCATTCAAAAATAATGCCCTCTTTTCATGTGAATATTTCACTCAAAGTGTAAACAATCACAAATGACCTTCATCTAGAAATAAACAGACAAAAACATTCTGTGATAAGCAGGATTTTATTTACATTCAAAGCTCCTGATTCCTCTCATATCAGTTCAATCCAATGTCTGCTTCCCGGGATTCTTCAGTATCAATTCACATGAATCTACAGAACCTTTGCATCTGCTTTACCAGTGCTCAGCCACAGGACTAGGCTTGTGGTCTTCTTATTCACTGGTGAAGGACTTGCTCTTGACTGTTTTCAGTGAACACTGCATTATATGTATGAGAGTTCCTAGTATTGAGCTAACTTGCCCTGACAAACCATTCAGTTCACCCACTCAGTCATGGCCAACTCTTTGCGACCCCATGGACTGCAGCACACCAGGCCTCCCTGTCCATCACCAACTCCCAGAGTTTACTCAAACTCATGTTCACTGGGTCGGTGATGCCATCCAACCATCTCATCCTCTGTTGTCCCCTTCCCCTCCTGCCTTCAATCTTTCCCAGCATCAGGGTCTTTTCCAAAGAGTCAGCTCTTCGCATCAGGTGGCCA
>SJYX01004813.1:186312-221312 GCA_006410675.1 Oreotragus oreotragus | reverse complement strand
ATATATATATATGACATAGAGACAAAATAGATAGGAGTTATTAATTCTACATTGTGTGTGTATGGCAGGTGGGGGTTTCAAAGAAGGCTTCATAGAGTACCTGATAAGATGATTTAAAAGCTTCAGAGAAGTTTTCAGGGTGGAAAGACAGAAGGGCATACTGAAAAAAGAGAAGGGTAAGGTCACCTGTATGGCAACATGAAGCAATTTTGGAGGAGCCCTAAGTAGTTTGACACTGCTGCTCATATAATTTGTAAAAAGTGGGTGGTGTACAATGAGATCAGCATGCAAGACCACTGCACTGGATAGCTATCTTCAACGACAATGAACTTTATTTTTTTTTAAGCTTCCGATATCTAAAAGGAGGCCAGCATAGGAGATATATGCTGAGGACTTTAGAAAGCAGATACTATTAAAAAAAAAATCAAAGATAAGATCTTAAGGTTTTGCATAAAATTTCTCACAATATTGTTGAAAATGTCCCTGGAAAGAATGAACAGTGACAGGTATCTCAAAAAACCCACTCCAGGAACTTTTTAGTTAGCTCAGATATGAAGATATACACACACACACACACACACACACACACACACAAATAAAACACAGGACTGAGATTAAAAGACTGCTGCATATGTAAGGAAACTGAGATATCACTAGTTCAACTACTGCTTCATTGCGCAGGTTGGAAAACCGAGTCCCTGAGAGGAAAAATGACATAGTACATTAATGAGAATTCAGATTAGCTACTTTTTATTACAGGGAACCACTTCTGTGTTGCAGAAGAGTTGCAGAGTCCCTATTTACTACTCTGTAGACCAGCTGCACTAGAATCTCCGGGGAGAGTTTAAAATATTTTGATTTGCTAAGATCCCATCCCCTCTAATTTTAACTCAATGTTCTTGGTTGAACCCAAGATTCTCCATTTTTAGATGATTTTCAACTAATTTCTTAGATTAAAAAAAATATTATTAGCCTAAGTGAACTCTCGGAGAAGGCAATGGCAACCCACTCCAGTACTCTTGCCTGGAAAATCCCATGGACGGAGGAGCCTGGTAGGCTGTAGTCCATGGGGTCACGAAGAGTCAGACACTTACTGAGCGAATTCACTTTCACTTTTCACTTCCATGCATTGGAGAAGGAGATGGCAACCCACTCCAGTGTTCTTGCCTGAAGAATCCCAGGGATGGTGGAGCCTGGTGGGCTGCCATCTGTGGGGTCGCACAGAGTCAGACAAGACTGAAGTGACTTAGCAGAAGTAGCAGCAGCAGCAGCAAGTGAACTCTAAGACNTTCACTTTCACTTTTCACTTCCATGCATTGGAGAAGGAGATGGCAACCCACTCCAGTGTTCTTGCCTGAAGAATCCCAGGGATGGTGGAGCCTGGTGGGCTGCCATCTGTGGGGTCGCACAGAGTCAGACAAGACTGAAGTGACTTAGCAGAAGTAGCAGCAGCAGCAGCAAGTGAACTCTAAGACTATCTAGGTGAGTAACTATGGTTATTGATTAAGGAAAATAAAACTCTCCTGGAATAAAATAAAAACTTTAAATGATGCCCACATTTTTGAGAAACTAGAACTTTAATCATATTTTCATCACAAAAGAATATGTTTTAAATGTCTATTACATGCTTGGCTCTATGGGAAGGAGGTGGAATAGAAAGACTGATTTTCTCCTTTGTGTTACTTTGTTTATCTTTTACAGGGATATTGTATGGAAGCATTTTCTCCAGTTTTCCGGAGACACCAGATTTTCCTCACGTCAGCACATCATAATATTCAATATGTTCCTTGGTTTGTCACTTGAGAAGGTGCAGTAGCACTAGCAGTAGAAGATATCAGGGTGGCAGCTTTTACAGCAGTGTTAAGTGTTAACACTAGAAGTGTAAGAATTTATATACTGTGCAGAGGAATTGTCTATTTTGTGTTACCAAATGCCTAACTACTAGGTCCTACCAGTTAAAACCTGTCTATGAAGATAAAACCATAAAAACTCACATGATCAAACAAATCCTTTCTTTTAAAGTAACCACCAAATACTCTTAGCCAGGCTGGATGTGATTCAAGACCTTCAAGTCTGAACTGAATCTAAATAGAGTCACCCTAATTTGACGGATAAAACACCAAGTTCAGAATGCTTGGGCCAAACCAGTCAACAGTCAATGGTAATTAAAATAAAGCCTCTACTTACTGTTGAACTTCTATGAGGTCTCTTCCCCCATGCCTTACAAAAGCATTGCAGACAACTTGTGCTCTGAAGGAATACCCCAGGTTATCTACTGATGGCATTGGATATTTACAAGTAAGAAGGAGGAAAATATTAATGTTAATATTGAGTGCCTCTCTCAATTTCTCAAATAAAATACCAGCAGAGAAAGTGGAGGGCACTTGGTTCGCCTTAGATTTTACTAACTGATGTTAGATTGTAAGATCTTAAAATTTACAAATGTTGAGGATTGGTCTTATTATTTTCCAATTACCCCCAAGTTCCATGACATTACACCTGTGGAATTTGTCAAGCCATAAAACTAAATCAAGCATGCTGGGAGCTGAGCTAGCTTTAGATTACTGATTCCTCACACACATAAACTAACTCCCCTACCTTAGGGATTCTTCCGTTATAAATGAAGTTTTGTGGGTTTTCTACCTGTTGTCACTGATCTAGAAAAATCTGTGGTATGAAAAAAAAATGTTTAATTATAAAAAATTGACATTAGTCAAAAAGTAAATTTTATTGAAAGTTGGAAAGTTAACGTTTGTTACACTCTGTACGTGATGATGGTAGCATGACTCAGAATGAGAGTCTTTGGAAGAAAGATTGCACAGACCTCCTATATTTTTGAAATGGAAATTTCTTAAATTTGAGGGTTCACAAAGATTTAAGGTTGCATACTTTGTGAATGTCAAGGGTCTACTATAATGAGTTCTCATGAGTGGTTTCATCTTCATCTAATCAGAGAACATAATTTTCATCTCAAAAACCTACTACACTATAGCAATTTATTAACACTTGTTAAGTACCTTTGAGAAAAGTAACTTAGTGACCAACCATAATTTAACTTAAAAATATGATTAGGTTCTTTTAATGAACTTATATGCTTTTCATATTAAGGTAGGATGACTTAAATATTTTTAAAAGAACAATTCATTACCCTTTTGTTTGATCATTTCAAATGCGGTGCTTCCAAATTCACTGCTATTAAAATAATTATGATCAACACACCCTAAGATCTGTTTAGAAAATCTGGCCACTTAGTACAAACATTCCAAGCAATTCTAGTTTGAATTTCTTAAAGAGTTTTCTGGGAAATCTTGCAAAAGAATTTAAGGAAGGAAGGATAAACCAACCTGATGGTTGACTTTGAAAGAGCCACCAATAAATGTCATCACTAAGAGGAGATTTCTCACACTGCATGAAAGGTTTCAGGTTCTCCTAAGTATCTAGATATTAAAGAGTCAAGCTGCTCTCACACTAAAACTACAGTTTAAAATAGAAAAAAAGAAACTATTCTTGAGGCAGGATGAGAACNGTTTTTCCAGTGGTCATGTATGGATGTGAGAGTTGGACTGTGAAGAAGGCTGAGAGCTGAAGAATTGATGCTTTTGAACTCTGGTGTTGGAGAAGACTCTTGAGAGTCCCTTGGACTGCAAGGAGATCCCACCAGTCCATTCTGAAGGAGATCAACCTTGGGATTTCTTTCTTTTTTTTTTTTATTTCCTTGGAAGGAATGATGCTAAAGCTGAAACTGCAATACTTTGGCCACCTCATGCGAAGAGTTGACTCATTGGAAAAGACTCTGATGCTGGGAGGGATTGGGAGCAGGAGGAGAAGGGGACGACAGAGGATGAGATGGCTGGATGGCATCATGGACTCGATGGATGTGAGTCTGAGTGAACTCTGGGAAATGGCGATGGACAGGGAGGCCTAGCATTCTGCGATTCTTTGGGTTGCAAAGAGTCGGACATGACTGAGCGACTGAACTGAACTGAATCCCCAAATCCAGTCACATTCTGAGGTCCTGGAGGTTCTGGCTTCAACTTATGAATTTGTGGGGGCACATTTAAGCCCCAAACATAACTTACATAAAAATTAACTACAAAGTGATGGTGAACTTTGGTGTGAAAATCAAAATTTTATCCGATTAAAAATGTAAAAATGTATTTTTCACCGAGTAGGGATGTATATATTAAATGAGACTGATGAAATTGACTACACTGACAATTTCTGAATTCCTTTTTTCAAAAGATACCATAAGGAAATTTTAAAAAAACCCACAAACTGGGAGAAGATATTTTTAATATTTATAACCTATAAGAAGCTAAGATAAAGAATACATCTAGTAGAAATTAAAATAAGCTACGTAGGAAGTATAATGAAATTTCCCCATTGCACTGATAATCTGGAATTTCTTTTAAAATAAGGATACAAAATTTAGTGGTAGTATAGAAGCAATTGATATGCCTGAAAAGTTTTCTGCTTTAAGATTATAGAAACATTCTGCAATTAGCATTTCAATTAATCCAGAAAGACTTACAGAATTAATTACTGAGGATAAGAGATATATTACTAAGATGATTAAAGAGGAAGATGTCTCTGGAGTTCATTTGTAATACAAAAGTCCCTTTGGGTTGATGAGTTGATCAAAATGCTGTCTAAAGCCTTCCATGTGCATTAGCATGTCAGTGACTCTTGATTTCCATTATGATAATAATATACTATTATAATATCTAAGTTTAATTTTAGAATGGTTTGGATGATAACCATTACTTAGTATGCAATTTCAATGCTTAACATTATGTTCCCATGTATATTTGTCTTGGTGCCTTTACCACTTTAATTGTAGTAGGCTAATAAGAGCAACAGAGAATAATATGCATATGCCCATCACTGTTATGTGAGAGCCAAATGATATCAGGATATCATGTATGAATAAATGTTCTCCAATATTTTAACTAGAGGAAAATGGTGGACTAAATTATTTATCAGATTTTACATGGCAACATAGATATTCCAAACTCTACAACACCTGTGCAATATTGTCAATACACGTCACACTATGAAAAACAATTTAGTTTTTCAACAAAATGTCAACTCATACAACAAATCAGTCCTTTTGATTAAAATGTTATTGACTTTCTCATCTTGTTCGAATTAACTTACAAATTTGCTTTTGATTTGTCATTTATGGCTATAATAATTTATTGTTTATATTTGTATATATTTAACAATCAGGACAATAAAAATAATTTAAATAACCATAGGGATATATTAACAAGTTTCTTAATTGTATTCATAAACTACCTTTGAGAAATATACCTTTATATTTTTCTTTCCTTTTATATCCTTATTTTCTAAGAATTGAAGCTAAGAAATAAAATGTTCTTCCTACACAGAGGCAAAGTTAATAAGAAATCTCTAGACTTATTCATACTTCATAGTTTTCACTCTGATAATGGACCAAGAAGTATCCAGATGGTCAGAATAAAACTCAGAATAAATTTTAATGTATCAGTTATTTTCTATTTTTAATTTTTTAGACTTAATATTGGATTTCAGATGACCCTGTATTTGTCATAACTTAGAAAGTATTATGAATGAATAAATAAATACATTTATGACACAACATGAGACATAAACATACACTAGAGCGCGACTTCCTTCATAGTTCAGTGTCTAAGACTCTACACTTCCAATGCCGGGAGCATGGTTTCAATCCCTGGTAACCCAAGCAACTGCACCACCTCCACACCTGGCCCTCACAGGGGCAAACTCAAGTCCTCCAGGGCAGCCTGAGGAGCAGACCCCAGTGGACAACCCATATGAAGAGGTGGAAATAAAACCACAATAGAAACCCAGAGGCATTGCGGCTAAGAAAGAAGACCCAAACTTCCCACCAATGTAGGAGCTGCAGATTAAATCCACACAATCAACTAGGCAGACTCGGTGTCTATGGAATATATAAAAGGACATTGAAAGCTCCCACAAAAGAAAACACACTAGTTCTGATACCTATGAGCATTGGAGGCAAGAACGCACAGGAGTAGGACCACATTAAAATCTGAGCTGCCCCTACAGTAGGTCCAGAGATCAGCACAGTGTTGGAGGGCATCCTAAGGAGATGAGGAGGACTGTGATACTCAGTGAGGGAAAGGGCTCTGACAACAGTGATTCAAGAAAATAATTTATTATTCTTATGTTTTGATTGTTCTGTAGACCCTTTTGTACTTTTTTTTTAATCTCTCCCACTGCATCTCTCCCCTGCCCCTGCTTCTGTTGTAGTTGTTGATTTTGTTGGCAGTATGAAATCTAATTAAGCTTTTGAGCTTTTTTTCTCAGTCACAGTTTTTATTATTGTTATAAACCTCTGCCACTACACTGGGCTTTTCAGTTCTGTGGAGGTTTCCTTTTTCTTTTTTTAATTTTAATATTTTTAAACCTATTATATTTTTTCTACATTTATTCCTTTGTTTGCCTTTTCTATTGTTCTTCTCCCATTGCAGTTAATCTTTAATGTATACAGATCTTCATCTACCTCTGTTTAACTTTGCATATCTATTCTTTCTTTCCTTTCCTCTCAACATATCTGATAGTTTTGTTTTCATTGCTTTATTCTCCACTTGGCACCTTGGTTTAGTTTTGCTTTCAGTTTGTGCTTTAATTAGTTTTGTACTTAACTGGTAAATACAATTTTGATTTCCTTTGTTTGCCAGGTGAGTCTATTGTACTTTATTTTTGTTGGACTGCTTTGACTTTGCTCATGGGTGTATGTGTAATATGTGCATATTCCATTATTTTAATTATTATTTGCCTGATTTTTAAACTGCCATTTGTCTGGGGTTCATTTTTGGTTTCTCGTTTTTGGATACTTGTTTTAATTTCACTTAATGCTATAACAAACCACTTGTGGAATCTTCATTCCTGACCAGAGATCAAGCCCTTAGCCTTTGGAGTTGGAGCACTGACTCCAAGACCCTAGACTACTAGAGAACTACCTAGAGAGTATCAAATAATGAGAACTCACACGAAGGAAACCACTTGAATACAAGACCCAGCATCACCCAACTACCAGTAGCACCCTGTGCAGGATGCCTCATCTAAACAACAAACAAAAGTACAAACCCAATCTTCAGCAGACAGGATTACCACCTCACTCAGTTTTGCCCAACAAGGGAAAAAACAAACAAACAAACAAACAAAGAACTCAGCACAAATCTCACCCTATAATAAATTTATACAAGCCACTGGATCAACCTTAGGAGGGCAGAAACCAAAAGAAGAAAAAATTCCACCTTGAAGCCCAGGAAAAGGAGACCTCAAACACAATAAGTTAAAAAAAAATAATGAAAAGGCAGAGAAATATCACACAAATGAAAGAACAAACTAGAAACACAGAAGTCCAAATAAATGAAGAGGAAATAGGCAAACTACCTGAAAAAGAATTCAGAATAATAATAGTAAAGATGATAAAAAACCTTGAAAACAAAATGGAGAAAATGTAAGAATCAGTTAACACAGACCTAGCAATTAAAGAATAAACACACAGACACAAGCAACACAATTATTGAAATTAAAAGTACTCTAGAAGGAATCAATAACAGAATAGCTGAAGCAGAAGAACAAATCAGTGAACTGGAATATAAAATGGTGGAAACAACTTCTGAAGAGCAGAATAAAGTAAAAAGAATGAAAAGAACTGAAGATAGCCTCAGAAACCTTGGGACATTATCAAACACACCAACATTTGAATTATAGGGGTCTCAGAAGAAGAAGAGAAAAAGAAAGGGTATGAGAAAAAATTTTAAGAGATTATAGTTGAAAATTTCTCCAACATGGAAAAGAAAATAGCCAATCAAATTCAAGAGTCACAAAGGGTCCCAAACAGGAAAAACCCAAGGAGAAACATGCCAAGACACATACCAATCAAACTAACAAAGACTAAACACAAAGAAAGAATATTAAAAGCAGCAAGGGAGAAGCAACAAGTAACATACAAGGGAAACCCCATATGCTTAACAGCTGATCTTTCAGCAGAAACTCTGCAGGCCAGAAGGGAATGGCAGGATATATTTAAAGTACTGAAAGGGAAAAACCTACAACCAAGATTATTGTACTCAGCAAGGATCTCATTCAAAATTGATGGAGAAATCAAAAGCTTTTTAGACAAGCAAAAATTAAGAGAATTCAGTACAACCAAACTAGCTTTACAACAAATGGTAAGTGGGCTTATATAGTCAAGAAATACAAGAGAAGAAAAAGATCTCCAAAACCAACTCCCCAAATTTAGAAAATGGCAATAGGAACATACATATTAATAATTACTTTAAATGTAAATGGATTAAATGCTCCAACCAAAAGTCACAGACTGGCTGAATGGATACAAAAACAAGACTAATACATATGCTGTCTACAAGAAACCCACTTCAGAGCTCAAGACACATCTACACTGAAAAAGGATGGAAAAATATATTCCATGCCAATGGGAAGCAAAAGAAAGCTGGAGTAGCAATCCTCATATCAGAAAAATCAGACCTTAAAATAAAGAAGATTACAAGAGATAAGGGAGGACACCACATAATGATCAAGGGATCAATACAAGAAGAAGACATAACAATTGTAAATATATATGTACCCAACATAGGAGCACCTCAATACATAAGACAAACACTAACAGACATAAAAGGAGAAATTGACAATAACACAATGATAGCAGGAGACTTTAACACCCCACTCACACCAATGGACAGATCATCAAAACAGAAAATTAATAAGGAAACACAAACTTTAAATGATACATTAGATGAGATGGATCTCATTGATATCTTCAGGACGTTACATCCAAATGCAGAAGAATACACCTTCTTCTCAAGTGCACATGGAACATTCTCCAGGATGGACCACATCTTGGGTCACAAATCAAGCCTCAGTAAATGTAAGAAAACTGAAATCTTATCAAGCACCTTCTCCGACCACAGCACTATGAGACTAGATATCAATTACAAAATAAAAACTGTAAGAAACAACAAACACATGGAGATTAGACAGCACGTTTCTAAATAACCAATAGGTTTCTGAAAAGATAAAAAGGGAAATCAAAAAAATTCTAGAAACAAATGACAATGAAAACATGACAACCCAAAACCTATGTGATGCAAAAAAAGCAGTCCTAAGAAGGAAGTTTATAGCAATACAATCCTACCTCAAGAAACAAGAAAAACATCAAATAGACAACCTAACTTTACACCTAAAACAACTGGAAAAAGAAGAACACCCCCCACCCAAATTAGTAGAAGGAAAGAAATCATATAGATCAGAGCAGAAATAATTGAACAAGAAATGAAAGAAATGAAAGATTAATAAAACCAAAAGCTGGTTCTTTGGAAGATAAACAACATTGACAATCTTTTAGCCAGACTTATCAAGAAAAAAAGAGAGAAGAATCAAATCAACAAAATTAGAAATGAAAAAGGAGAGGTTACAACAGACAATGCAGAAATACAAAAGTTTATAGGAGACTATTATGAACAACTATATGGCAATAAAATGGATAACCTGGAAGAAATGGACAGATTCATAGAAAAGTTCAATCTTCCAAGACTGAACCAGGAAGAAATAGCAATTATGAACAACCCAGTTACACGCACTGAAATTGAACCTGTGATTAAAAATCCCCCCCAAAATCAAAAGCCCAGGACCAGATGGCTTCACAGGATAATTCTATCAAACATTTAGAGATGAGCTAGTGCCTATCCCATCACTTCATGGGAAATAGATGGGGAAACAGTGGAAACAGTGTCAGACTTTATTTTTTGGGGCTCCAAAATCACTGCAGATGATGATTGCAGCCATGAAATTAAAAGACATTTACTCCTTGGAAGAAAAGTTATGAAGGACACAACTGAGCGACTGAACTGAACTTAACATGCAGACTAAAGGTGAGCATTTCATGTAAGAGGGAGTGTGAATTGTAAAGAAAGTGTGTAGTGTTTAACTCTAGTGTTGCTGATACAAGTAGTTGGAGGAGTTCCTGTGACATTTCTGAGGATAATTGCTTTGGGATTCAAAAAACAATTAGATTAGTATATTCTTCTAATTGCCCAACACCCTTGAGTTTAACAGTAATATTTATCTGCAAATTAAATAAGTGTTGACCATGGAGTAGGAGGAGCAATATGACAGGCTGTTATTTACGGAGGTAGCTTATCATTAAAAAAGCAAAAAGAAACAGACCAAAATAAGTAAAAATAATTGGGGAGGCAAATAGGTTTTCTCAAATAAAATATGCCCAGAAAACTAAAAAATACCAAAAACAGTGGGGCAACAAATTCAATGAGAAGAATTAATATCCTACCAGCAGAACAACAGCTATTATTTTTACAGAAAATTCATAATAGTTCCATACACAAACTCATACAAATACAGATTTTTTCAAAGTAAGCATTCAATCAATTATACATATATATAAAAGCAATATATGGATGAAATTGCTTAGTAAACATTACAGAAGAGTTAGAGAACCAGAAGACCAAACAAAGTTCAATTCTGTCACAAAGGAAAAAGGCTTGACAAAAATTAAAATGTATGGAATAGCATTTCCAATATTCATAAAGAGCTCGGTGGAGAAGTTAACCAAGAAATGAAAAAAGAATATTTTCCAGAACTGTATACAGATAAGAATTTATAAATTCTAAGTGTTCTTTAATTGCTGAGCAGGATGTATTTATAAAAAGGGATAATAATACACATCTTCATATAATTAACGGAAAAGAGAAAATATGAATTATAAAATTATCAAATACAGACAGAATACTCAAAAGTATGGTTCAAAAATTGAACAAATATAAATTTGGTATGATATGGCCATAATGGATTCTGTGAGAAAATGAAGCAAGAGCTTGAAAATATTAATGTAATTTCAATTCAAGATAACATTCAAGCAGAAAGAAAATACAATAATCTTTCCAGCCATACAATAATTTAGAAATTATACTACTAAAAGGCTATTAATGGAAGAAATAAAATCTCATGTAATTTTATCTCTTAAGTATACTGGGAAGATTGGAGGGGTAAGTGTCTACATGAAATATCAATCATGAATGCTCAATGACATTTCAGAGGTAACATGTTATACACAGAATTCAGCATGTAGCCTGTCAAAATGATTCTTGTTAAGCATTCTCACCACAAATATATGCTTAAAAGCATCCATTCAGTTGTTCAAGCTGTCAAAGCCAATACTAATACTACAAAAACACCAGTACAAAATTATATTCACATTAATACAAAAGTAAAAACCAAAAACAATGCATCCCTTTCTATTTCATTCTTCACAACCTCTAGATCAGTGTAACTAAAAGCATGGTCCACATGCTATTTGCTGGCAATCTGGGATGAGATAAGTACAGAAAGAGAGTCAATATTTAGGAATTAGCAATTTAACACAATAACTTACATCAGTTGAATCTAGTAGTCAAATTGGGATGACATCTTTGTGTTTGTTTCTTTGCCAGTTTATTCCTCAGTAGGTTTACTTTTATTTACAGAATGTTGGTCTGTAACTGATAGTGACCTTTACACAAAGGTCCTTCACCACCAATATTTTGAGAAACATTGCTATAGATCATATCTGCATTATATCTTAATCACACCTACTGCCCTTCACCATTCCACAATTGCTGAAACATTGGCATATGTATAGAAAAACTATAAAATTATCATAGCTCTTCTGTCTTTCATCTTTCCTTCTTTACATTTTCTCCTAAATAGACATAAGGGTGTTGATTATAGACAAATAGATACTAGATAACTAGATATAAATAGATAGATGCTATAGATATATTACATGTTATAGATGAGAAAACTACAGGCCAATATCACTGATGAACATAGATGCAAAAATCCTCAATAAAATTTTAGCAAACAGAGTTCAGCAACACATCTAAAAGCTCATGCACCTTTATCATGCACCTTTACCTTAACATAGTAAAGGCCATATATGATAAGTCAACAGCAAACATTTTTCTCAATGGTGAAAAACTGAAAGCATTCTCCCTAAGATCAGGAAAAAGACAAGGGTATCCACTTTCACCACTATTATTCAACATAGTTCTGGAAGTCCTGGTTATAACAATCAGAGAAGAAAAAGAAATAAAAGGGATCCAGATCAGAAAAGAAGTAAAGCTCTCTACATGATACTGTACTTAGAAAACCCTAAAGGTAGCATTAGAAAATTACTAGAGCTAATCAGTGAATTTAGCAAAGTTGCAGGATACAAAATAAATACACAATGCGATATATTGCATTTCTATATACTAACAATGAAAATTCAGAAAGAGCAATTAAGGAATCAACCCCATTCACCATCGCAACAAAAAGAATTAACTATCTAGGAATAGACTTACTTAAGGAAACAAAAGAACTGTACACAGAAAATTATAAGACACGAATGAAATAGTTTAAAGTCCAATGCTGTAAAGAACAATGTTGCATAGGAACTTGAAATGTTATGTCCATGAATAAAAGCAAATTGGAAGTGTTGAAACAGAAGATGGCAAGAGTGAACATCAACATTTTAGGAATCAGAGAACTAAAATGGACTGGAATGGGTGAATTTAACTCAGATGACCATTATATCTACTACTGTGGGCTAGAATCCCTTAGAAGAAATGAAGTGGCCATCATAGTCAACAAAAGAGTCTGAAATGCAGTACTTGGATGCAGTCTCAAAAAAGACAGAATGATCTCTGTTCGTTTCCAAGGCAAACCATTTAATATCACAGTAATTCAAGTGTATGCCCTGATCAGTGATGTTGAAGAAGCTGAAGTTGAACATTTCTATGAAGACCTACAAGACCTTCTAGAATTAACACCCCCAAAGGATGTCTTTTTCATTATAGGGGACTAACTGCAAAAGTAGGAAGTCAAGAAATACTTGGAGTAACAGGCAAATTTGGCCTTGGAGTACAGAATGAAGCAGGGCAAAGGCTAATAGAATTCTGCCAAGAGAACACATTGGTCATAGCAAACACTCTCTTCCAACAACACAAGAGAAGACTCTACACATGGACATCACCAGATGGTAAATACTGAAATCAGATTGATTATATTCTTTGCAGCCAAAGATGGAGAAGCCCTATACAGTCAGCAAAAACAAGACCAGGAGCCGACTGTGGCTCAGATTATGAACTCCTTATTGCCAAATTCAGACTTAAATTGAAGAAAGTAGGGAAAAACACTAGACCATTCAGGTATGACCTAAATCAAATCCCTTATGATTATACAGTGGGAGTGAGAAATAGATTTAAGGGACTAGATCTGATAGANTATTGCCAAATTCAGACTTAAATTGAAGAAAGTAGGGAAAACCACTAGACCATTCAGGTATGACCTAAATCAAATCCCTTATGATTATACAATGGAAATGACAAATAGGTTCAAGGGATTATATCTGATACACAGAGTGCCTGAAGAACTACGGACAGAGGTTTGTGACATTGTAAAGGAATCAGGGACCAAGGTCATCCCCATGGAAAATAAATGTAAAAATCCCAAATGGTTGTCTGAGGAGGCCTTACAAATAGGTGTGAATAGAATAGAAGTGAAAGGCAAAGGAGAAAAGGAAAGATATACCCATTTGAATGCAGAGTTCCAAAGAATAGCAAGGAGAGATAAGAAAGCCTTCCTCAAGGATCAATGCAAAGAAATAGAGGAAAACAATAGAATGGGAAAGATGAGATCTTTTCAAGAAAATAGAGATAACAAGGGAATATTTCATGCAAAGATGGGAAGGACAGAAATGGTATGGACCTAACAGAAGCAGAAAATATTAAGAAGAGGTGGCAAGAACGCACAGAAGAACTATTCAAAAAAGATCTTCATGACCCAGATAATCACAATGGTGTGATCACTCACTTAGAGCCAGACATCCTGGAATGCAAAGTCAAGTGGGTGTTAGGAAGCATCACTACGAACAAAGCTAGTGGAAGTGATGGAATTCCAGTTGAGGTATTTCAAATCCCAAAATATGATGCTGTGAAACTGCTGGATTCAATACACCAGCAAATTTGGAAATCTTGGCAGTAGCCACAGGTGTGGAAAAGGTCCGTTTTCATTCCAATCTGAAAAAAAGTCTATGCCAAAGAATGCCCAAATTACTGCACAATTGCACTCCTCTGACACGCTAGTAAAATAATGCTCAAAATTCTCCAAGCTAGGCTTCAATAGTATGTGAACCATGAACCTCCAGATGTTCAAGCTGGATTTAGAAAAGGCAGAGGAACCAGAGATCAAATTGCCAACATCTGCTGGATCATGGAAAAAGCAAGAGAGTTCCAGAAAAATATCTATTTCTGCTTTATTGATTATGCCAAAGCCATTGACTGTGCGGATCACAAGAAACTGTGGAAAATTCTGAAAGAGATGGGAATACCAGATCACCTGACTTGCCTCTTGAGAAATCTATATGCAGAAGCAACAGTTAGAACTGGACGTGGAACAACAGACTGGGTTCCAAATTGGGACAGGAGTACGTCAAGGCTGTATATTGTCACACTGCTTATTTAACTTATTTGCAGAGTACCTCATGAAAAACGCTGGGCTGGAGGAAGCACAAGCTGGAACCAAGATTGCTGGGAGAAATCTCAATAACCTCAGATATGCAGATGACACCACCCTTACGGCAGAAAGTGAAGAAGAACTAAAGAGCCTCTTGAGGAAAGTGAAAGATGAGAGTGAAAAAGCTGGCTTAAAACTCAACATTCAGAAAGCTAAGATCATGGCACCCGGTCCCAGCACTTTCTGGCAAATAGATGGGGAAACAGTGACAAACTATTTTTTTGGGCTCCAAAATCACTGCAGATGGTGACTGCAGCCATGAAATTAAAAGACGCTTGGAAGAAAAGTTATGACCAACTTAGACAGCATATTAAAAAGCAAAGACATTACTTTGCTAACAAAGGTCCATGCAATCAAAGCTATGGTTTTCCCAGTAGTCATGTATGGATGTGAGAGTTGGACTATAAAGAAAGCTGAGTGCNCAAATCCCTTATGATTATACAATGGAAATGACAAATAGGTTCAAGGGATTATATCTGATACACAGAGTGCCTGAAGAACTACGGACAGAGGTTTGTGACATTGTAAAGGAATCAGGGACCAAGGTCATCCCCATGGAAAATAAATGTAAAAATCCCAAATGGTTGTCTGAGGAGGCCTTACAAATAGGTGTGAATAGAATAGAAGTGAAAGGCAAAGGAGAAAAGGAAAGATATACCCATTTGAATGCAGAGTTCCAAAGAATAGCAAGGAGAGATAAGAAAGCCTTCCTCAAGGATCAATGCAAAGAAATAGAGGAAAACAATAGAATGGGAAAGATGAGATCTTTTCAAGAAAATAGAGATAACAAGGGAATATTTCATGCAAAGATGGGAAGGACAGAAATGGTATGGACCTAACAGAAGCAGAAAATATTAAGAAGAGGTGGCAAGAACGCACAGAAGAACTATTCAAAAAAGATCTTCATGACCCAGACAGTCACAATGGTGTGATCACTCACTTAGAGCCAGACATCCTGGAATGCAAAGTCAAGTGGGTGTTAGGAAGCATCACTACGAACAAAGCTAGTGGAAGTGATGGAATTCCAGTTGAGGTATTTCAAATCCCAAAATATGATGCTGTGAAACTGCTGGATTCAATACACCAGCAAATTTGGAAATCTTGGCAGTAGCCACAGGTGTGGAAAAGGTCCGTTTTCATTCCAATCTGAAAAAAAGTCTATGCCAAAGAATGCCCAAATTACTGCACAATTGCACTCCTCTGACACGCTAGTAAAATAATGCTCAAAATTCTCCAAGCTAGGCTTCAATAGTATGTGAACCATGAACCTCCAGATGTTCAAGCTGGATTTAGAAAAGGCAGAGGAACCAGAGATCAAATTGCCAACATCTGCTGGATCATGGAAAAAGCAAGAGAGTTCCAGAAAAATATCTATTTCTGCTTTATTGATTATGCCAAAGCCATTGACTGTGCGGATCACAAGAAACTGTGGAAAATTCTGAAAGAGATGGGAATACCAGATCACCTGACTTGCCTCTTGAGAAATCTATATGCAGAAGCAACAGTTAGAACTGGACGTGGAACAACAGACTGGGTTCCAAATTGGGACAGGAGTACGTCAAGGCTGTATATTGTCACACTGCTTATTTAACTTATTTGCAGAGTACCTCATGAAAAACGCTGGGCTGGAGGAAGCACAAGCTGGAACCAAGATTGCTGGGAGAAATCTCAATAACCTCAGATATGCAGATGACACCACCCTTACGGCAGAAAGTGAAGAAGAACTAAAGAGCCTCTTGAGGAAAGTGAAAGATGAGAGTGAAAAAGCTGGCTTAAAACTCAACATTCAGAAAGCTAAGATCATGGCACCCGGTCCCAGCACTTTCTGGCAAATAGATGGGGAAACAGTGACAAACTATTTTTTTGGGCTCCAAAATCACTGCAGATGGTGACTGCAGCCATGAAATTAAAAGACGCTTGGAAGAAAAGTTATGACCAACTTAGACAGCATATTAAAAAGCAAAGACATTACTTTGCTAACAAAGGTCCATGCAATCAAAGCTATGGTTTTCCCAGTAGTCATGTATGGATGTGAGAGTTGGACTATAAAGAAAGCTGAGTGCTGAAGAATTGATGCTTTTATACTGTGGTGCTGGAGAAGACTCTTGAGAGTCCCTTGGACTGAAAGGAGATCCAACCAGTTCATCCTAAAGGAAATCAGTCCTGAATATTCATTGGAAAGACTGATGTTCAAGCTGAAACTTCAATACTTCGCCACCTGATGCAAAGAACTGACTCATTTGAAAAGACCCTGATGCTGGGAAATATTGAAGTTTGGAGGAAAAGGTGATGATGGAGGATGAGATGGTCGGATGGCATCACCAACTTAACGGATATGAGTTTGAGTAAATTCTGGGAGTTGGTGATGGATAGGGAGGCCTGACGTGCTGTAGTCCATGGGTTTGCAAAGAGTTGGACACAACTGAGAGGCTGAATTGAACTAATGAAAGAAATAAAAGATGACATAAACAGATGGAGAGATATTCCATGTTTTGGGGTAGGAAGAATTAATATTGTGAAAATGACTATACATTTTCACATACCAAACACAATCTACATATTCATTGTGATCCCTATGAAATTACCCATGACATTTTTCACAGAACTAGATAAAAAAATTTCAGAATTCATATGGAAACACAAAAGACCTTGAATAACCAAAGCAGTCTTGAGAAAGAAGAATGGAGCTAGAGGAATCAATCTTCCTGACTTCAGATTGTACTACAAAGCTACAATCATCAAGACAGTATGGGACTGGCACAAGAGCAGAAATATAGACCAATGGAACAAGACACAAAGTCCAGAAATAAACCCATGCACATATGGGTACCTTTTTTTTTGGCTAAAGAGGCAAGAATATACAATGGGGGTAAAGACAGCCTCTTCAATAAATGATGCTGGGAAAACTCAACAGCTGCATGTAAAAGAATGAAATTAGAACACTTCATAACACCATACACAAAGATAAACTCAACATGGATGAAAGATCTAAATGTAAGAGCAGAAACTATAAAACTCTTAGAGGAGAAGAAAGGAAAAATACTCAGTGACATAAATCAAAGCAAGATCCTCTATGACCCACCTCCTAGAGTAATGTAAATAAAAATAAAAGTAAACAAGTGGGACCTGATTAAACTTAAAATCTTTTGCACAGCAAAGGAAACTATAAGTAAGGTGAAAAGACAACCCTCAGAATTGGAGAAAATAATAGCAAATGAAACAACTGACAAAGGATTAATTTCCAAAATATATAAGCAGTTGATACAACTCAATACCAGAAAAACAAACAATCCATTCAAAAAGTGGGAAAAAGACCTAAACAGACATTTCTCCAAAGAAAACATATAGATAGCTAAGAAACACATGAAAAAATACTCAACATTGCTCATTATTAGAGAAATGCAAATCAAAACTACAATGAATTTCACCTTATACCAGTCAGAATGGCCATCATCAAAGTCTACAAACAATAAATACTGGAGAGGGTGTGGAGAAAAGGGAATACTCTTGTACTGTTGGTGGGAATGTAAACTGATACAGCCACTATGGAAGAGGGTACAGAGATTTTTTAAAAAACTAGGAATAAAACCACCATATGACCCACCAATCCCACTCCTAGGCATATACCCTGAGGAAACCAAAACTGAAAAAGACACATGTATCCCATTTCTCACTGCAGCACTATTTACAATAGCTAGAACATGAAAGTAACCTAGATGTCCATTGACAGATGAATGGATAAAGAAGTTGTGGTAGATATACACAATGGAATATTACTCAGCTAGAAAAAGGAATGCCTTTTAGTCATTTCTAATGAGGTGGATGAACCTAAAACCTATTATACAGAGTGAAGTAAGTCAGAAAGTGAAAGATAAATTTCGTATTCTAACACATATATCCAGAATCTAAAAAAATGGTGCTGAAGATTTTATTTACAGGGCAGCAATGGAGAAACAGACATAGAGAATAAACTTATGGACATGGGGAGAGGGGAGGAGAGGGTGAGATGTATGGAAAAAGCAACATGGAAACTTACATTACCATATGTAAAATAGATAGCCAACGGGAATTTGCTGTATGTCTCAGGAAACTCAAACAGGGGCTCTGTATCAACCTAGAGGGGTGGGATTGGAAGGGAGATGGGAGGGAGGTTCAAAAGGGAGGGGATATTTGTATACCTATGGCTGATTCATGTTGAGGTGTGACAGAAAACAACAAAATTCTGTAAAGCAATTATCCTTCAATTAAAAAAAAAAATAAAAAAGGGGTTGGCAGTACAGAGGTCCTACCAGGCCTGCGAGATGAGCCACCCTGGCCAGAGGAAGGAATCAGCAGAGTCCCTACAAAGCAAGTCTCACCAGTTAATCCTGAAGAAGGGGAAGGTTTCTTTAAAAAACCACTTCAGATAAAGGATTAAGCACTTTCTGCAGTGGATTTTTCCCCAGAAAGGCAAAGGACCAGAACAGCCCCACCAAAAAGGCAAGACTGCAGCAGGGACTGCTCAGAGCAATAAACTGTCAAAAGAAGTCTGATTACAGACTGCAATGCTATTGAGGCTCAGACTCTCATGACAGTTGTTGGACAGATCTTAGAAGAGAAGATGGAGCTTCACCATGGACCTCATTCCTCAGTATTAAATGGGTACAAAGCAGAACTCCAGGCCCCATTAGGTCCACCTTACTGCTACCATAGGTTTCTCTCCTATTAAGAACAAAGGAGAGTGATGAGACAAACAGCCTGCCATCAGTGAGCTACTCCCATGGGCCAGAGCTGTCATAAAAGTGGTGAGTGGCACAGTCCCAGGGACAGCATGTGGACCTTCCTGTGCAGAGGGCCAGGTCCCCCTCCAGGCAGAGCGTGCCGTATGGATCAAGACTGACAACTGTTGCAGGTCATTCCTTCCACTGTCCAAGGCACTGTATCCTTCAGAAATATGCCTCTTCTCAATCAGAACATGTTTTCACAGCTCTCTTGGTAGGTAAAGTCTTCTCCAAAAGAAAAATGTATATCATGCAGATAAAATATTTTTTTCTCTTATTAGCACATCCTCTGTGGGCTAATAGCTTCTTACCACAGATTTTCTTATTTCCTGAAATAAATGTTTTTTTCTTATGGAAAAAAAAGGTGGGAAAAATTTGAGACTTAACTCCCACCAAATGGAGAAGAAAGCATCTCTGTGAAGCCAATCTTGTGTCCTGAGATTGTTCTGAGTACCCAACTTTGATCTAAATACTGTGAGTACTGAGTGCAAGATGGGACCTTGACCTTGAGACTCACACAAGCTATTCTGGAAGTAGAACATGCTTACATGGAAGGATGGCTTCACAAAACTAAATACAAGTTAACACCAATTAAGGGGTACCCAACTGAAAACAGAAATCTGAAAACCTGATGCATCCGGTCCCATCACTTCATGAGAAATAGATGGGGAAACAGTGGAAACAGTGTCAGACTTTATTTTTTTGGGCTCCAAAATCACTGCAGATGGTGATTGTAGCCATGAAATTAAAAGATGCTTACTCCTTGGAAGAAAAGTTATGACCAACCTAGATAGTATATTCAAAAGCAGAGACATTACTTTGCCGACTAAGGTCCGTCTAGTCAAGGCTATGGTTTTTCCTGTGATCATGTATGGATGTGAGAGTTGGACTGTGAAGAAGGCTGAGTACCGAAGAATTGATGCTTTTGAACTGTGGTGTTGGAGAAGACTCTTGAGAGTCCCTTGGACTGCAAGGAGATCCAACCAGTCCATTCTAAAGGAGATCAGCCCTGGGTGTTCCTTGGAAGGAATGATGCTAAAGCTGAAACTTCAGTACTTTGGCCACCTCATGGGAAGAGTTGACTCATTGGAAAAGACTGTGATGCTGGGAGGGATTGGGGGCAGGAGGAGAAGGGGACGACAGAGGATGAGATGGCTGGATGGCATCACGGACTTGATGGAAGTGAGTCTAAGTGAACTCCGGGAGATGGTGATGAACAGGGAGGCCTGGCGTGCTGCGATTCATGGGGTCGCAAAGAGGTGGACACGACTGAGCGACTGAACTGAACTGAACTGAACCTGGAAGACTAGAATCATGTATATAAAACAGCTCTGTGTATGACTAATTATCAAACAAAGAATAAAGATAAAAATACATAGTTCAATTTACCAACAATTATAGCTTGCCTCTGTCTTGTACTTGATAGTTTTCAGTCCTTTTTCACATTTTTCGCTGCTTGATTTATTGGCCTATTTTTCTGGTAGCCAGATATCAAGCACTTATTGGCACTTCGTACAGTTGTTCACCACCGCTAGAACCATGCCTCACATATAAGTGAAGTGAAGTGAAGTCGCTCAGTCGTGTCTGACTCTTTGCGACCCCATGGACTGTGGTCTACCAGGCTCCTCCGTCCATGGGGTTTTCCAGGCAAGAATACTGAAGTGGGTTGCCATTTCCTTTTCCACCTCACATGTAATGGGCACTCAATTTTTTCTAACAGCTTGAGACAACAAACATTTATCATCTCACACAACTTGTGTGTAAGATGCCTCACGACACAGTGGCAGACTAGCTACTTCCAGGGTGAGCAGTGCAAGAGAAAGCAATGATCAATTGTTGAATGAATCACAGGGTTTAAAGGAAGCTCAGAGATATTCTGGATCCTTCTCCAACTGAGGTAGGTTCTTTCGGTGATAGTGTTTAAACATTTCCAGTGATGGTGAGCCCAGGCCTCTCACAGCAGCCCATTCCATTGTCAATAATGAAATCAGCTGCCTCGCTGGACATTGTGTCCGGTGATCTTCCTCCCATCCTACGCTCCCTCTTGTCAAATGTCTCTGATTAGATGAAAGCTTTCTTACTTTGAATTGAAATCTGCCTCTTACTGCCTTCCTCTGATTGTGTTCATTTTGTCCTCCTGAGTTTTAGATGGAGTGCCCTTCAGAACACTTTGGAGAAAAATTAAGACTTTTGAAAGTGAAAGGAGCTACAAATAATTAAAATGCATAGTTTTCTGAAGTATTTTCTAATTCATGGGCAAATTGTTCTTTCTGCATTTTACATCAACTTCAGTAAAATATTTTCAGGTTCAATGACTGTAACCATTATATAAATAAAAAATTAGTAAAATTTTACCTTTATATTTAATTTTTATTGGTGGAATGTCGCAACTTATTTGGACATAATTATAAATTATGTTGTACCTTAACCAATGCCAAGTCATTTCTGCTCCACAGGTTGTACTTACATCTGTTGTTGTTTGTTTGTGCTAAGAAATACATCAGACTTGTCAGAAGAGCCATTGACACAGCATCTTTAGAACACATGGATTTTATTTTATTTTAAAAAATTAATTAATTTATTTTAATTGGAGGCTTATTACTTTACAATATTGTGGTGGTTTTTGCCATACACTGACATGAATCAGCCATGGGTGTACATGTGTCCCCCATCCCGAACCCCCCTCCCGCCTTCCTCCCCATCCCATCCCTCAGGGCTGTCCCAGTGCACCGGCTTGGAGTCCCCTTTTCATGCATCGAACTTGGACTGGTGATCTATATCACATATAGTAATACACATGTTTCAATGCTATTCTCTCAAATCATCCCACCCTTGCCTTTTCCCACAGAGTCCAAAAGTCTGTTCTTTATATCTGTGTCTCTTTTGCTGTCTCACATATAGGGTCATCGTTACCATCTTTCTAAATTCCATATAATGCGTTAATATACTGTATTGGTGTTTTTCTTTCTGACTTATTTCAGTCTGTATAATAGGCTCCAGTTTCATCCACCTCATTAGAACTGATTCAAATGCATTTTTAATAGCTGAGTAATATTCCATTGTGTATATGTACCACAGCTTTCTTATCCATTTGTCTGCCGATGAACATCTAGGTTGCTTCCATGTCCTAACTGTTGTAAACAGTGCTGTGATGAACACCGGGATACATGTGTCTCTCTCAATTCTGGTTTCCTCCGTGTGTATGCCCAGCAGTGGAATTGCTGGGTCGTATGGCAGTTCTATTTCCAATTTTTTAAGGAATCTCCACACTGTTCTCCACAGTGGCTGTACTAGTTTGCATTCCCACCAACAATGTAAGAGGGTTCCCTTTTCTCCACACCCTCTCCGGCACTTAGTGTTTAAAGACTTTTTAATAGCAGCCATTCTGACTGGTGTGAGATGGTACCTCATTGTGGTTTTGATTTGTATTTCTCTGATAATGAGTGATGTTGAGCATCTTTTCATGTGTTTGTTAGTCATCTGTATGTCTTCTAGAACACATGGATTTTAATCAAGCTTTTCTTTTCAACTGCTCTCCCCATGGGTTCCTTAATTTAGTAAGAATATTGCATTAACCATGATATTGTATTCCAAAAATTATATCTCCACCATAGGAATTTTAATATTCACTGTTGAACTTTTTTTATGAGGTGGATAGAAATATTGACAACATTAGATCTGTTTTTGGAATTAACCAATTATTTTTTCTCTTTGAAACTTCAGTGCTGACACTGATATAAAACTGACAGTTTCTGCTTACAGAGGCAATCCATACAGCTTTCTCTTTATTTTTGGTATCTGCACAGAAACATTTAGAATATAAAATAAATAAAATTAATTTAGAACAGTCATTTCTAGATCAGTCCTTTTGATCTAGTCTAGATCAAAATTCGTGTCTCATAGAGTGATATAAAAATAGACCTTGTGCAACTGAAAGTGTTAAATCTTTGTTTTGGGTGACAATCTTCTGAAAATAACTTTTGAAGTAGAAGCTGATGCTTTTTAGAGGTTTAGGTCTTCACGTTTCTGTGTGGTCGGTGATGTTGCTATAGGCCCCATGATTGATGGCAACTCTTAACATTCTTGAAAAATAGAAATTTAGTACTTACTATTTTATGAATAAGCACTTAAAGAATCATTGCTGCCAAAAATTTGTTACAAAATAAAAAAATTACCAATTAAACTCCATACAATACCTGACAACTACATTAGAGTAAGAGTATTTAGACTACTTTCTGTGTTTCTCTCTGTGGCAGAACTGTCCAGAGTCTACCCCATGTTTCCCACTCTGGGTAAGACTAAAGGCAAAAGTAGAGAGTGGTAGAGGATGAGATGGTTAGATAGTGCCACCAACTCAGTGGACATGAATTTGAACAAACTCTGGGAGACAGTGAAGGATAGAGGAGGCTGGCGTGTTGCAGTCCATGGGGTCACAGAGTGGGATGTGACTTAATGACTCAACAAAAACAACCGATGCTCTGGTAAACTGTGGGGCATGGCCTCTGTGCATCTAAGCATCTCAGCGGCCAGTCTACCAAGCTGCCAGTAGAGGGAGGAATCCTGAATCTGTCTTCCAGACCAAGCTGCCAGTAGAGGGAGGAATCCTGAATCTGTCTTCCAGAACTGAGATGGGTAGTTTCTCCTGTTTGTATATGAATATCTTTTATCATTTGGGTAAGAGGGCACACTGTATACTGTTGTTGAAAGGAAAGTGCTGGTTACATTGCCTCTGGAAAGGGTCAGGAAAAGAGAGATGCGTTGTTAATCATCTCTCAGTTGGAAACCATGTGTTAAAGTTAGCGGTCTGTTTATTGCATGTGGGTCTTAGACAAAGCTAAAGCAGAATGAAGGCAGAAGCTGGAAGTACAAAGTGGAAGTCTACTAAACCTATTCTGAGTTAGTGCAGCTTTAATAAAAATATTTCCAATGGGAAGAAGGCTAAACTGGCCCTGGGTCCACAGACATAAGCCAGTAGCATCCTAGGGACAATGAGAGTTATGTTCATTCTAGTTAAGGGGAAGTGACTGTTTTTCTCCACCATGGCTTGGCCCTTTTCATGTCTGATGTTTCCTTTTTTGCTTCAGTTGACCTTTTTTCTAGGCTAAATGCCCTCAATTCCTTCCTCTGTTCCTCCTATGAAGGGGATCCCTGTATTGTCCTCTCTCTGGGTGAAGGGTAAGACTATTCAGTGTCTTTACTTTTACTTCATGTTTGATGAGCTGATAAACCACTTGTTCCCACCTATGTGGTCAGATCCTCCACTGTGGACATGATGGGCTATGTGGGGTTTTAGGAAAAAAGAATTCAGGGACAAGACAGGCAGTGCATCTGAGTCTGTCGTAAGCAATCTAAAAGTCAGCGGAGAGATGGTGAGTTGGCTTCTAGCTCATCACAGTGGTGCAGCTCACCCCTATTCTTTTAGCCTATGGCATTCACATGCTTACTTACACCTGGGAGTTCTTACAAAACTTGTGTGTACAGAGCTTGTTACTCTAAACGAGCACTCTTTTTTCATGATAGAGAAAGAAGAGGAATACATTTTCTTGCAGTCAGAATTGAACTTAGTTCCCAGACTTTGTATACTGCTTACTTTCATTAAAAATGCTATGTGCTCTTATATTAATAGAACCGCTGGCTGTGCTTTAATTTGGGTGGCTGTTGTATAAACCATCAGGCACGAGGAACATGCTCTCTAGGCTCCTAGATCGCCTTTCCCTGCCTCACCTGGGCTCATTACATTCTTGCCCACATTGCTCCAGGCAGAGGGTGAGAACTTTGGAGGCAGATATCAAGGTGATGAGCGAAAGACTGGACAACTGGACAAGTGATCATCAGAGCAGAAGACTACAGCTGGTGGTCTACAGTAACTGATTTCTGTCCCACTCTGCTGCTAAGTCACTTCAGTCATGTCCGACTCTGTGTGACCCCATGGACGGCAGCCCACCAGGCTCCCCCATTCCTGGGATTCTCCAGGCAAGAATACTGGAGTGGGTTGCCATTTCCTTCTCCAATGCATGAAAGAGAAAAGTGAAAGTGAAGTCGCTCAGTCTGTCCGACTGGTAGCGACCCCATGGACTGCAGCCCACCAGGCTACTCCGTCCATTGGATTTTCCAGGCAAGAGTACTGGGGTGGGGTGCCATTGCCAGACGGCAGCCCACCAGGCTCCCCCATTCCTGGGATTCTCCAGGCAAGAATACTGGAGTGGGTTGCCATTTCCTTCTCCAATGCATGAAAGAGAAAAGTGAAAGTGAAGTCGCTCAGTCTGTCCGACTGGTAGCGACCCCATGGACTGCAGCCCACCAGGCTACTCCGTCCATTGGATTTTCCAGGCAAGAGTACTGGGGTGGGGTGCCATTGCCACTCTGCATCCACAAAAATGGTGCAGGGTTTAGATTTGCTAATGGAATCACAGAATACGTTTGCTGGTCAGAGTCTCTGCAGTCTTGTTTCCAATATTTTGGAAGTGAGAAGCTCAGGGAAGTGGCAGTCTGGGAGGAGAGTGTGAGTTTCTTGGCTCTGATCATCACAGTGCCTTCTTAGTCATGGTGTAGTAAAAGTTGGGGGACGGACGAGAAAAGAGCAAGGATTTTGGAAAGACCATTGGTCTGGGAGTCAGGAAATTTCTGTTCTAGTACCGGTTCTGTCATCAAACGCCTGCATGATTTTAGGAAATCAATTTCCCCCCTTTCAGCATCAGTATTTTTTTTTATTTTTATTAATTGATAAGTTCTACTGTATGGTTGCTTTTTTTCTAGCATTCACTGATTCTTGCTATGAGCTAGATCCTATGCTAAACACATAACTGTATTTAACCTGTAAATGATTTTGAGGTACATTCTGTTAATATATCACTTTACAGATGAAAGATCTGGAAAACAGAGGTTAAATAAATTGCTCAAGTTTCCAGAGCTAATAAGTGGGAGAGTTTGGACCATAACTCTAGAGCACACCCAGTGAGTGGAAGATAAATGTGATGTGTGTGTGTGTACACCAGTAAAGGAGGTCTCGTTTCTGCAATATTTACCAGGACACCAAGGAGGATATTCAGTATTAAAGGCTTAGAAACACTGAATTGCATCTGAAGAGTAAATATAAAATATAGGTTTGGGGGTAAATGTGTTGACCACTGGTATCAGTTGTGCAGATTATTGAAAATAAAAGCATTTTCTTATTCAGCAACCAGGCTCAGGCTGCATAGCTCTTAGTTCACAGATCTCAAAGCACTTACCAATCACTCTAGCTTCATAAAATGCCTTTGTTTGCTGTCATTTGCAATCACATTTCCCTGATTGGCTCCTCAAGTTAAAATATTTTTCTCCACTTTCATAAAAAGAGGCTAAATATAATAGGCAATATTATAATAGTCAATTCATCATGAAAGAATTGATTTGAGATCTATTATGGACAGGCAAGCAAAAATGAAATTTTAATGAAGGCTTTTGAACAACGGTTTTTCCTCTTTGATGCCTCAGTAGACTGACAGTTTGTCATTTTTAATAGGGTTTATATTTTGCATTGTCCTCATGCTGGCTATAGCACTGTATATTCCCTCCTATGAGCTGATGTTTCAAATAGAGTTATACTCCAGGTTTCCCACCTCCCAAGGGAAAATGTCTATAGCATTACTTCTTGAAGTGTGTGACTTTTATAAAGCAGTGGTCCTCAAACTTTTTTCTTTATTGAGGAATAGTTTACATGTAGTAAAGTGCACAGATCTTTAGTTAAACAATTTCTGATAAATATATTCACCAGATTATCATCATTTAAATTGAGATACAAAACATTTTTTAATCTTTGAAATTTCCCATGTGCCCCCTTTAAGAAGAGGGGGCACAAATCCTCCCACCCAAGACAACCACTGTAGATACATTCTTTTGATTTATTGTTTGGCTTCATGCGAATGGAATAATTAGTCAACATATTGTTTTGAGATTTATCCATGTTGTTGCATGTATTCATAGCTTTCTGCTTTTTATTTGTAGTATTCGTATGCTATTATATGAGTATACCACAGTTTACTTACTTGTTGGTAGATATTTGGATTGTTTCCAGTTTTGCTACAAATATTCATGTACAACTGTTTGTGTGGACGTGCATGTTCATTTCTTTTGGGTGTAAACCTCGGAGTGAAGTTGTTGGGTTGTAGGGTGTGTATGTTGGCTTCCCAGGTGATGCTGGTGGTAAAGAACCCACCTGCTAATATAGGTGAGATGTAAGAGACACGGGTTCCATCCCTGGGTTGGGAAGATCCCCTGGAGGAGGGCACAGCAACCCACTCTAGTATTCTTGCCTGGAGAATCCCATGGACAAAGGAGCCTGGTGAGCTACAGTTCATGGGGTTGCACAGAGTTGGACACAACTGAAGTGACTGAGAAGCAACAGCAGCAGGCTATGTATGTATTTAACTGTCCTCAAACTTTTGTATCCTGGCCCTCCCTACTAAAATTCGCTTGAGAGATTTGCTAATGTCATATATATCTCTCTGGGGTACGATGTTCCTGATATCCAGGATCTGATTTATTTTGAGGGGGGATTAACTTTGAATCCATTCAGATCATGAAGACTTCCTTTTAGCTGCTGCTGCTGCTAAGTCACTTCAGTCGTGTCCGACTCTGTGTGACCCCACAGACGGCAGCCCAACAGGCTCCCCCATCCCTGGGATTCTCCAGGCAAGAATACTGGAGTGGGTTGCCATTTCCTTCCCCAATGCATGAAAGAGAAAAGTGAAAGTGAAGTCGCTCAGTCTGTCCAACTGTTAGCGACCCCATGGACTGCAGCCCACCAGGCTTCTCTGTCCATTGGATTCTCCATGCAAGAGTACTAGGGTGGGGTGCCGTTGCCTTCCTCATTCCTTTTAGCTAGACAGCCAGTTAAGTTTTGATTAAGTGCTAGTTAATATGTTTATCTGTAACTTGAGTCTAAGATATCTAAGTCCTGAATGCTGGTGATACAAAGACGTGTGGTCCCTACTCTGCAAGAGCTCATGGTCAGGTGGGGAAGACTCATGTGAATAAAATGCTGCAACGTCTAGTGTGTTGGAGGGGCATTTCTCTCCACCTGTGGAAATCATGAGAAGCTTTACAAAGGGAAGACATTCGAGCTTAGTTCTGAAGGATGTGTAGAGGTTCAGCAGGTGGCAGGGATGTGAGCCATTGCAAGGGATGGGAACATACAGCTTGACACGTGAGGGGAACTGCACATTCGAACGACCTCTGAAGGTGGGCAAAAGTTGGATCGTGAGAGGTTTTGCAAGCTCTTTGAACTCATGATTAAAGACACAGGGATTTTATCAAATGAAAAAAGTATCATAAATTACTGTTGGCTGCCCTGGTAAAGAGAACCCTTTACAAATCCTGACTTTTGATCAACCATCTCATCACTTTGGATTACCCAAGGTGTCAAGAAACCTTATGTTCTCTGGGCACACTGTGGACTCAAGCAAAAGGTCTCCTTTTTTGAGATCATTGCTCTCCATAAGGACAATTTTGCCTATATCTCTTCCTCCAGTGAAGAGACAGTTATCCTCAGCCATCCTCTCATATTCACATCCTGGGTATTAGCCGGGAGTGTGAATAAGGGGGATCAGGCATCCTCAGGAGTGTATGCTTTATCCCTTTCTCCTGCAAGCTAGATCACCAGGTTGCCATGAGAATTAGTGAGTTAAAGGGGGTGAATGAAAACTACCACATACACCAGTGTCTGCTTCCCATTGGCCATAAGGTAGTCCATACCCACACTCAACTGCAAGGGAGTCTGGGAAATAGTGTTTATTCCAAGGAGCCAAGCGTCTAGCTAAAAGTTGGGAGTCCATATAGCAGTCTCTGCCACATATACATTATCTTACCTGATCCTTACAGTGACTCAGTCAGATAGGTGTCACTGACCCTGTCTTACAAACGGAAATAAACCTCAAAATGTCACACAGGTGGAGGTGTCAGAACCAGATCCCAGGCTGTCTGATTACTAATATTGTGTCTGTTTCAATTGTTACATCCCGCCCCCTGCCCCAAGTTTAGCAAGTACTTCACTCTCAGTAAGTGACAGTTATTTCTATTTCTGCAACCACATATAGTACACTTTCAGTTCAGTTCAGTCCAATTCAGTCGTTCAGTCGTGTCCGACTCTTTGTGACCTCATGAATTGCAGCATGCCAGTCCTCCTTGTCCATCACCAACTCCCGGAGTTCACTCAGATTCACGCCCATCGAGTCAGTGATGCCATCCAGCCATCTCATCCTCTGTCGTCCCCTTCTCCTCCTGCCCCCAGTCCCTCCCAGCATCAGTCTTTTCCAATGAGTCAACTCTTCGCATGAGGTGGCCAAAGTACTGAAGTTTCAGCTTTAGCATCATTCCTTCCAAAGAACACCCAGGACTGATCTCCTTTAGAATGGACTGGTTGGATCTCCTTGCAGTCCAAGGGACTCTCAAAATTCTTCTCAACACCACAGTTCAAAAGCATCAATTCTTCAGTGCTCAAGCACTGCTATTCTTTGGATTATTATTCAGTTCAGTTCAGTCACTCAGTTGTGTCCTACTCTTTGCAACCCTATGGACTACAGCACGCCAGGCCTCCCTGTCCATCACAGACTCTTGGAGCTTGATCAAACTCATGTCCATAAAGTCAGTGATGCCATCAAACCATCTCATTGTCAGCCTCTTCTCCTCCTACCTTCAATCTTTCCCATCATCAGGGTCTTTTCAAATGAGTCAATTCTTCGCATCAGGTGGCCAAAGTATTGGAGTTTCAGCTTTAGCATCAGCCCTTTCAGTGAATATTCAGTACTGATTTCCTTCAGGATGGACTAGTTGGATCTCCTTGCTGTCCAAGTTGACAAGACAAGACTCTTCTCCAGCACCACAGTTCGAAATCATCAATTCTTCACTGCTCAGCTTTCTTTATAGTCCAACTCTCACATCCATACATGACTACTGGAAAAACCATAGCTTTGATTAGATGGACTGTTGGCAAAGGAATGTCTCTGCTTTTTAATATGCTGTCTAGGTTGGTCATAACTTTCCTTCCAAGGAAGTTAACTTTTAATTTCATGGCTACAGTTACCATCTGCAGTGATTTTGGAGGCCTCCCAAATAAAGTCTCACTGTTTCCATTGTTTCCCCATCTATTTGGCATGAAGTGATGGGACCAGATGCCATGATCTTAGTTTTCTGAATGTTGAGTTTCAAGCCAACTTTTTCACTCTCCTCTTTCACTTCCATCAAGAGGCTCTTTAGTTCTTCTTTGCTTTCTGCCATAAGGATGCTGACATCTGCATATCTGAGATTATTAATATTTCTCCTGGCAATCTTGATTCCAGCTTGTGCTCCATCCAGTCCAGCATTTCTCATGATGTATAAGTTAAATAAGCAGGGTGACAATATACACCCTTGACGTACTCCTTTCCCTATTTGGAACCAGTCTGTTGTTCCATGCCCAGTTCTAACTGTAGCTTCTTGACGTGTGTACAGATTTCTTAGAAGGCAGGTCAAGTGGTCTGGTATTCCCGTCTCTCTAAGAATTTTCCACAGTTTGTTGTGATCCACACAGTCAAAGGCTTTGGCACAGTCAATAAACCAAAAGTAGATGTTTTACTGGAAAACTCTTGCTTTTTCTATTATCCAATGGATGTTGGCAATTTTATCTCTGGCTCCTTTTCCTTTTCTAAATCCAGTTTGAACATCTGGAAGTTCATGGTTCACATACTGTTGAAGACTGGCTTGAAGAATTTTGAGCATTACTTTCTTAACATGTGAAATGAGAACAATTGTTCGGTAGTTTGAATATTCTTTGGTATAGACTTTCTTTGGGATTGGAAAGAAAACGGACCTTTTCCAGTCCTGTGGCCACTGCTGAATTTTCCAAATTTGCTGGCATATTGAGTGCAGCACTTTCATAGCATCATCTTTTAAGATTTGAAATAGCTCAACTGGAATTTCATCACCTCCCCTAGCTTTGTTTGTAGTGATGCTTCCTAAGGCCCACTTGACTTCACATTCCAGGATGTCTGGCTCTAGGTGAGTGATCATACCATCGTGTTTATCTGGGTCATGAAGATCTTTTTTGTACAGTTCTTCTGTGTATCCTTGCCACCTTTTCTTAATATCTTCTGCTTCTGTTAGGTCCATACCATTTCTGTCCTTTATCGAGCCCATCTTTGCATGAAATATTCCCTTGGTATCTCTAATTTTCTTGAAGAGATCTCTAGTCTTTCCCATTCCATTGTTTTCCTTTATTTCTTTGCATTGGACACTGAAGAAGGTGTTCTTATCTCTTCTTGCCATTTTTTGGAACTCTGCATTCAAATGGGTATATTTTTCTTTTTCTCCTTTGCTTTTCACTTCTCTTCCTTTCACAGCTATTTGTAAGGCCTCCTCAGACAGCCATTTTGCCTTTGTGCATTTCTTTTTCTTGGGGAAGGTCTTGATCACTGCCTCCTGCACAATGTCAGGAACCTCCGTCCATAATTCTTCAGGCACTCTGTCTATCAGATCCAGTCCCTTCAATCTATTTGACCTTTGCTTTTCACTTCTCTTCCTTTCACAGCTATTTGTAAGGCCTCCTCAGACAGCCATTTTGCCTTTGTGCATTTCTTTTTCTTGGGGAAGGTCTTGATCACTGCCTCCTGCACAATGTCAGGAACCTCCGTCCATAATTCTTCAGGCACTCTGTCTATCAGATCCAGTCCCTTCAATCTATTTGTCATTAGGCCACCTTTTCTTACTACTAGCTTTTGCCATTGTGTTCAGGCTAAATTTTCATTGCCAAGTGCATGCATGCATACATGCTCAGTTGCTCAGTTGTTTCTGACTCCACAAGGATTGTAGCCCCTCAGGCTCCTGTGTCCATGGGATTTCCCAGGGAAGCATACTGGAATGGTTGCCATTTTCTTGTTCAGGGGAATCTTCCTGACCCAGAGTTTGAATCCACATTTCCTGCATTGGCAGGCAGGTTCTTTACCACTGAGCCACCAGGCAAGCCCTAGGCTGCCTTTTAGTTCCCAGGGCTGCAGTTTTCAGCATCAAGCCCCATTTCTCGTACTTCAGGATGATTTCAGCCCTGTGACAAGACCATTTTCTCTCCCAGGGAAAAGAGTCTACTTAAATATTTGAATTTCTTTATCTGCATTGCTTTCCAAAGTGAATCAAGTCAATGGTGTATGAAGGGCAATGGATACACCCAATTCTTAATAATTGGATGGGTTTTCTCATTTTGGTTTTGTTAGTCAATTCAGTGCAGTACAATTAAATTGGGAGAGAGGGGGCATTCAGTTAAATGGCCTCATTCCCAGTCTCTAGCATCTCTCTTCTGTACTAGAACATTGCTGGATGAGAAATTTCCTTTTTTTCTGCCTGACATAGCCAATGTGCAGCAGCTTAATTAGTTTGAATGAGTTCCATTTCTATGGGGCCAAAGGTTATGAGATCATATTAGGAAAAAGTTCATATGGGTGATTGAATTATTTAATTAATAGGCTGATTAACTCGTGTTAATCTGGCTCTAGAGGGGGCTCACAACAATTGAGTGCTTTGTGAACTGCACTATATCCTTGTTTTGCTTTTAAAAATCACCCTGTCTGATGCCCAAGAATATACCACAGACACCAAATTAAATATTTATTTTCTGCAATTCAAATGCATTGTCTTTCATTTGTTAATCTTCCTATAGCCAGTTAGATATTTTCTGACTAGAAGAAAGGTCTTGGAGTCTATATATATTTAAAAAGCCCTTTTATTATGGTCATAACATTTTTATTTCCCCTTTAGGTCTTACCAAAGAAAATACAAGTCAAGAGTGTTTTGTACAAAAAGGTACATGAGCATACAAACAGAATGTTTTTTGAATTGAATAATTTATCTCTACATCCCCAAACACTTTGCCAAGAAATGTATTTCCAAACCTCATATAGTAAATCTACTTCCAAAAGCCTTGGTCCTTGCTTTATCCAGAGTCAGCGGGAGATGTGAAAACAGTAGCCTGGTATCTGTGAGAGGACATGTAGGCGGTTGACACCTGGCTCTTGGCACTAGCCTGTCTGCCTTTGAATCTCAGATTTTCTACTTGCCAGCTGTGTCACCCTAGAGGGTTTCCTTAATTTCTCTGTTTTAAATTACTACCTATAAATTAGAGCTGACGGTAATGATACCTAACGTGTAGGCTTTTGAGGATTAAAAATAAACATGCATTATATTTATACAGTGCCTGACACAATAAGTGCTACATAAAGTGTATAGTATAATCATTTAATCTGTTTCTCTAAGAAGTGATTTTTACTGGGCATGAACATTCATAGGAGACGTACAGCATCGCCAGGATAGCCTGAAAGATACACAGCAGCACTGGCCTGTTGAAGTTGCTGATTGGGCCACTTACCTCTCAGGATGGCTCAGGTTCACAAGAGTTGGGGCCAGAGAGGAACTGTCATGAACAAAGGCTTTTGGAGTTGAACAGGTAGGGATTAAATTTTGGTTCTGCCACTTGTAGAAAAGTGACCTTAGGCAGGTCCCTTACTTCTGAGCTGTAGTTTCTTCACCTGTAAAGGATCACTGGGGAGGGATTAAAAAGTCACAGTATGGCAAGCACTTTTCATAGTACCTGGTTGGCCCATGGTAAGTGCTCAATAAAAGCTAGTTTTTTAAACTTTAATATTTTATTAAAAATTTATTTTACATTCTTTATTTTTATACAATTTTAAAGGTTATTTTCCATATACAATTATTACAAAATATTGGTTTTATTTCCTGTGCTGTGCAATACATCTTTGAGCCAACCTTATACCCAATAGTTTGTGCCACCCTAACCCGGTATTGCCATTCCCACTTTCACTGGTACTCACTAGTGTTTTTTTCTCTAGCTATATGTCTGCTTCCTTTTTTATGTCATTCACTACTTCATTCTATTTTTATTAGATTCCACATATAAGTGATATCATTCCGTGTTTGTCTTTCTCTGTCTGACTTATTTCACTTGGTGTAATGCTTTCCAAGTCCATTTGTGTTGCTGCAGGTGACAAAATTTCATTATTTTTTATGGCTGAGTAGTATTCCATTGTGTATATTTATCACATCTTCTTTATCTATCCATCTGTTAATGGACATGTAGGTTGTTTTCATGTCTTGCAATCGTAAATAATGGTGCTATGGACATTGGAATGTATCAGTTCACTTCAGTCACTCAGTCGTGTACGACTCTTTGCGACCCCATGAATCGCAGCACGCCAGGCCTCCCTATATATCACCATCTCCCGGAGTTCACTCAGACTCACGTCCATCGAGTCCGTGATGCCATCCAGCCATCTCATCCTCAGTCGTTCCCTTCTCCTCCTGCCCCCAGTCCCTCCCAGCATCAGAGTTTTTTCCAATGAGTCAACTCTTCGCATGAGGTGGCCAAAGTACTGGAGTTTCAGCTTTAGCATCATTCCTTCCAAAGAAATCCCAGGGTTGATCTCCTTCAGAATGGACTGGTTGGATCTCCTTGCAGTCCAAGGGACTCTCAGGAGTCTTCTCCAACACCACAGTTCAAAAGCATCGATTCTTCGGTGCTCAGCTTTCTTCACAGTCCAACTTTCACATCCATACATGACCACAGGAAAAACCATAGCCTTGACTAGGCGGACCTTAGTCGGCAAAGTAATGTCT